>VWZG01008217.1:495251-621372 GCA_013396735.1 Grallaria varia
CGTGGGCCGCAGGCCGGGGTGTCCCCTCGCCGCTGGCCGCTCGCCCGCCTGGGTCGCGCCGGCTGCCCCGCTCGCTGCCCGGCCTTCCTTTTCCTCCTTCCTGAAGAGTTTTGCGCCAAACACGCGCAGAACCCTCCCGAGGGCTCCTCGCCGCGCCCTTTCGGGCTTGTTTCGAACTCGACAAGTTTCGCTCCACTCCCGCCGGCCCGCCCGCCCTCCCGTTTCGCTCTGTTTCTGGCTGTAGCCGGCGCGAAGAGCTCACGGCGATCCGCGGGTCCCTCGCGTTAAATCCCCGCCAGACTCCAGCTGACGGAGCCCGCGGCCGCGCCAAGCGGCGCAGAGTTGGGGTTTCCCAAATAAGGCAGGCGAGCGGCGCGATGCTCCCCGCGGAAGCCGCGCAGGTGGCCGCGGCGCGGGCTCCCGGGCAGCCTGGCTGGGGTGGGACAGCCGCGAGCTGAAGCCGAGTAGGCCTTTTAAGGAGTCGGGAGCACAAAAGAGGGTGATGAATGACTCTTCTTTGAGGAAGGAGCCTGAGTGGGTAAGTTGGTAATTACAGTTCATAAACTCTTCCCTGCTGCCTTCCTGCGACCAGTGGAACAGGGCAGCTATTTCTCGCTTTGGTACAAACACCATAGCAATCAAACTAGGAGTTTTCAAAGGAACTCCCAGGAGGTAACTTAAAAAGTCAAACATAACTCCTTGTGCTCTTTCCTGAGTGACAGAAAACTGAAAATTAATGTGTCTTTCCAGTACAGTCTTGGAAAAAAATATGCCTTCCTTACTTAGATAACAAAAAAAAAAAAAATCTGACCTTTGAAACATCAAAGTTGGCATCTTGGTTTGCTGTAATGAGCCCGATGTCTCTGCAGAGATAGAAGAAAAATCTCTGTTCTGAAAAGGCATGCTTACAAGCAACAGAAAATACAGGTCAGCGTATACAGAGTAGAAAGTGTTATTAAATTGTCAGCTGCAAACACCAAAGATGGATGCATTTAACTTTTGAGAACAGGTAGTTAAGGCAGCACAGCTATCCATCTGCTTGCAAGGGCTTCAATGCAGGTTGAAGATTCTAACTTTCCAGAAGTGCAGGGTGAGATGAAATTTGGAACAGCTTGATCAAACTTAACTCCTTTAGTGGGGCTAATATTTGGGTTTTTTAAGTGACAAAGTCCTTGCAGCATGAGTGCAGTTTGCTCACAAGCTCTCTTAGTTTAGAAGCCCTTTGGAGCACATATGAACATGTGGGCATCACCATGAGGAGGAACAAGCCACACCAGTGTAAAAGGTCTTGGTAGCTCTGCAACTGTCCAAACACAGACCATAACAGAACAATTCAGTCACATTGCATCCCAAACTCAAACAGTTGCATAGTGTTTTAAAGAAGCAAAAAGGTGGACTAGGCTTAGTTAATAAAGTAGAGGGGAGGATTTTTCATTATTTGCTTGTAAATGAAAAAAGAACAAGAAATAAATATCATGTCTGAGGAACTTGCTTTTCTGGCAAATGGTAGTAGAAGTCAGGATATGGTAGAAAGTCTAGAAGGCGGAACTTGGCTGAAGCTGCTTATTTTGTTGTTGTGGAGGGTTTTTTTGTAAGCATGCTAATTCCTTCCTTAAAGACAAGTTCAATTCTTATCACTTCCTCTTTTACTTGATAAAGTAAACTGAAATACATGTATTTTTATTTGACAGCTCCACGGTTCACTCTGTTTAGTAAGATGCTGTGAAGCAAATGGGAGTTCTGAATAAGCAGAAAAGATAACATGACAGGGTTCTTGTAGTAATAGAGGTCAAAATAAAAAATATTTTGGATGAGATTTTGGTATGTTTTGAAACTTTTTTTTTTCCAACTGAATATAGCTCTCATAGTAGGTGGTTGTTTTGATTGCTTTAGTTAGACAACACAGTAGCGATTGCAGCAGGGCTCGGGAAGGCAGAGTCAGACTGTGTTTGTTGCAGCAGCTCCATTCATGAGTGCAGCAACCCCTTATGATGTGAGGGACACCATGTGCTCCACCAGATGAATTTAAATATTGAAAGCTTCTGGCTGTGATTGCCCCTTGACAGTAGCCCTGGTGGCTTTTAGTTACCACACAGAAGCATGAGTAAATTCAATAGATGTTTTTTTTGCCATATCAAGAAAGGGAAAGGTTGCACATGCCTCCACTATGAAGAGCTTAAACGAAAAACACACACTTTGAGATTCAGTTGTCACGCTGGTATCCTGCTGCAGTTTCTGCTGGAAAACAGTTTCCAGGCAGTTCCTCTCCATTTCTGGCTTTAATACTGCTCATAGCTGAGCAATATGTTGCTGCCACTCTTGCTACAGTCCACTTAGATTCAAGATAGCAATTTTTTAATTGGAAGTCCCCACTTCACCCTTAGGAGTCATAGATTAGCAAGGAGAAGATAGATACAAATGGTCTGTTTAGCAGATACGTGACAGTGGAGAAAAGGTTGTCAAGGTCCATTGCATCTATTCTCAGAAATGCTTGAGATAAAACTGGCCAACAAGGTAGTCCAATGACTGCAAAATATCTTCAAGATGTGCACAGTATCTTCCTATTGATTATGTTGCAAAGGAGTACAAGTGACATCAACTATATAGATTTTACATCAGCCTTATGGTGCCAAAACATTTATGTATTTTCTTGGTTTTATTCATAAGTGGTGCTAATAAAGTAAAAAAACAACTGGAACTGTAACATGGAACTTTAAATAATGTGAATGGCTTAACTGACTTGGAAAATAGAAGCCTTGAAACAGATCAAAGGCAAACACAGAGACAGGATCCAGCTTCTTCAGTCCTATTCCTTAAGTAGTGTTCATGTAACTGATCCAAAATCTCCTTATAACTGCTCACTCAGCCTGTTCCTTTAGTGATCTAGACCTCTTGTGGCTGCTGTCTCCCAGTGGTATGTTTGCAAGAGTAAGGAACATAATTTTCCACATCTGGTCAGGACTTGTTTCATAATCTAATGTAGTTACAGTCTTGCTTTCTGTGTTCATAACTTTAGATGATGTCAGCCTTTAAACAGCATTTGTGATTTTTTTTTAAAGAAAATTTTTATGGTTCTCCATATTTTAAAAATTAAGGTGCCTGATTACCAACTATCCTGGATTCTCATGCTTTTAAAGGTGTCTGAATTGCTACCTTCTTAGTCGTCTTCTAGGTTAGATGGGGCTCCAGAAGGAAAATAGAATGAATACCCAAAACTGCCAGTAAGACTAGAGAAAACAGGCCACTTGAATCCACCACAGTATTCCCTGAGTTCCATAATCAGGACACACATAATGCAATGGGCCACTCATCTGCAGTGTAGCTGGAATATTCCAAGCGAATGTTTTTCATGTGCTGCAGCAGAGATTCTTATTGTGAAATAATTTTGCTATGTGGTAGAAACAGAGTGTAAGCACTCTTTGAATTATGAGAAACTCATTTCAGCAGAGTTGTAAAATGTGAAAGTACATCTGCATGTGGCATTTGTGAGTTATGGATGTTACAACCTCTTGTGCTCGCTATGTACGTACAACAGTTCCACTGCCAGCAATAAAACATAGCATAAACCAAAGTTTGTGAAAGTGGGTCTAGGAAATGCATATGCTTGGGCATGTTACACCATTGATTTTGCACCTATCTAAAGGATTGGCTGCAACCCAGTATTCAGGTACAAAAGTAAAAATTCCTGTTTTCTTCCTCTAAGCTAATCTTCTTCCTATAGCTTTGACATAGAAAATTCTGGAAATGGATGGTTATGAAGGTATAGCTCATCCACATGTAGAATGTTAGTAAATATATACCATATGCACTGTCAATTTGCCGTGGATAGTGCGTGAAACACAATTCCTGCAGGACTGTCTCAAACCACCAACTGGATAATTGGTGTAACAGATCCTCTTGGAGGACAGAGATTTTGTACCTGGCCAGTTTGTGGTTTCGAGTCTTAGGGCTTCCTCACTTGCTTTATGTTAAATGTCAGTGCCTTGCTGAATAATTTCATGAAATACGCCCTGGATCCAAGTAGCTGTGTGAGAAACACTGGTCTGATTTTTGCATTCTTTAGCAAAGCTTCCTGTAGACTCTTCAGCTGCTGCACAGGCATCTGAAATGTTCCCTTCTTTCAGTTTTAAAAGGCAGTAGTTCCTTGTTTCTAGTACTGATCCAAAAGTTCAGCATCCCTGTCCAAAACTGTAGCTGAGGTATCTTCGCCCTTTTACTTTGCTCATCCAAACCCCTTTCTCTTGCTTGACCCAGGAATCCAAGAGAGGGAGTGCGAGGAAAAGAGCAGAGGAGCAGAGCAGTAGCAGTTAGGGAGAAGCAGGCGCAGGGGAGCTCATCAGACTTACCTGAAGTGTCTGCATTGGAACTGCCGCTGCTGATGGCTTCTCTAGCCAGAGAAATGGCCGGCGAGTGGGGAGGCACAGGGATTTTCTGTCACCTGGGAATTCCTCTAACCTGCCTTACAACGTAGGAGACCCTTTACTGAGGGTGTTTGTTAAATGGCCTCAATGCTTTGAACTGGCTGCTAGCTAAAGAAGTAAGTTAGGTGTTATTTCTGGAGCCCCTTATTAAAGGCCTTGGTGTTAAAGCATGAGTAAATGGGAAGGGGTGACTCTCTATATGATTTTTTTGTAAATGCATGGAGGGTTTAATTTGTATCTTTTTTGTTTATGCCTTTATTGCCTTGTAGTATCTGCTTCTCTCATTGAATCCATGGTACAGCAAGCTCGAGGAGCCTGATATAGTGCCTAATTGTTTGCCACTTCTCTATGCTTCCCTGGGAGCTCCACCAGATTCCTTCTTCCAATAACTATAAACTCTCTGAGTTTGCTTGCTGAGGTAGAAAAAGGCTTTGAAAAAAGAAGAGTTAGAGCAACTGCAGGAGATGAAAGAGAATGACAGACAAAGGTAAATGAAATGGTACTTAGTGGATGGCACAGGTCATAGTGGTTAATAAGAGGTGGGAGGACAAGAGGGGACTGTTGGCACCTGCAAACAGAGTGGCTGTGATGGGACTGGAACCTGGGAGGATATCTACAATTATCTTTTGATTAATGGAGTATTTGGCTGCTTTTTGTGGAAGTATTGATTGTCCTTAAGTCAGATCAGGTCTGAAAACAGTATTTTATTCATGGTATGATAATCTGCTTGCACCACAGTCATCCCAGAGGATATTGCTACCTCCTGCCCCAACATTGCACTCTCACTGATTTCTTCTTAGTGCTTTCTTTACATACCCAGGATTGTCTATGGGTTTGCTTTTTCTGTTTTATCCCCACTTTCCGTTAGACTGGATAACAGGATATTTGTTTTATTCATACTTTGTATATGCATCTTATCCATTCTGAGTTGTCATGTTGATTCTAGAGTAGGTATTTCTCTTAATTAGTACTAACACTGTTGCAGGAAAGTTTGTTCCCTGGGTACTTTAAGTTAAAAAATTATTTATATCAAAACTGGAAACTCTCCAAGGAGGTTTTAGGCAATTCTTTACAAGCAAGGAATGAACTGTGGATACCTGAAGAAAGAGATTTTGATTTTTATGTCCTGAAACTTGGACCTCTGTCTCACAGGAGGGCTCAATTCTTGCCTCAGTCAGCACACCTTAAAAGCCTACAAAATTCTCCAGGATCGTCTAGGTCTTGTCTTGAGTATCATCTAGTTTTGAGTTGTCTGATGTAGGCAATGGGGTGACAGCAAGTGCTAATCAATTTACAGCTCTGAATAGGAAGAAGCTGTTGCCCAATACTACCCATCAGGGGCCTAAAAGTCATCAGCTTTTATAACAGATACATGGTGTGCAGGTTTTTGATTAGATTTACTACATCAGTTCTGGTGTATAGTTTTATGAGAACAATGATGTTGGTGCAGACATAAATGTGGACTAAACTACTCTAGTAAAAAAAACCTTTCCATATATGCACATCTATCAATCATAGATAAAAATCACAGTATTATTACATAAGTTAGCACTGCTGGTGGAACATTTAAAACCACTACTTTGAAACATGAAAATCTGTCCTCTTCCTTTTAATCCGGGCTGATTTTTCACCTCAGTTAATACTATTGCCAAATATCATTCTTTCTCGCATATGTCTTCTTTAATAGAAGCACTATATTCCAATAACCAAGAAAAATGAAATACTCCCTAAGAGGAAAAGTGCTCTTCCAAAGCCTGTGTAAAAAGAGAGTTCTCGGTATAAAGTTGTTTGTCCCTGATCAAATTCACATTCATATTAGCCTTGTTTACTTCAACTGAAGGCAAAACATGAATTTCTAGCAAGATGTGTTTTCTTTGTTTAATCAATACAATCCTAAATAAGAAAGATGAAGTTATGGTGAAGACCACACTAAATAAACAAACCAGAAGAGTATAGGTACTCCTGCCTTAGGGAAAAATATACCATGCTTCTTGTTGCAAAACTGGAATATTTTGAGCCATACCATTCTTCCGGAAATTTTTCTTGCCTGCTAACTTGAAACTTTATTTTTACTCTCCATGTTTGCCTAGACACTAATGCAGACCCTTACAAGGAACCTCTTAAGGCAAGACTGGTGCCAGCCCGCAAGTACTGACCTGACCCTTTCCCATTTAGTGAGACAAGTAGCTTCTTCTCATATAAAGGGCTGAACAAGCCTACCAGTGTCTCTATCTCAAACATAGCTGTTAATTTGGAGGTGTTAACATGTACCACCTGGTCCTGTGAGGATGCGATTAGCCAAGGGTATCATTAACACTAATAACTTGTTGAATGAAAAATAAAAATGAAAGCTAAGGAAGTCTGCAAGGGTATAATTGCTCCAAAATTAACTTTCCAATGTTTCTACCTTATGGAATGTCATATTTGCTAGAAAATGTGAAGAACCGATGAACAGGTGGTTTATTTTTTGACAAACTAGTGAAAAAAGTGTGGAGCTTATTTCCCTGCTTTTAATATTGATTGCACTTTTTCTTTCACTTGTCTCAGCCCAAGCTGTAGCCAGGGCCAGCTACAGAGTGTGTATGTGTCTGTGTAGCTACACAAACACATTGTCCAGCTGATGTATGCCCACCTCACTGTTTCTGCCACAGTATCCCTGCCAGCCAGTGAAAAACATTCACCCCCACCAAAGCTGCCAGAGACACTCCTTAAAAGTATGTCAAAACTGAATTGTTAGGTAAATAAGGACATCAGAAAACAGATAGATGTACTGGTATAACCTTAGTGCTCACCTTACAAACCATAGCAGGTCTTGCATATTTTTACCCTGCGAAAATATAAAGAGTAAGTATAGAAAATCAGAGTTTAAATCTTTTTGTGATGGCTTACATCTACACTGGTTGCCTTTCATGCCTCCAGGTGGAACATCTTTCAGAAAGTCACTTCAGCTCACCAATACAATTGCCATACCAGTGATGTCAGAGGTACTGTGTGTTCCTGCCATTGTCAAATTTCAGCTTTACTCATGACACATTTATGTATTGCATTCACCAAAAATGTTTTTCCCATCCTTGAGCATTTTAATAAACAAATGCTACAATGAAATTATGTTCAACAAAATTTTATCCAGTTCTGTGGAGAAATAGGACAGTACTTGAGCAAACTGAACTGGTTTTGTTACATTATTTTTGAATTAGTGAAATTTCTACTAAAAACACTATGCTCATTTACATTATTTGTGCAGAAAGCCCTAAATTAAAATCAGACTTGTTGAGTATTTATTTTACATGTGCTGAATATGCAGTTTGTTTACTACCACTTCTAGGAGTACATATGAAATTTATTGAGCCATCTCTCTAAGTATCTCTGGTTTGTTTTTACTTAGTCGCTAATGTATTTTGAATCAAGGACATGGCATTGAGTGGGAGTTCCACTGCTGGTCTGCATTCATCTTTGCTTTCTTAGGTTCAGAGAAAGGAGAAGTAATAATAATTTTTAAAACCCCCAAAATGTTATAAATGGGTTATTATCTACCGTTTTGACAACAGAACACTGTCAGGTACGGATTACACCCAAAGAAACAGTTGTAAATTGTTTTTTCTGGTCTGAAATTAGGGGTGCGGGGTGTTGAGAGAACCAGGAGGGTACAGAGTGCAACTGTAGGCTCTGCAGAAAAATGCTCACATTCTGCTTCATCACTGATGTAATGTTACACGTGCCTGTCACTTTGCCTCTGGTGTTACTGTGTGTGTTTTGACTGTATCTATATCAAAATACAGCAAAATGGGGATGACAAATAGTAACATCCACAGGAAGGCACACCACAAGAAAGGATCATGCTTTTCAGTCTGATTCTTTCTAGGTCATGAATGACTTGCATGAAGATGTCAGTATCCTGCATCTGTTTTTCTATTTTGCCAGATGTTTTGAGGTGCGATAAGTAGATTCATGCAGTTAGGAAAAAAAACCCCAAACCTCACACTGATCTGTATTGTGTTTTTATTGTGTTAGCAGAAAACTATCAGGCATCCTTTGGCAAACTGAGTGTTACCAAAAAATTTCACTTGGCTTAAGCTTACCTAAATTTAGTCAAGAATTTATCAATATATTAGAAATACAATTCTTTGTTTAGCTTATTTTAAACTTTTCCCCTTGGTGAACTGAAAATATGAAAGTGCTGCAATTATTGCCAAAATTATGATTCTCTAAAAATCCTCTGAGAAGAACTGACAGTGACAACTAATATCCTCAGTAAAATGTTGTGGTTAGGCTTTGATTTGTGGTGGACTGTGGCTGCGATGTCAGCTGGATGTGCAATTTGCAGAAGTACTTCCAAAATCATAATTCATTTTCAGTTGTAGTAGGACACTTTGAACTGGGTTCAAATTTGGTTCAATTCTCTGTTTCAAAATACCTTTGTATTGAACTGTTTCTGCAGTCCTGCAAAGATTCTCTTGTTCTCTCCACCATTGTAGTTATGTGAATATAATTCTTTTGTAAAGAATGGCTCTAGAAGGCCAATAAATAAATAATTCATGCTATACCTCCTAAAGATCTGCTCTCTGGATGGCTTGAAGACTGTATGGTAGCAGGAGACTTCAGTTACACTGGGACAATTTTAAACTGACAGTGACACTTTTAACTTAAATAATTGCTTTTGATCATAATAGCAGCCAGTCTGCAAGGACTAATAAATTCCACTGAGTTGCCCAGAGATATAGCTTAGTCTCCTTGGAATCTATAATGCATTTTTAATCGGACTGTTATGGCTCCATGGTACCTGCATATTCCATTGAAACCTTGAAAATCATTCAGTTATAACTCAGTAGAAATTGAAAGAGTCATATATCGTATCTGGGTTTCTTAAACTTCTATTTTTGGCTAGTAGTAACTCCCAAAGATTGGGGGGAAATTCTCATTCTTTTCAACCTGCTTCTCTAATCATCCACTTTTCCTTACTGAATTATTCCTTATCAGTAAATTCTTTGTTCCTTTGTTTGGCCTGTGATAGTTTGGGTGCTTGTTGTTTTGAAAGTCTATTTGGGAAAGTAACAGTCCAACCCAAGTGGTCAATAGCGTATAGGTTTCTATCTGGGTTAGTGAGAGTTTTGGTGGTTTGTTCTTTTTGGTTTGTTTTTTTAAAGGTGCATCAATGGTCTCAGCATCCACACTGTATAAATTTTGTGTTTTTTCCCCTTAGGGCAAGTTCTAGTCTCATCACCTAAACCAAATGCCCGTCAGCAGTCAGAGCATGTATTTGTGTTTAGAGCATGCTATGTGTGCTCCGAGATGTGAATAAAAACAAATGAGGGAGAACAACCCCAACGTTTCTGACAGGAGTGTGTTCCTGGTCTGAACTGAAAGGTTGACAAAGATGTTCTGTAGGTGAGCCTACCTGAGAGCAGTGCAGGAACTGCACAGTTCCTCTGGCTTTCCTCATTACCTTTGAGAGAAGATGAAGTATATTTTTGTTTCTTCTGCACTGGTCCTGGGACTGAATGCAAATTCTTGCCTTTCCCTTTTCCATCCACTTAGGATGGATTATAGTAGTTTTCCCTCTTGTGTTTTTTGTTGCTATTGTTGTTGTTGGGGTTTTTTGTTTTGGCTTTTTCTTTGTTTATGGGGAGTTTTGTTTGTTTGTGGTGTTTTTGTTGTTGCTATTGTTTTCTTCAGCCAGTTTTACAGCTTTTTATGCTTTCTACTCTGAGGGGGTTTAAAAGAAGGTCCTCAACTGAGCATTTTTGTTAGCAAGAATTTTGAAATTGTAAGATGACCCTCCTATGTTTTTGAAGAGCTGAGAATATTACAAGAAAGCTTGCTGTATTGGCATTTCAGTGATCACAAAATGGTTTCATACTGTGATACCCCAAATAGTTTGTCTTCGCTTGTACTACTTTTGTGTTTCGTTCATTGTGTAGCCTATTTATCCTTTCTGTGAGGCTTCCATAAGGATCGACACCATGACTGGTGTCCCAGTGTGGTTCTGATGATCATTTATTTGCCTGGAATGGGATCAAAACTATGTATTATATGACACAGGACACAAAACAGCCATTAAGGCAGGATTTTATACTGCTGTGGGCCAAGTTTCAACCATTAAATAAAGAAGAACATGCCCCTTTGTAATTCTTTTCAGAGTCTGAAATAATGTTTTTCTTTAGTGCCCCTCAGCTGAAAGGTACTCTAGACTTACTAAGAACTTTATTGATATTAAATAGGGTTCGTGTATCAATTTGATAGGTGTTATTAAAACCAACTCTGTAGGTATATAAACTTGAACAAACAAAATTATTTGATTATGGATAAATGTGAATTCCTGGTAGGCAGAGACAGCTGAAGCTCTGGCCTCTTATTTGTACCTCAAACTACTAACCCACATAGCAGGGACTCAGTGTGTGCTTTAACAGTGGGTGTTCTTGAAATACATCTCCTTTCTTGAAAAAAGTGTCCAGCGTTTGGGATGCAAAGTCCTATCCTTCCTTTTCTTCTGAAATGAGAAAACATTTTAGTAAAAAATAAAAAAATCTTAATTTCATCTTCTTTAAAGGGCTGACTAAAATCTGGACAGATGAAGAATATTTCTCCTTTATTTCATTGGTTTGTTCACCTTTGAGCTAGTTTCTGCCTTTTCCAATGAGCTGACTTGGCTACTAAAGCTGCTGGCATCTCCCAGGCTCGAGAGCAAGGCGGTTGTCTGAACCTTTCCCTTTACCCTGCTTTGCAACATGAATTTCGGGGGAATGGTTTCCACTGTTTATTGGAACTAGGATTAAGAACGGCTGTGTTTTGAGTGACAGAAGCTACTGGGGAACTGTAAAAGCCTTCATTTAGCTTATTCCTTTCTTTTCACACCACTCAGTTAGTGTTGTAAAGCTGTACCACTGGTAAGGGTGGGAAACAGCCCCACCGCAAAGCAGTGACTTTAAAGAACCCGTCTGCCTTTTGGCACCTAGGCATTTGAGCTGGGATAGGCTTTAAACCTTAAGCCAGTGGAATACTTGTGGGAAGCAAAAATAGTGCCTTTCTTGTTCTTCCCATGATCAGTTATGTCTGTAACAGACACCTTGCTGCGCAGTGTCAGCTAAGACTGGTATGCCTTCAAGCTGAACTGGTCACCGAGTGATGGCAATGAAACCCTGAACCTTCAGCGGTGGCTTTGGAGCTCTGCAGCAATCTGAGTTTGTTTGGCCACGTGTGTGTTTGTGGCTTTTAAGTGCCTGCCCAGCCCCTGAAGTTTCAAGCGTGAGCTAGGAATTTATTATGAGCTCTGCACTTTAAATGTGTTTTTTTTTCACTTGAAGTTCTGCTGTTACTGTTCAACTTCTGCTCATGCAGCAACATAGATACAGGCTAAACTGGGATATTGGTGTTTCTGGAGGACATTGCTTGGAATTAATACAAACCAAAACCCAACAAAAAATCCCTAACTGCTTTGTTTGCAAACCACTTTTGCTACATCTTACCTGGAATATTCCCAGCTTCCTTTTTTGTTGCTGGCTCTCTGTGACAGATTCCCAGAACCACCTTTTCTAATACGAGGAAGGGTCTGGGCTTGCCATAATCACTCCTGGCATCCTGGTTCTACGTGGAGTGCTTCCACCTCCTGGAAGGAGTCCAGCGTCTGCTCTGCAAACCACAGTGCATAGTTTTGAATGTTATAAATACTTTCTCAAATATACCTGTAAAAGATTTAACAGTTCTTACTGGCATATGAAGCAAAGTTATTTGGTTTTGACTTTACACTTGATGCCAATTAACATTTTTCTTTTAAAATCAATTTTACAATAATTTATTTAATAGTACTAAGGTCTGTCTTTTTTCATAATAACATTTTAAATGTTTATAGTGCATTTCAAAAAAGACACCACAGAATGTACTTTTCCTCCCAATCCCCCTTATTACTCTACTTCTCTTTAGATAAGAGTTCCTTTGTGTTTTATTCAGAACTCCTTCATTTCATGACTCTTTTGTGGTGCTTTCCAATCTCTAATAAATTTATCAGTAATACAATTAATAAATAGATATTTGATTATTGCAGTATTAATTTTATTTTTTCTGTTGAAGAATAGATTTATACTATTTCTTCCCTAGCAGGAATATGCATGGATGTCTGTGGTTACACTCATGTGTGCTCAAGGCTATTTATTTTCCTCATTAATACTTGTGAGACAACTCTTCACAATGTCTTGTGAAAAAGCACATAAAACTCTATTGTTGCCTATTCTGTTCAGTTATTAGTGTAGTCAAATTGCTGAAGGAGGGAACAGATTTTCTTTAAAGAAACCACACTGCTTTGACTGGGCAGCTATTGCTCTTTATCTCAATGTTGGACTATGTTGTCTTTAATAACTTTTCACTAGTTTCCTACTAAAATTTTTATGACTGTTAAAAAGGAATTATTTATTATAGATTATGTTTAAACTAGAACTTTTCATGTTTAAACAACTCAATTTTTGAATTGACTATGACAAACTTACTCCAAGTAGACTGCCTGCATCTATCTGACTTTTTCTTTTTCTTTTTTTTCTTTTCTTCTCTTTTCTTTTTTTTTTTTAACAACACAAATCAAGAAGCCTTAGAAGGAACGTGGAGAAAGAAGAGTTGGGGAGAGAGAAGGGGATGGTGGTAAATGTTTCAATCACCATGGGATAAAAACTAGTCCTGGTTATTCTAAATTTAACAAAACAAAATATATAGGATGCCAGCATTTATCTCATGATGATTTATAAAATGATTTACAAATTAAAAATTTAAAGCAGCTACTAAATTTTAATGTGCCATGTTATGAGAGTTTTGAGGGTTTTTTAATTGTTCCTTTCTTTCTTTAAAATCTTACAAAGTACCTTCTGCTTTGAAGTAGTATATTTTGAAATTCTTTAATTGGCTGCCTCCTACTTCAGGGCATACCTGGCTTAAGGATAAAGTGATATTTTATCCAGAGGCAATTATTATAATTAGCAATTGTCAATTTATTTGTTTTCAAGTTTTAAAAGGTGGCTATTGGAATGATGCTGCTTACGAGTTGTCTCCTTTGACCACTGGTTACTTTTGACTTGGTGATTCTGTTGCTTGCTCTACATGAACAATAAGTTAGTTTCCTGGATGGCTTTTGATGATCTGCCAGCAGATAACAGGGCTTTTCCTTCCCAGCTTTCACCCAAAACAAAATATGGCATAAGTGTGATGGACTGTAGTTCTTTTTTGTCTTTTCGGTAACTTCTGATTACGTCAAATTCTGTGGAAAAACGATGTACGAGTATGACTGGGAAAAAAAGTACTAGTCTTTAACAGAAAAAGAATATTTTGCCAAGGAAAAATTCTTTTGCATTATTTTTCTTCTTTGACTATCTTGTCCAATATCTGACACATCTTATTATATTTTTGAGCTTTAGCTCAGGCTAGATTATCCTGCAGAATTTGTCCAAAACCTCTTGCATTAGCTGTTAACTTCGGGATCTCCAGGGATGCATAAAGGAATTCATTATTCACATGACTATGCATGAACTAATTTGTTTTTATTTTGCGTGTTTTGAAAATGGTCACTGGTAAAGCTCCTCAGTGCTACAGAACTCTGACATTTTAGCTCTGGTTTTGAAACATTGCTAAACTGCATAGCTGTTGAGATAAAGGGGGTTAGTTTAGTTTAGCATTTTGAGCGTACATGTCAGTGGAGGCTATGTCTGGGTGGAATAGTTAACCATATATATTTATCCTTTTGCCAAGGATTGGCCACAATGCAGCTTATATAGACAACAATGCAGCAGATTTTTTCCAATCAGTAAACCACAAACCTTAGTCTTACTCTACAGGACCACACTTCTCCAGTGTGAAGGGAAAAGCATGTAATTCTAAGAGTGTTCGTCACACAGCATCTGTACAGCTGTATGACAGTACCAGGTGAATGCATGAGCACTTTTGTTTTGGAGTTCTGACCACTTTTATTGAAATATCTGTTTTTAACCTTAGGTGCAGTAGAAAATAGTCAACGAGTTTCTATATTTAAATACTTTGGCTAGAAATGCTGCATCTTATTCTATACCTGTTAAGCACACTCTGTAAAATATTTTTGATGCAGTACAAACCTCTTGTAATTACCTGTTATAACTTCCTGATGTGTTCTTTATCTAAGATAGAAGAAATTTATCTTACTTTTTATTTTGCTGTAGAAATACAAATTACTTATGTTCATAAGCAAAACCAGGGTGAATATAAATCAGTAGTTATGGGTTGAGCACTGAATTTTGGTGTCAGTGCTATTACAATGGGCCTCTGATAAATGATTGTCAGTGTTCCTAAATGGCTCCAATAAAAAAAAAAAATCCCTTTGCTCCTCCGCAGGATGTTTAAAGCATTTTGTGTTAGTAGAGCCTGCTGTTTTGAATGAGTTTCTTGTCAAGACCAGAAAATATGTGACCTGACTCTATTGGTTTTGCAGCAAATCAGACTTGGGGAATGTTAGTGTTATCTTTTTGCACCTTGGATAACTAATCTGCAGGCAAAAGGCTATCTTTACCTATTTGTTATAATCCTAGATGTGTTACTGCCTCTAAATAAATGTTAGCTCTTATAGGAACACTTACAGAGGTTTGAGTTTTCACAAAGGATGTTTTGGCCATTTCCCCACGTATTACTCAGTGCCCAAACCTTGGGGTATTTATTTTCACTGCTGCACCTACGAATCTTTTCTTCCCACCACCACCTCAAGGAGCTTGACAAACTAAGAAATTTTAAACCTTTCAGCTGCTGAAGTATCTTCTTGAAAATGAAACTTTAGAAAGTATGTTGCTGCTTGGATTAAGAAGGGCTGCATTGTTGCTTAGAGAGCTCCCATAAATGCTGTGTGGAAGCATCTCATAGTGAACAATGGATACTGGGAGGGAAATTAACAGTAATCCATTGATTTCTTACTATACTTCTGAACCGTTTGTCTGTTTTCAGCTTGTAAATAGTGAGTCAATGCCCAGTAAAGTCTTGATATCATGGAATAATTGCTGGTATGCAGCAGCACATCTTGTGGTTAGGGCAATAGAGGGGACTTGGGAAGAGCTGTAGTCCTATTACTTGTTCAGCCACTGAACTACTCTATGGCATTAGAAAAACCCCTTCATTTCTTTCTGTTCACTTCCTTTGTCCATTTTTATTTCTGGTGAGATTGCAGGGACATTTTATAAAGGGACTATCTATCCTCTGTTCTGTGTTTTGCCAAGCTCAGCACAAGGCCTGGATAGTCTGGTCACATCTTTATAGATCCATCTCCTGCGTCCATTAGTGCAGTCCTATAGGTCAGTTTCTGTGATCAGAAATGATCATCTCATGCAGTTTGGTGTTGATAGGATATACAAGATTCACCATTCTTCTTCTTAACTTGAACTTGTAGCTATTTCTCTCTCTTGCACTTTTGTGTCATGATGAAGAGTAAAGTTAAGTGCCTCTGTAGTTTAAGTTTTCCTCCCTACACTGAGACTGGACACAGAGGGTTCAAATAAGATTAAATGTTTGAGAAGACCAAGCATAAAACCTGTCACTGAGAACACTCTGGTTTAAAATCTACTTTCTATCTACTGTGCCTAGGAGTCATAGGCAAAACACTGTTGTACATTATTGGGTACACTGATAACAGTCTGACTGGATGGGTTTGGGGTGAAGTAGGGCAGTTTTGTGGTAACCCCTTCTGGTGAGAGTTGTTGTCAGTGAGCTCTAGCTATGCCATGTGGCTTGCAAATAGTTCTGTTTTAAAAAAGAGCCAACTTAGAGGATTCTTCTCATCTGCAGTACATGCAGCAGATATTTCCTAGTGGGATCATGATTTGGAAAAAATGTGATATGAAAAGATATTCATAGGAATTTGCCACTCCAGATGCATTCTTTGCTTTTACATATATAATTTTGTATACCTTAGTAAAAGTTGAAGTTCAAGTCTCTAGAATTAGAATCTTTTAATGACTTCCGTAATTACTTCCTTCTCTTTCCTGTTTCCCTGTACCCTTACTCTCAAGCTGAGGGCACACCTTCTCCATGTTAGTACTTTAAAACCAGGTAATAATTTGTGTTGACTACCACACCTGCAAGAAGTTCATGGAACTATAGGAATAGGAATTATGTACTGCAGTACATGCATTTGTTAACTTTTGACATTGTCATTTTTATGTTGAATCAAGGCAACTCTTAAAGAATGAATCAACCAAAATAGTACATACATGGGTAACGTTACTTCAGTCCAGGTTGAAGCCAGCATTGGAGAGCAATAATGGAAAGGCTCCCAGGGTAGTGAAATTCTATACCTTATGAGAAGACCCTATCAAATGTTCTCAGTTTCCAATATGCCTCCCCCTCACCCTGACTACTCCATTCCTCTCTTCATTTGGGGCATGTTACTTATCATGGCAGTTTAGCTCATGATCAGTATTATTAGCTTGCTTCTTGCTCATATTTTGAGGTAGCCACAGTTCCCATATTTTTCCAATAAGGCAGTTTTTACAAACTTCTGTTTGAAAGAAGGAAATGGGCTACACTTTTCCAAGCCTCACTGTTCTTCTGCAGGTTCCATTTGGAAAGTGCATCTATGCAATTATTACACTGCTAAAAAATGTAAAAGAAAAGCAAGGCTGGAGCTATCTAGTGGGTAATTTGAACATAGAATAATGAAGACTGATTTTCTTTTTTATTACATGTTTTTTAATTCAGTTTAGTTGCTCCAGAAAATCCATTTTATTAGTTGAAAAAAAGCAGGAATGTCTTTTCAAACAATAAACTTGAAAGTGCTTGCTCATAGAGCGGTGCAGAAATGTAGGCCTTCACAATGTACTGTCTTGATTTTGATAGAAGAGATGTTTTAGCCAGAATAACATCTAGATACGATAAAGCTTTCTTTAAGGAGAAATTAGGATAAGTTTTAAAGCTACACTTAATCTTTTTCAAGCTTTTCTTCTTTTGTTATAATCTTTGATACTGCTTACCCAGAGAATGCAGTTATTTGATGTATATGAAAAAGATATAAAGCCAAACCTGTCAGGAAACATTCCTGCTGCAACAGCATTTCTGCTGCAACCTGTCATGGGGAAACAATGGAAGTCTCTCCTGAGGTACTGGGGTCTGAGTTACTGCTGTACATCCTGCCAGCCATACTGGTGAGGTGGTTTTCAAGTCAACCCTAGTGCGAGACTAGTTCACGTTTCTCTAAGCTGTCTGCGTGGATATCCATAAATATCCATAGAACTATCCATTGCTTAGTTCTAATTACAGGTTCTTAATAAAGTATCAGAGATAATTTGTTTGGTTTTTGTGGAGTATTTAACTGGTTGGGACAGGAATGCTGGAAAATGTAATGCAAGGGAAAAACATGATATCACAGCTGTACAAACAGTGCTAAGATGTTCTTCATACCCTCTCCTCACTGGTTTGCATCCCCACCCCCCCCTCCATGTGGTCAGAGAACAGTAGGTTTTATATACTTGACGTGCAGAAAATAGATACACTTCTCATGAGGTTTATTATGGGCATAAGTTATTAATGATTGTTTAAAGAGCACATGGAGACTCATTCTGTTACAGCCCCCAGGGTATCAGCACCAGTTTGAGTGTCCAAGAGGATTCTAAACTATGATCAGCATGACACATACCAGTAGGTGTATCTTCAACAGAAGAACTGCCATGGGGCTATTTTTAGTGTAGGTATCAGATATCCTAGGGTGGAAAATTGTAGAGCTCTGTTCCAAAAGATCCTACAAAGCCAGACAGGATGGCCTCAAAAATATAAGTAGATTTTTAAGACTGTAGCAACCATGAATACGTTCTCAGAAAGATCAAGGGGAATTTTTGCTAGTTGTGCATGAGAGAGGGGTAGGTGCCTTCCTTAAATTGTGGTAAACCATAAATTCTTTAAATTTGTTGCACAGGTTGTTTCTTGTTCTCATAGTTCACAGGGTCAAGTCCTAATATCTCCCTAATTTACACCTGCGTCATGTAATCCCCTACCTATTTTAAGCCTTGGCTATACAGACTGAGCTGGTGCATTACTGCCACGTAGAGTTCAGTGCCAGCTACTGAATGTTTTTTATTAAATTTATACAGTCAGTGGTGATTAAGAGATCCTTACACAGGACTGCTTTCACTAATCATGCAAATAAATGAGCACCACTTATAAGCATGTTCCAACCAGTAAAACAAGATACTATTGCTCATGTGCAGCTAAGGCTAAAATAATAACTCCAATAGCAGGTATGTATGTTAACAGCCACATTTGTTTGGAACATAGAATGCATATGCATACACAAATGCACAGACACATACTCCGTGTCATTACACCGAATTGCATACTACTGAAGAAGCATATGCTGAAGATTGTAATGAGAGAAGGAATTATGCTGCAAAGCATGACATGTGGCTCCACGTTCTTAATTTTAGTAATACCTAATCTCTCCATGGCAGTAATGCAGCAGCTCAGTTTCCACAGTCAAGTGTACCTTGTTGTTAAAGCCAGGCCTGATTACATGAGAGTAGAAAAAACCCTAAAGATATTCCTTCGAAATTCCTTCCCAAACTTATATAAAGGCATGTGTGAGAATGCTTGCTTGGAATGAAGAAAAATCACAGTTTATTTGAGGACACAGCTTAAACAGTCTCTTGCTTCCCCCAGTATTATGTCACTGGTTGTATTTTCCGGAAACTTTCTGGAATGTGCTGGTGTAGGTTTTCTGAGGATTTTCTCCCTATCTTGGATAGTGAGAAAAAAAAATTGAGTTTACTTTTGAAGTCATAATTGTAACAATTGAGCAGCTGCATAATTCTAGTTCTTCACAGGAATTTTAATAACTTAGCCATGTCATTTGTATGCAAAAATTGATACAAATTTTATTCTAATCCAGGAAATGGTTGAACAACGCTCAGATATTGGTGAATGGCAGTAAAGTATTACCTGAAAATGTAGTCTGATACGTGTGCATCACACTTTACTGAGTGGAGTCTGTGACTGTTTCCTGCTGTTTACAGACAGTATTCCAAAAGAGTGCTTGCAGGTTAGACTGTGGAGCATCTTAACTCCAGTTCTTGTGTTACATTTTTTTACTATTCATTGTATTAAAAGGAGTTATAGGATCGTCACTGTTTGTTTTGTAGTCTGTGTGGGCCGTCTCTGAAAATCAACATTTTGAATGTTGATGGTAATGTGATCTCCCCATTTCCTGTTCAAAATCTTTTACTGTGCTCCCCAGCTGGAATTTCTGGCTCTTTCCTGTTTCAGGGTGTTCTGTGTATGGTGACTGTTAGTATTTGTAAGTTGGCCATTCCCTGCCCTAAAGATTTTGTTGATAAAATGTTAGCACTTTTCTGTTGCTTAATTTTCTTCCTTCTCCTTTGGCAGCTTTCCTCAGCTTTTGGCAGTCCCAGCGCTTTGTCCAAGCTGTCCAGCAGGAGAAATTCTCATTCTGGGTACATTTCTCAGAAAGGACAACTTTTGTTGCCTCTCACAGAAGGCTCACAGACTGCCACACAATGTTTCCTTTTCAACCAACAGCCTACATAAATCTGTGGGTTCAAAAGGAATCTTCCTGCTATCAAACTGTAGCAGAGGTGAAAGTCATCTCTTTCACCTTGACCTTTCATTACACACCATGTTAAGCAGTTAATTATCAATATATTGCAATTACGCTGAAGACAGATATTTTTTATCTAATTTCTTTTTCCTGACAAAAGGACTGCGCCCTAGTCTTGAACTGCAGACATTAGATGGCCTGTTGAATGGAAACCTCAGTGCTTGTGGAATTATTACACATATAAAGTAGCTTTTGTACCTAACCAGTAATAGGATCAGTAGTTGTGTCAATTTAAATGATAATATATTAAGGACAGGATTAGTAAGAGCTCACTTGACTTTGGGAGCGCAGTTAGAACCTTGCTCAAAATCCCATCTAAATCTTCTATGACTTCTCTTTAGACTGTCTTTCTTTCATTGTGTTCAGCTGGTCGTTCAGCAGAGCTTAAAATTATACACAGAGAATTAGGCTCTGAATTAGAGATTTTATTTTTATTTTTTTAAAGTTACTAGTGCTTGCTCGTCCCTTGTAACTTTAAAGCTATCCTACCAGCACAAGTGCATTACAATTATAGTAGCAGCTGCTATTTTCTCTTGTTCTAAGCATGCATTCTCTGCCACTCTATTCCTATCCCTCTGCATATTCAGTTTCCAAGGGAGAGCCTGTTAAAGGGTTATCTTGAGGGGAGATCTCCCCTGCTTCACTGGGCCTTTCCTACCTAGAAATCCAAGTGGATTTTGAATGTAAACTTTCTTCAAAAACATCAGAAATTGTTTTGTGAAATATTCTGAAGCAAGCCCTCTTACCGACATAGCTTAGGTTTTGTTGATTTGATCATGTTAATCTGTTAGACCCTAGCAGCAATATGAATACTAGGTTGCTTGAAAAGTAATTTATGTCTCACTCATAATATATCGATAAGAGGGTAAGTAATTCCTGTTAATAACTTGTAGTGCAAACATGTCATTAGATACTAAAGCTTCCCCCCACCCTTGCCCCAGATCCTGGTAAAAGAATTTTAAAAATGAAGTTGCTAAGTTCTTCTATTTCTGATCATATAGGTAGAAGCGAGAGTGTAATTTGACACAGATGGTAAGTAAATGGTTTCTTAAGCTTCCACTACTAGGAGTTCAGAGTTTCAATTGATAAGCTTCAAACAAGTTTTAAAAGCCTGGAGTGTAATAGAGTTGAACTCAGGGTTAGAAGCAATGGATTGCAAATGCACGGTATAGTGGGAGATGACATTGAACAAAAGTTTATTCCCTTCTTTTTACTCGCATGTACATAGATGAACTACTGATTTAAAAACATGAATTGAAAGTATATCATGAGCCTAGTGTAAGAGAAAATAGGAGCAGAATAATGGTAAAATATTTAGATAATACCATATTAAGAGGAAACTGTAAATGTTAGAATGGGCCAAGAAACAACGATGGAAATAAGATGCTTGAATAAGAAATGAACAAAATTGTTTTGCCATAGATCATGCAGTTTATATGATGTCATTCTTTTATGGAAGGACAGCTAGGAACTAAAAAATACAGGAGAGTGGCAATAATGTCACATCATACGTATGTTTACTCAGTGTTTTGGCATGGATGTGTGCTTGAGCTTGATGTAAACTTGAGTTTGTAGGTGCAGAAGGTAGTGATCAAAACTGGTCATTGAATTGATATTTAGCGCCCAGTTATTATATTTGGATAATATGGATGGACTAGAAAATATATGCTGATCAATGATTTAGCACCCAATTAGCATTTCATGTGGTACATTAGTAGAGCCTTGGAGAGGGACTGTAGTTTTTTCAAATCCTCAAAGAACTGAAGTCTCCCTGCAGAGAATTTAAGGTGAATGCCAGCAAATACTTGATGTACACAAACATTGGTGAGTGAAGTAATTAAACTGTGGTATAACAGAGACTATCAGCTTGTAGTCAGGAAAAAGAAACTTCTCTGCTCTGCTGACGGTGAACTCTATTAGACTGCAAAGATAAAAGTGGAATCGTTTTTTCACATACAGCAAGCAGTAGTTTGGCTGGAGCATGAATAAATGTACCATTAAGATCAGTCTTGTTCAGGCACGGAATACAACTAGATGAATCAATGCTATGTCTTCCCCATTTCTAGCATCTATAATGTCACCCTTTAAAAATATTTCATTATAGCAAAATAGATGCAAATATCTCCTTTGTTATATTACTTCAGCATACTCCAGAGGTGGAAAGTCACCATGCTGAGCTGTCACAGTCCTGGGGAGCAAACCCTTCCTTTCCTATGTGTTGTGGGCAACGGTAGCCATGGTGTGGGCTGCAATGGTGATTAGGTTTTGTAGCATGTTTATCTTTGTATTTTTACAATCTATTGCCAGAGTGTACTGTTTGAAGATGTGAGCACGTGCCTGTTGGGGCTTGATTTGAGCTCACTAGCTGGGCTCTTGCACGCTACCCAACAGCTGTCAGAACAGAGAAGTCGGCTTCAGCCCTGTACTGAATTTTTCAAGCAACCCCTGCACATTGTTTATGGATCTGCCTGCACAGAGCTCACTGAGGGATTCAAGCAAGCATCAGATTGTTCTCTGTAGCTGTTTTTCATTGTGTGTGAACTGAGACAATCCATCTTTGAAGCTGGAACAGGCTACTGGCTTACTGATGAAACACTCTGTTGTGATCCTTGGAAATACCAGAAAGAAATGATGATGTTTCTGTGCATTTTCTTAAATTCTTCCTTTGAATTGGTTTTCCAAATGTTAAGTATAAAGACCAGTGTTCTGCAGCATGATGCTCTCTTTCTGGCACATCTTTGTCAGTGCTTTCCTTTCTCAATTTTAGGAACAGGCAAGCCAGGCTCTTCCAATGCAGAGCTTCCTCTGCTACGATAATGCAGAAAGCACCAGGAGGGATGGAGGGAGGGAGGACACAGCAGCCTTTACCCGAGTCCAGCAGAAGCTCCCAGAAACGAAGGCTGCCTTTATCCCCTCCTGCTGTTCTGTCCTACATACTGCAAGAGTTTTCTCACAGCAAAGGGTTTTGTGAATCATGCATAACAGTCCCAGTTCTGGGGACTATTGGATTCTGTCAATTAGTCAAAAGTCCTCCTTTATATTTTTTTCACATTCAGAGAACAGCGTTATTACAAGATCATGTCAGGTCAAACCCAACAATTTTGGACCATTTCTTTATTTTCTTTGAGATGCTCCAAATATGCTCTGTGGCCAGACAGCAATAGAAATGTGCATGAGAGATGCATTGCTCTGGTTTGAACCGTGATTCCAGCAGTCCTGGAAAAAGTGAGATCTATACCAAGTCTTCAAGTGTAATTTCAGTGATACTTGGTTGATATAAACCAAGTTAAAATTATAGCCCTCTCCTCAGTTCCATAGATCACCATCAGGACTTTCAGATGGATGTCAAAATTGCATCTCCACTTGAACTGATTAAGAAAACCCCTAAACTGTGTTTCCTGATGGTCTATTCCTTTACACTTCCATTTGTAATTTCCATGCTTTTGCAGTTGCTATCTCTTTAAAAAGCTCCTTTTACAATACAGTATATTAACAGAAGACTCTTGCAGATGTTAGTCCTTTGGAAACACTATATTTATCTTCAATACAGTAGAGTTACTGTAAAGCACTGGACATGGTTCAACCTCTAAATAACTTGGAACTTTGAGAAAATTGTTAGGGGTGAGAAGCAGCCTGCTGATTTAAGCATAGGTGAAGCGGTTTGTGGAAAAGGAATAGTGATGCCAATTTTTAGCAGCTGTTTCAGGAAATGCTGCCTGAATCCCTCTGGGTTGTTGGAAAGGATGTGCCTGTACTGTAACTTCATATTACCAGACTTGACAAGTGCTCATGCAGCTATTTTGATACAGTGAAAATTGACTTGCCTAAGCAATGGACAAAAGACAAAACTTAAATGTTATATTTGATCAATTTACAATTAGGGATTTGAAAACCCAGTTTAAATCCTGAGGTGGTCACTCTTTGAATACTACTTGTTTGAGTTCAGATTCTGAAGGACTCAAAAGAAACATGGCAAAGGTTTCAGTCGAGTTCTTTCCTTTCACTTTGTACTGACTCTTGCAATAGTACAGTAGTGACTCAGCTCAGAAGGCATATACGTACAGCTTGTGTCTTTGAAAAAGCTTACTGTGTTGTCATGTGCAAAACAGGAAATGTGTAATGGTAAGATCCCCAGAGGAGCCGATCCAGGGCAAACTCTTCTGACCTTGCTGAAACTCACACTGAAATGGAAACATACACGTTAACCACAGAAGTTAAGAAATGTCCTCATCTGCATTCTATTGCTTCAACATGGAAAGTTTTTACATGAGAGGCTGAGCAATGAATAACACAGCCTGCAAACTGTACACTCTCTTCATGTTGTTTTTCTTCTTTGAAGCAATATTGTACCCCAGTTTGTTTTCATTTTGCAAGCAAAGTGGTATTTTGGAGTAAATGGCATGCTTTCAGGCTTACACACTATTAGATACTGTTGCTGTCCCCAAAGAGTAAGAAAAATGTAAATACCAAGGAGAGAGAGAGAGAAATTATTCAAATTAATCTCAGCAGGCAAAAGCTATATCATTGTTTAAAACTGAATAGACATTAGACTGAGAACAGATATTTTGCTCCAGAAATTATCTGTCTGGACCAGACCAGACCAGGCTCCACTCTATGTAGTTTTGCACCTGTCAGGGTGGACTCTTGCCCTGCACAGGTACAATGATAGGGTCCAAACCCTGTTCCTAGCAATAGCTCAGGCCCTGTTCCTTGAAATACAAGGCCAATGATTTATTTCATATTAAACGAGAATTAGGGGAGGAATATAGTATTTGAAACTAAAAAATCTACATCATACTTTTCATAGAAGCTAAAAGCTATAATAATTCTTTTGAAAGGGCCTGGGAATAGATTTAAACTTAGAAACCTTGTGAAATGTGGAAGTCTTACATATTCCCGCTATAAAGCTTACTACATAGAGGTGTGTTAAATATTTACGGACAGACTAGTATTAATATCTTCCTTTAAATTTTTGGTTATTTCAGTAGCATGTCTTCACCTACTGATTGAAAAATATTACTTTAGCAGCCTTTCTCTTGAACACAATGCTGAAGTTATTCAGCGCAACATAAACATTTAGCTCTGCAGTTTAGTCTGTAAACACTTAAAAGGCTGGAATGTTTATCTAAAATGGCAAGACGTCTCCAAAACTTGCAAAGCTGATCTATTTGCAGTGTTAACAGAAAGTAGAAAATTTTACTTATTTGAAAGTGAAGAAGGAGGAAAAAAAAAATCTCAATTTGGCTCCCATTAACAATTACGGTCAGTTTTATTGCAGTTCTGAGTTTCCTTGGCACTAGTTTGCCTATCTTGAATTCGTTTCAGAAGAGAATTGGTTGGGAATAGGACTGCTGTTGGAATCTCAGTGTAAACCCAGGTCCCAGTGAAAGGAGGGGAGAGGGTGGGACTAATGAAGGGTAATGATGGTTTTTTTGTTTGTTTTTTTCTTTAAAGGCTCACTGGGATTTATCAAGCTGAAAAAACCCAAGAGGTTTAGGGGTTGCTTCATGAGCACTTCAGTCTGAACCACCATAAAAGTGTCAATTTCTGTGAGAAGGAGGATCTACAGTCCCACAGATGTGACTGTAACTTACAACACATCATCATAAATCATCATACCTCTGGGCAAGTAAGCATGATTGCTCTTCAGTTCTTGGTTTGGTTTCTTCATATTTCACAAAATTCTGCTAACTCAGGCAATATATTGTAGCTGTAAAGTGTTTGATTTGGTGTAGTAAGTATAAATGTTATTTCTGCTTTTTTATCTTTTTTTCTTCCTTAAATGCACCAAGACGCTGAGTCCAAGTTAATCTGGAACAGGATTTGTATCATCATCAAATCAGCTGCTGAAATCCTTTCGAGTCAAAAGGGAACTGGCCACTTCATGTAGAGGGTAAGCAGCTGAAACAGTAAGGATCCAAAGAGTGACTCCAAAATACTAAATTAACATTTTCATAGTTCACAAGAAAGTTTTGTTTATGCTGTGATGAAACAGCAAATAAAGTCCTGAAGGTCTTACTGTATACAAGTTCGTTCCAATATGATTAAAATTACATGATATTTTAATGAAATTACAATGTAGGCAGATTTTTTTTTTTAAAATTTTTTCCCCTCCCAACCACAGCCTGAATAGTTGCTGTTTGACAAGCCATGACTGCACCAACAGGAAAGAACTTGAAGGAGTTTTACAGTTAAACGTTGATTTGCAGGCATAGGGGAACTATATGCTTACCTGGCATAATTCTCAATGTTTCATAGCTGTGCCCATAGATATAATTGCCTTAATAACACAAATGGCCGCTTGAATCCTCCAGTGTACTTTTAGTGATTGGATGTCTGATATTACCCCATGTTTTGATCTGCTAAATACTCTGAGGTGACTTTAGTTTGCAAACGTTTTTCATTCTTGCTATTAGTGGGATGATCGCTGCACAGCAGGGGCACCGTCTTTATGTGGAAACCTCTGAATAGTCACGTTGATAAAATTTTGGTAGACAGTGAAAGGGCTCTCTCTGGTGGCAAATCTGTGTGTAACTGGTAGATAATTGTGTGCTTGTTTCTTCCGGGGATACTTAAATTTTGTGAAATCTCAGCAATTCGATTAATGCAACTGTGAATAAACAAACAAACCCAACTAGCCACAACTCAACTGTGAACTTTGAAATTGCATAATTCTGGTCTATTTACATGTAAGCATCATATTCAGTATTTTCTCTTAACACATTTTTTCATTTCTTGCTCTAGAAGCAAATCAAAATTGAAGGAAGCAGGAATCTCAGTGGCTCTTATTTGTGAGTGTTAAGTATTTCTGAGGTGAAATAGCACAACTATTTAAAGAAAAGAAAAAATGTCTTTCCTTATTTCTAGGAGAGTGCTCTGACCCCATTATGGAGTGTATTAAAATAGTCTGAAGTTCTGAATCTTAAGTATTAGCAGTGAGCTGTCATTCCTTTGTGCTTTGAGCCATCTTAGATAACAGGCTTTGCTGGTGGCAGCTGCTTTATAGAAAACATTAATTTCTCTTTTTTATATTGCTTCTACATATGAAAATGCAAGTCTAGTTCAGGATAGAACGAGGCTCTCTCCATCAAAACGTCAATCAAAAGACGTTTGTAGGGCTTAAAGTAAGGGTAAGGCGTGCAAAACAAACAAAAAGGGTTTGAGGCCAATTGTAATCACCTAGGACTGGCTTGAGTTGGAGAGAGAAGAGAATTCCTTGGCACGGGTGAATCCCCATCACACTGGAGCCCTTGTTTTGCAGGTTTCCCTGGCTCCACGCACAGAGCTGCAGTGAGAGCGCACCCTGAGGTGCTGCTGGGTGCAGCTGCAGGAGGGACCCAAGGCTGCCCAGCCATGAGCTCCCACGCCACCAGGAGACTCTCGCTCCCTGCTCTTTGAAGGCAAGAGAAGTATGGGCTGATTCAAGGTATCAGCTAAGTAGGTAACGTTTGTTGGGAAAAACTCTGAATTTATCTTCTTCCTTTTACACAAATGCTGCCTCATTGCTGTCAATTCCGAGAACATAAAACTGATTTTATTCAGTTTCAGTTAAATACTGTGTCATCCAGCTTTCCCAGGATCTGATCCTTAGCCTGTGGTTAGGGTTCTTACCTGCAGGGCTGGGCTGGGACACTTATGAAAGGCAACCTTTCAGTGCTTGCTTTTCTTAATGGTTGCAGAATATTTTAAGCAATCTTGGTTAAAAGGTCATCTGTGCTAAAGATGGCTTGAATGACAGGGTTTTCCCTAAATGTGGGAAAGGCTCCTGGTGACTCAGGGCTGAGTCATGGGAAGATTATGCCCCTTCTATATATGAGACCTATTTATTATGCTCCAAGAGCTATGCCCCAAAGAACTGTTTCACCACAGCAGGACACTGCTGCAGCTGGAGGCACGGTTTGAGGAGGTGCTGACCCGTGTCATTAGGGAGGTGAAGGAGCCGCTCAGAGCTTGCTGTGCGCAGATGACCCCCACAGGCATCAGATGCAATGATCAGAAGCTCTGACGAGTTACACTTTTAACTGCACTTTGAACTGTGTTTTGGTAGTCTTGAAAATTTTTTATTAAGTCTTTCAATTTTGACTAATAATTGCAAAGAAGTGTTGCACATGTAGGATACTTATGTAGTCCTCTTGGGTTTTGTCCTCACATTGAGGATAGATTAATTGTGTTTATCTCCAGTTTTAGGGAAAGATATCTGAAGAATGGACAGGCTAAAGTCACATACCAGGCCCATAATGAGTTAAAATTACCCAGACTGTTCATTGAACGGTCATATTTTCAGCTCCATGATTCTTTTGAAATACTTCATATATGAACAGGCTACAGGCACTCCTTTCCCCACAGAATTACCACACAAATATGAAAGAAAGGCATATAGTAGATGAGAGGAAATAAGGATAGTTCAATATGGTGTTTCCTGACATTTAAAGGTGAGTAGAAAAGAACAGAAGACGGGGGAGGGTTCAGTTCTAGTGAATAGCAGAATAAAGGTGAAAAGATGTAGATGAATGATCTGACAGGAGGAGCTAAAAGGTGTCAAAGCCAAAATCAAGGCTATGCAGAACTTTGTAAGTGACTCCAAATCTCACCTTCTTTTTTTTATCAGAAATGCAAAGTGATGAGAAAATAAGGAAGAGGTAATCATAGAAATATTGCTGTAAGACAGGAGTATGGAACAGTTATGTCAGAAGCAAGGGGATATAAGAACTGAGGTGTTGGTTTTCCAGAATTGTTTCCCAAACTGTACGGTGTGATGGGCACACCAGCTCTGAGTTAATGGTACATCACTTGTTGGCATTACCAACAAGTAGGCTTGGCTGAAGCCAGCCCTGCTGTGCAAACCTGAGAAATTATGCTAAGCTGTATCTTCCCAGGAGCTCAAAGAATTTAGGTCAGGTCTTTATCAGGAGTTAACAGGAGCAGCCCGAAGGGGGACCAGACAGAACTAAAGCTGTGACAGCTGCACACCTGCAAGGACACCAGAGAGGAGTTTGACTACAGGCCAACCACTTTACACTAGAGCCTGTTGAGCATTCCTGCATGGCAGTGGGCTACACAGTGGTGATCTCCCCAGGTCAGGAATGCTTCTCAGTTGCTCCTCGAGGTCAAGAAATCCCTTACCTGGCATCTGTTGTGTGCAGCAAGGTAAGTGACGTTTTATGTTAGATCTAAAGCATACTGTATACAAAGCTATCTTAATTATTAGCAGTGTAGTGAGTAGTAGAGTGTTTGACCACCTTTTCATTATGGTTTAATAGCTGTTTAGTCATCATTTAATAAAACCTTTCCATTAACCCTACAGTGATGACTTTTCTTAATAGTTCACCTGCAACATACGGAAATTTGGGTCAGGTAAGAGGACAAAACGTCACTTGCATGACTTCGCAAAACATTGGCACTTTTGTTAATAATTTGTCCATGTTTTGGGGATAGCCTTTTTCTTCTAAACCTCTAGAAACTGGGAATGTGGTGTCTGTAAACACAAGGATTGTGAAGTCTCTAATGTTGTATGTGTATGTACTTGTAACAGCTCCCATTTTCTCAGTTGACATACAAGTCATAATGAAAGTCTTTCTTTAATATTTTTATCTGCATTTGCAGTATGGAAAATCCCAAAGAAACTAGTAATGCTTAAGTAATAGGAAAAGCAGTGAAATACTTTACCATTGAAAACAAATGGAACACTAGTAGTAAACAGAATTAATCTATTACAGCTTATAGGAAACTGTAGATGTTGTAATCACTGGAGTTACCTGCTGCTGGTTCAGTACTGTCCCTCTGCCATGTGTGGGCTATAGCAGAGTGCAGGAAGTGCTAGAAAAACTGTCTTCGCTCAAATTTGACTTAAATTTTCTCAGAAATTCTGCTGCAACTCAAATATCCTTCAGTTGAAAATACAAATTTTGAAACATGCTGTTGAAATACGAAATACGGTTGGGTAATTCTCTTCAGCTTCCTGGGAATTAATCAGAGAGCCTTGCTTTTCTTCTGGCCAAGAGAAATCATCTGCTCAAATATTGACCTGATTTGAAAACTCTTTTGTACTTTTTAGTGTTGAATTGCCCAAGCTGCTTCACTGTCTAGTTCCTGAAGGGGGAAAACAAAAAACCAAACAAAAGGTAGTTATGTGTGTTTACGTCATATTAAGTTCCACCCAGAAACTCTGTGGGGTTGGAAGGTCATTTACAATGATGAAGCAAACAGTTGAGAATGTTATTACAAACTGCCACAGTTGACACATAGGGATAAATGGCTCATCTAGAACCTGTTCAGATGGGGTTCCCAGTCACCCAAATGAACATTCATTCAAGTACTTGCATTTGGTAGTACTTAAAAGTGCAAGCAAATATTTATCTATTTCCCCATATTGGGAGCTTAAATTCTACAGGTGTAGGTGGAGTGTGTGCACCAGGGTCAGCTCAGTCTGTTTCTGTGAGTTCCTTTCCCTGTTGGCTAACTCTGTTACTTAGAATTAGATGTTAATTGGACTTCAGAGTTCAGTTTTACACAAAATAAAACCCAAAGCAGAAAGTCTAAACAAATGGTAGAAAATCCAACCTCTAAAGGGCAGAACTAGTGACTTCTATGAGTGTGTGCAGCAAAGTGTTAGCCCACCAAAGTCAGCTGGATTATGCCCACCAAACAGCAAAACACAGAGTTATCCAACTGTAGCGCTTTCAGAGTTTAACGACAAGTTTCTGTCAATGTAAAATGGAAACTAAAGCACTTCCATCTGTTACTCTTTGATGAAAATGTTTATTTCCAGGCTATATTCTGCTGCATGTGAATGGTAATGCTTTACCATACAAGTGCATGCTCAACACCCCATAACGCTGGCATCTTTGGTGTTGGAGGAGTTCTCATCCTTATCCAATTGGGGCCCAAGAAGGGGCAACTCCACAGAGGTGCTTCTGCCAACAAACAACGGCCCTTTTCACCAAGAAAGCAAGCCCGCAGCCTTGGGCTCATCTTCCCACCCAAAGATTCCATGACTCCCTGTTCCACAGCCATTCCCTGGGGGAAGTTCACCTCTCTGGATTTGTTCTGACAGACAAACCCACACACACTGGGGCTTTGTTTGCACAGCCTGGGAAGTAGAATCCACTCTTACCTTAATGTGAATGCTTTTCATGACAATGGGAGGTACTCATATTGACAGCCTCAGAAATCAAAGCTCACAGCATGATTGTTTTGGGGAAATGCAAGATACTTGGAAGAAAATTATTTCAGCAAAAAGTCTTGTATGCTAAAGACCTACACAGGTCTAAGGCAGATGCCCTTTGATAACATAGTCTGTACAGTCCGTCACAAGTTCTGTTCAGTTATGGAGTGGCTATAGTGTTGTATTCCTCAACATGCATCAAGCCAAACCTTAGACTGTACCACCTTTACTCCAGACTAGTGGCAATGCAGAGACATTAAACATTGCAGTCTCCCATTGCAACACCAATGCGCAAGGAAAATTAAGCTGGATGGCAGAAGACAGTTCAGCTAAGCTTGCCTCTAAGCAATGGATTTTAAGGAGTAAAACTTTCTCAGGAGTGTAACACCACTTGAGGGTAATGCTGCTACCTAAATATCAACTAGCCTAATAGGTTAGTGGGTACAAAGAACCTGCAGGGGAACAAGCAGGGGAGACACAGGCAAGTACATGGTATTGTCTTGCAGGGATCTGGTTTAACTGAAGGCCCAGTTATGAAGAAGGGAAAAAAGTGCATTGAAGAGTTGAAAGCTGCAGGAGTTAGAAACCACATACATTTTCTTCTTTTTTTTAGTGCATAAACACTCAGATTTGTTTTGTTTTGTTTTTATCAATGGAATATTTTAGCGATGGAAATGAAATGCTATAAAATGAATATGGAAAAATGAAGAAGACAGTGCCTGTGAAACTGGGAGTGTTGATGTGTTATTGTACTAGTAGTTTCCACCACTCAGTTCTGGTTTGTGTCCTGTTATGGCACAAATCCACTTGGAAATGTATGAGATTGGAATTAAAGTTTGGAAGGGACATTAGGAAAATGCAGTGCTTGCAGGAAATGCTGCTGTGATTTTGTGGGTTCTCCCACAAAGGCTTCTCTGTTTGAGTTGGTACTGAGTCAGTATCAGAACAAGGTCAGAAAGCAGTATGACTATGCTTGAGATGACACGCCAACTCTCACCGATCCCAACACCAAGGATTCTAGGCCTTATTTGTCTTGTCTTATCCTGACTGTGGCATCACTATCTGTATGCATTTGGTTTAAAATCCTAAAATAGAGTGACAGTTTTTAATATGAGTAAAAGTAAGCCTCTGTTCAATTGCATGGCCCATGAGGTGTGGGGGTTCTGTCATGGTTAAACACCAGTTTAAATATTAAAACCTAAAAGGCTGGGGGGGTGGGGGGAGGGAGGATATTAAAACTTGCTGGTAAGCTTCATTTAACTTTGACTGGTGAAAATATCCTTGTTTTCCTCTCTGTGTTGGCTGTGCAGCATGGCTTCTACAGTTATCTCAGAAACTCTGTGTTGGAGTGGTTCCACTTCCAGGCTGGGCTTAGCATTCCTAAACTGAACTGATTGAAAACCAGTCTTAAAAGGTATGTATATAACATATGTATAATAAATACATGTAACACATTATAGTGCATATTTCTGCATCCTTTTGTAAACACTTGTAAACTCTTAAGGAAAGTGCCTGCAGTTACATTCTGTTCTAGAGAAAAAGCCAGTTAAATATCATTAATATTTATTTTGCCAGTAAACTGTTCTAATGTACTTTTGAGATGAAATGTGTTACAGAGAGAGAGAGGATAGTCCTAGTCAGAAATATTAGGGCTCCTAGATCTACCCTCCAGGTAGGAAACCATGATACTGTTAAGCTGATCTAACCAAGGGTCAAAGAAAGCCTGGCTGGAAGTGAAGGGTGGAAAGGAGAGGGTGACCTTGTCCCTTTTTGGCAGTGACTGTATTGTGAATGTCTCTGTGGGAGTATCAGATGTAATGCTGCTGAAGGTGAGCAGAAGTGGGTTTTATGTGGAGTTCCTGTTAATATCTCTTTTCATTTTAATAAACTTGAAGTGAGGCAATAATCCAAGGTACAAGTTACATTTGCTCTGTAACTTTGAATTTTGTATATCTTTCTTTTGCAAATGTTTTCCATATTTTATGTTAACTTATATTTTTATACATTTGGGTTGACAAAAATTGAAACTTTTCAGATTACATTTTGTCACTCATTTAAACCAACCACCAATGAGGTATTAAGAAGAACTAAAGGGAGGAAATAGTGGGTCAAGGAATTACATAAACACATTGCTGAAGCCAGATCTTCATCCTTGAATAAAATACAAGTGGATGACATGCCCTGAATATTCACTTGTGGAACTTATCGCTACATGACTGGACATATCTTCAGTAAAAGGAACATACTAATATACCAAAACAGGTGATCTCTGTGTTGTTGTTTTTTTCAATCATGAACCACTTCTTTATGAGAAGAACCACTTCTTTATCAAAAGCATAACCAGTACTTGACACAGGCATCCTGTTTGGTATTTCAGAAACTGTTAGGTCTGTGCCATGTAATTCCTTCACGTATGTGTCAAAAATGTATGATCCACATGAAATTATTTTTTCATGTAGATTCATGTGATTCTCACCATCTCAGATTTTTGCCAAAGAATGCTGTGAAATTCAGTGGGTTTAATGTTTTTTGTCAGGTTGAACAAAGCAGGGGATAAGGGTTTGCTGCTCTGCTCTGAAAAATAAAGCAAGGGCATTGACATGATCTGCTTTTTTTTTTTCCTCAAGAATAGAGATCTGCATCTTCCTCCAAGAGTGGAGACATGAGTGTCCTCCTCTCCTAGAGCATCAGGAATCCCTTTCCCCTGTGGTGATGTGAGAGAAATGGAGCAGGTAAGAACCCAGATGGCCATAGAACTTGGCACTGAATGTATAGTGAAGCCTTAGTCACAGCATTCCTCTTGCGAACAAAATTTTCTCCAGTGCTTATTTTTTGCCTTGGAGACAGTTTGGGAATTCAAACTCCAACAAGATGATTATAGAAGTTAAAGCTATTGTTTCAGGCTGCCTGTGTTTTCAAGCAGGCGATACTGTATTGCTTACACTTGGATAACTTTTCACATGTTTTCATCATTCTGATGATTTTTCACTGATAAAACATGCTGCCAAAGCTATTGCACTATGATACCTTTTCCTTTTGCTGACAAGAACTTTTGCTGCCCATAACAGCTTTTGCAGGGATTTTCCCCAGCCAAAGCTCCCAAAAAGTGTGGGCTAGGAGGTTATCATTCCTGTGGAAAAAAAATTCAGAAATAAAATACGCTAAACAAATGTACCACTTCCTGACTGTCTGAAAATGTCAGGTAGTGAGGTTTCCATACAATGATTTCCTTGTCAGAAGAATATTCCATATGCTGCCATAGCTAGTCCAGTTTTCTCTTTATGAATGCAGCATCAAAGGTGCGGGACTTCTAGTTGCTGAGGCTGGATAAATAGAGGATTCATAGAAGGGAGCCAAATCTGAACCTCGGTTAAACCCATGGAACATTGCAATTGACTCCAAAGTGAGCACAACCTGGTCTGGACTGAATACCTGGCTGGTTGCAGCAGTACAAGCTTCCTCATACATCCCTTCCAGCCTAGGCATGATACTCAAAGGGCTTTTCTACATGAAAAAGTAGCAGCACTGAAGTTGCAGAAAAACGGGTTTGTTTCAAATCCTGCTAGAAGAAGAAGAAACCCTTTGTGTAGGGGTCACCGTGTCCTCATCCGATGGCAGTAGCAACTCCCCTGAATGGCTTCTAACCTGTTTCCGTCAAAATTACTCTGGTTAACAGAACACTTCTGTTAGAGCTCATGTGGCCCCTTTTGGCTGACATAAGTGGGAGGATTTAACTCCCAAGGGAAGCAATACCAGCACACTGAGAGGACAAAGATCCCTGGCCTTTGTTCTGTGTGAGCTACTCTGTGGGCACATCTTCATGTTTCCATCTGCCTGTGTAGTGCACATCAGACTACACTCTGCATCAAAACCTGTGTCAAAGTTTAGCTTTTCCTATTAATCAGAAATATCTTTATCAGCGAGGCTTAAAATAATCTGGCTATAACTTTATAATTTGTGCTAAACCACAATAAGCCAATGTGCTGGTTTTGGCTGAGGTAGAGTTCACTTTCTGCACAGTGGCTGGTCTGGGGCTGTGTTTTGGATTTGTGCTGAACATGCTGCTGATAATACAGAGGTAGTTTTTCCATTGCTGAGCAGAGCTTACAGAGAGCCAAGGCTTCTCTGCTTCTCATCCCACCAGCAAGGGGGCTGGGGGTGCACGAGGAGCTGGGAGGGGACACGACTGGCACAGGTGACCCAAGGGCTGCTCTGTACACACGGTGTCACGCTCAGCATGTGAAGCAGCTGAACAGGAGTTATGCCGTAAGAAGCATGAACACATCTATCCAAATTAATTTTGTTCTATATGAAATGCCCCGTTAAAACACCTATGCATTAAGGAAGCAAGTGTTGGAAAGGAGGTTCTGGACCCTGCTCACAAAAATTCCAGCTGCAAAGATGAGTTCATTCCCTGCCCAAGTTGTATAAGGCTCTGATTCAGTCAGATAATGCTGTGCTTGCTATTTTGATTAGTGTCTTGGCAAATGAAATTTAGTTGGAGAATGCTAGCCCGTTTTATTTTTCATTTTTATTATCTTGTTATGTCTCTCTAAATGCTTCCATGTGAGCAACTTCACTCATCTTTAAAGAATGCATGTAGGAAAAATAGATGTTTATTGAAACCTCTAGCCTAGTACTGCTTGTACCAGAAAAGGTCAACATGAACAGTCTCCTTCCTCCAACTTTTTTGCAGAATTTTACTCAGGCAGCAGTATGTTATGTACAGCGAAACGGGGGCTCCTGTCCCACTTTGCCTGGAAAGCACGTTTTCTGGCAAGAACAGTTTCTGGGTTTAAGTCTGATGTTACAACCTCGACTTGAACCTCATCTTCCCTGACTCGGTTCAGCCGCACCGCCCGGTCCCTCGGGAGCCGCCGTGCCCTCGGGGAATGCCCACGGGACGGGTGGAGAGCCCTTTTTCCCTGTGTGTTTTGTTTTTAACCAAGCGGGGCTCTCCGTGGAAGCCGCCCCTCGAGCACAGCTGTCGGGCTGCGCTCGCAGCCGCCCAAGGCGCTGACTGTCCGACAGCCCGCCCGCCTCCCTCGCACTCCCCGTCCCGCCCCGCCGGTTGTCCCCCGCCCTCCCGGGGCCTCCTCGCACCCCGGCCAGGGCGGGGCAGGGGCGGGGCGAGCGGAGGATCCGTGGCCGCAACGGTTGCTCCGCCTCCTGCCGCTCCCCGGCTCCGCAGCTCCAGCGGGCACCGGCACGGGCGGCGGCTCCGGAGCACCCGCGGTAAGCGCGACGGGACGGGGGGCGAGGGGCGGGGGCCGGGCCGTGTGTGGGGCCGGGCCGTGTGTGGGGCCAGCCCGTGTCTCCCCTTGTGTGGGGCCGGGCCGTGTGTGGGGCCAGCCCGTGTCTCCCCGTGTGTGGGGCCAGCCCGTGTCTCCCCGTGTGTGGGGCCGGGGTCGGGGCCGGGGTCGGGCCCGGGCAGTGGCCCCCCACTGTGAGGGACCGCGGCCCGGGGCCGGCGTGGGGAGGTCCGGGCGCGCTGCAGCTCCGCGGGCGGTGGGAAGCGACTCCGGTTCCTTAGGGAAATGGAGGGAAATGGGGTGGTTTCGGAGGAAAAGGAGTGTTTTCTCTGCTGTAGTCGCAGTTCGGTACTTTGGCCGTGCCCGCAGCTTATCTCGAGCTTGTAATTTTGATGTGTGCAGTTAAAGCAGCATTACGCAAGGCTTTTTTTTTTTTTTCTTCCTCCCCCCCCGAAGGCCCCTTTCTGCAAACAGCACGTAGTATAGTTTACTACTTCTTATACCACGTCCTTAGACTGCTTTAAGACACTTTGTTGTCTTTAAGTGCATTTAAGACATTTAAGCGTCTTAAAACCGAAACCCTTCAGACTCTTGCTACGTATATGGCAGAAAACAACACAAACATCTCGGTATTCAGAAAGGTGAAGTTCCTCTCTGGCCCCATGCCGTGTCTGGGCAGCAAGGGAGTATTTCCGTGGGTTCTGTTTTTCTTTTTTTTTAATATATTAATTAGTTCCTGGAAGCCCCTTCCCGATAAGGTGGGGCAGCGTTCTGGAGGGAGTGGCAGAGGCGGGGAGGGAGCTCTGCCCGGAGCGGGGCCGGGTGCATTGGGGCGGAAACACTGAGGTGTGGAGGGAAACAGTACTGCTGGTGCAGTGTGCTTCGATGGAGGAGCTGATTATCAGGGGTCTGTGCATCTAAAAGCCTGTCCGCTGTAGGAGGTGGGAGGTACCTTCCCTGGCAGTCCCCAGCACAGTTGTTTTGTCTCGGGCGAGTCAGTGCTTTATGGGAGCACCCTGGTAACATCAGAAACAGTACAAAACTAGAGTGTATGGCTGCTAGAAAGCTTGAGTGTATGAATGCTTTCCCCACAGCTTGTCTATTTCTATAATTTCCTGTTTTTTAAGTTGCTGTAAGAGTCATGTGGACCGCTCTCCTCTGACTGATGCAGCAGAGAACTTGCACTGAGCATTGGTTCCTCCTTCACCTGTGGCCCTGTCCCTACTGCGCTTCTGCGGAATGTTTTAATTTGTGCAAGTGCCTCTGTAGGTGCTCTTCTGACTTCTTTCCCCTCCTGCTCCCAAATCTCTGTATAGAATTTGTTGTATAGAGCACCATAAAGATTCAGCAAGATTTGGGAGGGCCTAATGATTTTATGTCAACAATATTTGTGCATCTGTCTCTTGCCTGACCTCACTATGAGGTCAGAGGCCAAAATGTCTCTGTGAATCTGTACTAAAAGGTTTTGGAGTAATCATCACACTCATTCATATGCTTTGTCATTTCTTCAGGTTGTTCTCTGTAGTCTCCAGAAATTTTGATTCATTAGACTGAAAATTCTGTGAAATGTCAAAAGTCACTAAAAGATATAATGAAACCAGCAGTGGGATGGATATGTTTTATGGAGGCATTTATGTATTCAAAGAAAAACATTGTAAAGATGTAGTGTTAGGTAACAACTTAAAATACTGAACTTGATCTACTACAAAAAGTCAAGCCAAGAAGTCTGTCTGCTTTGAAGTTCACAGGAAATGCTGTTTCCTAGACCTCTAGCAAGTTTCAGAAGATGGAACTTACAGGGGAGTCTGTTCATTAATCTGAGCTAAGATAGAGTTTATATAGTTCTAGTTCTGTGATAGCAATCTAGGGGGGGAAAAAAGGAGTGGTAGTTAAAGCAGACATGTAATTGAAAACAGCAGATGGTTTAATGGTGGCTACAGAAATAGCAGGGCTTTTGAATAGTTTGAAAGTTTCATTTACATTTAAAAAGGCTATATGTAATCATCCATATAAAGTTCTCTTGTCAGCTTCAAATTGCAGTTAGAGGCTTCCCTTAAAGTAAATATACAACTGAATAATGGCACTAGTGTAATTTTTTTGTTTATTTCGTACATTTATGTCAATCACCTTGAAAGATGTTTCTTCCTGGTTGTATTAAAAAAATAGAAGCTTTCGGAAATAAGGACAGAGATTTGTTAGTGGTGTGTAGCGACTTTTGAGTTTCTCTTTAAGAATGTGGCAAAAGACGTTTTGGGGGGAAAAAAAAGTAAGAAGGAAAAAGCTGCATGTTTTCCCCTCAGTGAGCAACACTTTCACCTATTTGAAACTGGAGTTGTTGTCATGCACCAAAGTGAAGGTCGTCCCTTTGTGTTTGCCAGTTTATTTGAAAGCAGGTGTGTTTGATGTAAATGCAGAATTTGCTTCAGGCAGTTCCCCAAGCTGGGAAGTATGTAATGCAGTGGTAAAAGTGGTAGATAAGCAAACCAAAGTACAGCAACAACAGAGGTTCTGTTGTTGCCCCATGCTTGTTCTAGATTTTATCAGAGCTCACTGCAGAATCTTGGTCAGAGGTTGGATCCTGGCTAGGGCAGGCCTGGAGTCAACTTCTGGGTCCGAATAGGATCTCACTGGTGTCCTTCCAAGTGACAATTTTTATTATGTGCTGGTGATGACCAGGCAGCCAATCCTACCTATGCTAGAGTTGGTTTTTTTGTGTGTCTGTGAGAAATTGTATCCGTACTATTCAGCTGTCACAGATGCTGAGTGTCGACCAGTGCTAGTCATTAGATTGTGGAAAGTTAGACTGAGTAAGACAAACACCACTCCACACAGCCCCACTGCCTTGCTGTTCCCTGTACAGTGCAGAGTGCCAGTGCTGCCTGATAGAAAAGAACATTATTACCTAAGGTATACAAAGAATGGGAAATAAGTCCTTCCCAGATACTGCCTCCTTTTTTTTCCCTTATGGATTCTCTGATTGAGAGAGAAGATCCTGTCTTATTCTTAAGGGTTAAAAGGGTTTTTTGTTGGTTTCTTTTTGTTTTATTTTATTTTACTACAAAGTGTGGGTGGTGGGGTTTTTTGAGGCATTGGGGACATGTCACCAGTAAGTCATTCTGTTCTTTAGCTCAGCTGTTCTCTTGAGGGAGCAACTGACTTCACTATTTCCTTTCTTTTTTGGAGCTGTTAATTCAGTTCAGCTGTGGGAGAGGTAGGCATCTGATTCAGGCTTTTGGATCGGAAGTTCTGGCAGACTTAATAATGGTTAACTAAATCAATCCCATATTAAAAATCTAAATTAGTTATAAAGCTTCTGAAGGCCTCTGTGCTAAACTTTGCTGTAGTCATACAGTCAACATGCATGTGAAGTGATACTTGCTGTGATTAATTTCGGCATCCTGAAGACCTCTGGCTTGGGTAAAAAAGTATGTTAGATTCTGAACTTTGGCCTTGTCAGTCGCTCTAGATTGGGTACGTAAGTTGACTGAAGCAGACAGTGTGAATCTCTCTTTTATTATTGCTAGAGATAAGAACTTTAAGCTTGGAAAATTGCACTCATTGTGTGAACAGTGCACCTGTCTGTAGTCCAAGTAAGTGGTTATTGGCTACACTTGTCAGTGTTTTAAAATTACTTGGTTTTCTGTTAGCTAGGAGAATAAATGCACATTAAAAATGTTAGAGTTTAAGGGAAAAAATACTTATTTTTCAGTAGTAAGCTTTAAGACTAAAGCTTGCTGATCTTAAGTGCAGGCTAGATTTGAAGGCCATAGTCTTGCTTTCTTTTCACGTTGTTTGTATGTAGTTGTTGTGAGATACCTGTCTTTGCGATCCTAAATTAGCTCTTTCTTGAATCTGTTTCTGGAAAGAATTAATCAACTGTAAATCAGTAGTTCTTTATAGTCTGGAATGAATGGAGGTGTGTCTGTTTGCTCGCTGATGAGTAGTAATCTACCTAACAGTGCTGGACAGCTGTGTGTAAGCCTTCCCTGTCTAGAAAGCATGAAATCCATCACCTTTAAGAAAAAGTTGGTGTATTTGCACACTTATAGTTATCTCTTCTTCATATGTGGAGACCCAAGGCTGTCAGCCTGGTGCACAGCACAGAGGTTTTGTGTGCAGTGTAGGGTACCTCCATAGAGTTAGCTAAAGTCCTGTGCAGGTCCTGCCAGTGTGCCTGTCTTCGGGGAGTTGTGACCTGGACACATGGTGTTATTTGGCTGCTTCTGCAGCCTAGTGTAAATGTAAGAAGAATTGTCAGAGGACTTTTGTTGTCCTTTTGTTCTGTTGCCTCACAGGGGTGGGAAATGCCTTCGTGCTTTTATAGTGGGGCCCCTCCTGGCTCTGCGCTTCAGGCTCTGTCGCAGCAACTGACTGAAAATCTTCGGGGTGAAATGAACAGTCAGGTATTTTTCTAGTAATTGTTTAAGAGTACTGAATGTTACACTGTTGCTTTAATTAATGGAGTAATTGGTATGTACCTATTCTGACTTGCTCATATGAGTAATAAAAATTTTGTTCTTGCATGGTACAACTTAAAATAGAGGAGCATAAATCCCTGAGGCATTAGTCAATTGGGCACATGATTCAGACTGTTTATAGTTTGACTGGTTTTTGCAACAAATTATTTCTTTTACAATTTATGAGTTTGAAATAGAACATCCTCATTCCATTATTTCTTCAAACATCTCATAAACTTAATTTGTTATTATTTCTTGCTTGTTGTGTTATTTGGAAAGTGTCTTTATCTGTGTTCTAGATGTTTTGACTGTGTATTTGAAATGTTCCAAAGACAGTATTGCAAGAGTGTACTGGAAAAGGAAGCCCTTGGATCAGGGCAGAGTAGGAAGCCAAAGAGAAATCACCCTGTTGGAATTAACTAATGTTTTTGCTGCACGTGGATCTTGAAAGTCCTTGCATTTCAGTTGTTAAGTTCTTTGGGTTTTATTGCCTTGAGCATATGTGTAGGGCTTCTGACATTGAAAAAGTTGCATGAATATTCTTATTTAACATTTTTACTGCTCATTTGTGGATTACGTGTCTGTCTTCCCATTCAGCTTTTCTTTAGTGGACTGATACCTCTCCTGCTCTGCTCTGCTTTGATCAAGGCGTGCAAGTGCTACCTTGATGATGGTCTTCCCTGTTTCCTGCTTATGCCAGCAGGTCAAAAAGGGCTACATTATCTTCCAGTGAAGTATTTCTGTGATAATAATGATTGTGATGATGACACTGAATCAAAAGGGTCGTTGAAACTGGCCATGGTCTTGAGTTGCAAGCAACTGAAATAGACAGAGTTTTTTTAAAAACCCTTTTTTGAATTTCTTTTTTACCATCTCTTTAGAGCTGTGAGTTGGCTTGGGTTTTTTTAAGGAAACTTTTTCTGTAGGAAGTGGATGATGTCATAGTGCTCTTTAAATATATGTTCTTGGATGAAGTCCAGTAAAGGTTACAATGAGTGATAAGATCTGTGTAAAACAGGTTTCCTGAGTTTTGGGTGACATGAACTTGGCCCTGTTGGAAGAGAGACTCATTCTACTAAGCTATTATTGTTTGATAAGTGAAAGGAAGGCTAGACAGGGAGTCACATATACAGGAGGCTTAATGAGAAACCAAAATTGCAGGGCTTTTTGTCTGTCTGGATGAAAAGTATTACACTTGGTACAGGAGAGAACAACTTGTATGCTGTAATGCATGAGTCAAAGATAAATCTTGCTCAGGCTGATAAAATAGCAGTTAGCTAGTATGATGCTGTCCTTGTCTTGCAAAAGCACAGTGGTGAATGCCTCAGTTCATATCTGATGAAAAATGACAGCATATTGTAAGGTGATAAATTCTCTTCAGCTGGTTGCGCAATCAGGGATCACTCTCAGAGCAGGTACTGTAATTTATAGCTTTAGGCTGCCTTTTCTACTACAGCCTGGTAATTAACCTTGTGAAGAAGTAAAGAGCAAGGCTTTAACTTTACTTGATGTTCCCTGTGAAATGGGCATAATTAAACAAATTATTTTGAACAAATAAAGGTCAGGGGTTTTCATCTGGTTTTTGTCTTCAAATTATTTGGTCCTTGGCATAGCTGGAGCCTGAACAGCAGCCACTAAATAAATTCCAGCAATGGGTGTGAGTGCAGTTGCTGATCTTACTTGTTTTGTGCCTTGAAACAGAAGTTTTCTGGCAGCCTTACAATTTTATTCTTTACTTCTGCCATCATTACATAATTTGTATTTTTGTTACAAATTTCTCCAGCTTTTCTACTTTTTCTGCTTTTCTACTGCACTGTGTTGTAGAGAAGCATGTTTTGAAGATTCCTGTTGAAAGTATATCACAGATTTAATCTCTGATGAACAGGTCTGTTCCCTGTTAGCATTGCCAAGCAGCAGGAAAATGCTCAAGAGCCTGAGCGTGAAGCATGATAGAGATCAGTGTTCACTGTGGGAGTAAAACCTCAGGCCTTTATTTAGAGTTCTAAGGTCAACCTTCAGGACTGAACTCTGGGAATGGGGAGAGGACCTTAACAGTATTTGTTCTGTATTTTCTTCAAGGCACTCCCTCTTTCCATGTATGGTTTGGTTGTTTGGATTTTTTCCTCCGCTTATGCAGGTCTTTTTTTTATGACTGAGCAAACAGAGACCTCACTGTTCCTGTATCCTCCCCCGCAGTATTTGGATAGCAGGGTGGATTTCTGTATCTTCTGTTCCCTGGCCTGTGTTACCACTTTGTTGTCAGCAGGAAAGTGCTGTTCGACACTAACGATTTTAAGTAAGATGTTGTGGATATAGCAGCAGAAAGTTGAAAGATGGGATTAGAAGATGAAATGGAGACAGGATTGTGGGAATAGTTGAGAAAGTTAACTTTCTAAGTTAATATTTCTTAAGTTAGAGAACTGGCCAACAGGGAGTTCATGAACTACGGAAAAGGTAGTCATCAGGGAGGTTTTTGAACAGGAGAAGTTGGTGTATTTGTGGATCTAGTTTGCCTGGAATCAAACTAGGCTGGGAAAATTTCCCCTTGGAAAGGCCCTGGATAAATACAGTGTTCCAAGGAAGCAAGTGGAACATTTTTATGTAGAGAGTAACATTTTTTTCAGATTGCTCATGAAGTTAGCTGTTATTTCTCAACCTCAGCTTTAACTGCCAAAAGGCTCTTTTAGCTGGGGTTTTTTTCTTTAATATAACATTCTACATAAAATTTAAAGCAAGCAAACAACCCTGCTAAGAAAAACAAGGCCTACCCCATTGCTTCCCACCCTCTACCACAAAAAAACCCAAAACACAAGGCTTTTTTTTCTTTAAATTTGTACCTAAAGCTTTATTGAAAAGACATTTTATTTTTTTTAGTATCCTGTCATTATTGTATTTGCATGTGAAGCTAAAAAATAGCTAAAAAAAAATTATGGTTGCACCTGAAGAAATAAAATTAATTTTGGGGCTATCATAGTTTGTATAGAAAAATATAACAACAATAAAAAAATAAATAAAAAGCCAAAACCACATGGAAACCAAACCCAAAGGCCACATATGCATGCTAAGAGTCTAGATTGTGGGGGATTTTGTTTGTTTTTTTAGTAACTTGGTAATAACTGCTCTGTTTTATTTTTTATGCTTCATTATGTAAAACCTATTACTGAATTAGAGAGGCTCTGAAGTGCCATGCTGCCTTCTCTTGATTTTTAAATGTTTTTTTCTGCTGGCCTCTCTCTCTGCTTTCATGCACTTGTACCTGCTGAGAAGCTGTGTTCACTTACAAGTCTGTTAGACACTTTACATGCTGGAGTAGAAGTAAGGTGGGGTTATAACTTTTGGTCTCCTCTGTTCATTGCAGTTTCTCTTAGTGCATTTCTCTCTCTTTAAATTTAAATGAGTACATGCGGCATGAAGTCCGAAGAGGTTTTAAATAAATTGAAGATTTCCTAATTGTATTTTCCTTACTAAAAACAAAAAGTGGTTTTCCATTCCATTGTTGTTATGCAAAAGAGCCATGCAAACCAGAAAGGGAAGTTAACATGGTTATGCAAAATGAAAACAATTCCACAAAATAAGTCCGCCCACCCTACCCCAAACCAAATCCAAAACAAAACTCCACAGCTGAAATCCAAAACATGGCAAAACAAACCAAAGGTAGTGCCTTAGGGGAAAGAAGGAAAAGAAAGGGATAGTTTGCACAGCAATTCTAAAAATAGAGTAACACTAAAAATAACCTCCAAAACATTAAGACTCATTGTGGATGTTTTCTTCATCTGGAACAAGCTCCTTGAGCTACTTTTACCATTCTTCCTGGTAGTTGTTCTGTTTCAAATAAGGCGCTTTTTTTTTATTCAGGAAAACAGTTTTCATTTTGTCCTTCATTTAGCTGTTATTCCTTATTGACCTCCACTTCTATTTTGAGCAGCTAATGACTCTGCATTTCAGTGCTGACAGAGGCACTATCCATTTTGAGAGATTCAGTTTGTTCTAATGATCTTATCCTATCAGTAAACCCCTCATATTTTATGACAATGCTGTAACCGTGAAGGTGTATCCCTTGTGCTTCTTACTCTGACCTTGCACTTCTGCAGATGTTTGCATTTCTAACACTTCTCATACAGTTGCAGACTTGAAGGCGTAGCTTGCTTGTCAGATGGTTTTCTCCTCTTAATTAATGAGACTGTTCTGTATAGGCTGCAAACTTCTGGAGATTTTAATAGCTCAATAAAGGAAGGATGTTCAAGTAATACATGCTTAATGTAGTAGACAAAGTAAGCAGTAAGTAGCAACTGGGACAAATAAGAAAAGTAGTCTGAGAGTGACTCTACAACTGCTTAGCTATCTGAATGTGCTTATTAGTCCACCAGAAGGAACTGGTAAAGAGGTTTCTCAGAGAAGAGCCCGGGCAAAGTGGGCAGTTTGAGTAAATTTTGGTAACTGGTTCTGCATGCATATTGCCTCTTAGTTGTATGTGGGGTAATGAGTGAAGCATTACAGAAAGTAACTGTTTCACGTACTTTTCAGATCTTTGCAATGAGTTACCCGGGCTATCCCCCCGCGGGTGGATATCCGCCAGCAGCCCCAGGTAAGTTACTTAGATGAAGTAAACATTAAATGGTGGTGGTGATGGTCCTGTCTGGAGTGGAAAGGTGGCACAGATGAAGAACAAGATTGTAGAGGTGTTTCTTGACTCACCAAAGCTTTCTGTACCCTCTGTTAAGTCCTATTCCATCAGGGCTGGGGATTTTGATTTATCTGTGTGCTCATATGAGGTCCATTTTCGTTCATCTCAAATGAAGCACACAGCACTAGGACATGTCACAATTTGAACAAAATAAATGGAAAGGATCAGTGTTCTGTTGGTACTGAGTCTTGAAGATAGCTGGTGAGAAAAATAAGTATGGCAAGGAATCAGTCACATAACTTAAAACCGTATCCACAAAGAGTTAGGCCCTTTATTTTGAAATTATCCTTAATTCACTATTCTTACACAGATGGTTGCATATGGAAAGGAGAGGGCTGTTAAAAAGGGTAGCAATTGTAATAATATCAAGCTGACGAAATATGCAACTACTGCTTGGTTATCAGGATGAACTTTACAGTTGCTAGTATTGCTGGTAGAAACAAAGCACTGGAGTTATGCAGGTATGGTGAAATGTGGAGGTACGCAAGCTAACTCAGGAAGGGGGAAGCAGTGTACAGTGAGAAGCCAGACTAGAAGGAAGGATAAATTCTATTTCTCAGCGGAGTATTCTGGCTTAAGTTAGACCATACTGCTGTGTGCAGCCAAGTTTTGTGACTTGGGTATTTGTGAATGAAGTGTCATGCTCTGTGGACATCTGTCAAATTAACAGTGTAAATGTAATTAATAGTATCTTCCTACTGGAACACCCAGACAACTTGGTATGTAAGTGGAACTACTCTCTAGTCAAAATACGGTGTTATGGTAATAAGTCTGGAGTGATAACCTTGAAATAGTTTGAGTTGTTTTAAATGAGAACTTACAGATTAGAACATGATTAGAAATATCCAGTGAGAATCTCTTTATATAATAATTGTACTGCTATACTGCACCTCTTCAGTTATTTTCTTGGTAGTGTTGAACACATATTACATTAGAAATTTAGGTAGTAAGAAATTTAAAAAGGTGTAGTTTCTTATTTCAGCACACCTGTGTTTGATTTCAGGTAGCAGTCCTTGGGGCGGTGCTGCTTATCCACCTTCAAATCCACCTCCTATTGGTCTGGAAAATGTGTCTGGTTATGCCAACCAGTTCAATCCCAACCAAATGGCTGGAATGGTGAGTTTGCTTTCAGTTAATGTGTTTTACTGTGACTTCCTTAAGTGCAAAGCTGGGTTTCTGGCATTGTCACTGAGAAGTTTGTCCCTTGAATTCTGTGCTCTTATGTCTAATCTGTTTAGTTGCTGAGCATTCATTATCATGTATTGAAGACAATAGCTACTGCAAGCTATTCCTTGTTTTAGGAAAACAGAGCACTAGTAAAATGTTGATTTCACAGTCTTAACTTCAAAAGTCATGGATATAAAACTATTATAACTTGGCTTTTGCTGAGGAGGAGGAGGGAAATAGGCTATTAACACAGGGTGTCCACTGTTAATGTATTCACAGTGGCAAACAGTCCAGATTTTTCCTGTTACCTGGATTTTGACCAGTCAGAATAAGGAGGTATCAATGACTCATCCTTGAAAAGAATATAGGATCAACTGTCTCTTATAAGCACTGATGTTTAACAGATGGGAGTAAAAATCTTTTATGTTGATTGAAGAAAATGCAGAGGTTTCCAGTGTGATTTTTTTTTTTTTTCATAGAGCAGAAACGAGTGACACTTCTAACAACTTTAGTCTTCAGAAATCTGTTATGCTGCATAATGAATGCAGTTTGTAGGAAGACATTTGCATTATAGATGCCTTTCTGAGACAGTGATTAAGTGAAGTGGTTTGGCAGACAGCAGATAAAATGAGCAACAAACTCTCTATGATGCACATGACAATATCCGCAGCAACTAGCTTCTGATAACAATGCAGTCATCAAATGTCAGTTCTGGTCCCTCTGTAGAAGGGGCTTCAAGTGTGTCACGTGGGGAGATGATATTGATGTGGAGTATCTTTGTCGCAGTTCCTGCAGAGGTCTTTCCAAATGTAGTCTGAGAACTCCAGCAAGTTGTAATCTAACACATCGAGTGCATCATAAAACAGCCTAAAGTTTCTCAGAGTAAGACACTTGCACTCAGATAATGCTGTGATCATGCAATGCAGCCATGGACAGAGAAGGGCTAAGCGTAGTTTTCTGTTGCTGGGATTATTTGGCGGAGAATCGGAGGAGTGTGGCTATTGGTGTGCTTCCGTGTGAGTAGTGTGTGTTGCTGGATGCAGTGGCAGGTATGTGTGTGTTGGCTCTGGTTCTTGGTGTATGGCAGCTGGTGGTTACAGTAAAGCAAGAATCAACTGAATACAGGCAGGTTTTTTCCATCCTGCTTAGTAAGACATGATTATTGTCAGGTTCTTTTGCAGATGTGGAACTGTCTCTGTGTTGGTGAGGAGGGAGGTTGTATCGTGTTAAGCATGTTACTGAAACTCAACTGTTTGTACCCCTTCCTGTCTCTTGCTGTGTTGTCTGTCACTGCAGGCCTCCAACCTGGCAGGGACCTTTGGAGGGGCAAACCCACCACAAGGCATGTATCCTTCAACACCTGGAGGTTATCCACCAGTGCCTCCTGGTGGCTTTGGGCAACCTCCACCAGGACAACAGCCCTCTTATGGAGGGTATCCACCATCAGGAATGCCAGGTTACTCGGGATACCCAAGTGGCCCTGTGCCAGGCCAGCCCACACCAGCACCACCCAGTCAACAGCCTATGAGCTACCCAGTACCACCACCAGCAGGTTTCCCGGGGCAGCAGCCCATGCCAAATTATCCACCAGGTCCAGCTGTGAATCCATCTATGCCTTCTTACTCAGGAGCTACAGGCCCTGCAGTCTCTCCTGTCACAGTAAGAGCATTCACTGGTTTTTGGGTTTTTTTGAGATATATGTTTCTCTGGATTTTCTTCATTATATTAGTGTAAACTGATCCTCAAATTGAAAAGAAAGTTATGAAAAGAAGTTTGAGTGAAGAGAGAGAACCTTTTCAAATGCAAGCAATGTAGATGCATATGGCTTGAAACAAATTATGTTTCAGTTTATTATCCAAGAAGAAATATTTGGCGTGAATTTAATTAAATGAATCTTGCCTTTCCTAGCTTTGACGTATTGCCAGTTTATGTACAGTTTCATCAAACCTTAATTAATTGGACAGCAGATTTAATATCCGTGAACCTTCTTGACCTTGCATTTTCTTTTAATTTCTGTGTAGAAATGAACATGTTGTTTTAGGTAGGGTTGTTCCGAGTTTTTCTTATTACTTTTCTAACAAAAAGGAAATTGGTAACAGTTGTCATCTTTTCAAAGTAGTAAAACACAGTATTTTACTGTTTAACACTATTCTGCAGCTCAACTTGCTCTCGTTTTAGCATGGAAACCGAGGCACGATCACTGATGTACCAGGGTTTGACCCTCTGAAGGATGCAGAGGTCTTAAGGAAGGCCATGAAAGGATTTGGTGAGCAGTCTGTGTATTTTACATTTCAGATAAAAGTAGAATTGCAGCTTGATTCAGCACTGGTCTTTCTCCATTGCTACATATACAGAGTGGGATAGTTCACATGTGATTGTCCTTGGTTATCAGAAGAATTACTGGAAATTCATATAGGTATAAACACATACATGGTTTTTGTTTTTTAATTCTTACTGTGTTTTTGACTGGGAGTAGAGCTCGAAGTTGTGTAGTCATATACAAGAGTAGATACTGTAGATGGTTTAAGGGCATACATCTCCTTCAGCTGGGTTCAGAGCAGTTAGAATCAAATGGAAACAGAAAGCTGAGTCCTCAACATGACGTGATGCTCATTCCGTGGTGTCTGTGCTTGTACAGGAACCGATGAGCAAGCCATTATCGATTGTCTTGGAAGTCGTTCAAACAAGCAACGGCAGCAGATAATCCTGTCCTTCAAAACAGCGTATGGAAAGGTAAAAACATTGTGAGAACAGAAGGAAGAAGGAATAAGAATATACGCGTCTTCAGTGGAAATCAGAAGGTTTAGTGTTTGGATAAAAATATTGGAAAGAACTTTACAGGAAGGTGGTTCATAAGTTGTAGCCTGTTCAGGGTACTGCTTTTTACCTACTCTTGAATTGTTCATGCGGTGTTTGACATAAATGATATAAAGCAATTTATCTGCTAACTGGTTACTTTGACTCTTTGATCTGTGCAGTCTGTTTAATTGGACCTTCATTTCCTCAGTGAACGTATTACATTATTCTGGTTTTGGTGTTAAGTGGACCGGTTTTGCTTTGAAGATAGGTTATTGGCGCTTATGCATAACGAATTCTAATTAAAGTCCATATTTTTGGTGCTTATTTTTATTAAGCTTGGTGTTCATGAATTTTTCCTTGTTTTTCCTTCTCATTAGGATTTGATCAAGGATCTCAAGTCTGAGCTATCAGGTAACTTTGAGAGGACAATCTTGGCAATGATGAAGACACCTGTCATGTTTGATGCTTATGAAATCAAGGAAGCTATAAAGGTTTGTATAGGAGATAAAAATTTATAAGGCAGAGGAAATAATTGAACTGATAAAATATTTGATTGCCACTTAAAAGCCTGAACTTACCTTCCCTCCTCTCTTTCTAGATGTTCAACCCACTCTTTGTTCTGTACCCTGTTTCTTGGAGGTATATGATAGTAGAACTGTGAAAATGTTATTCCCATAGGTTAAAGGTAGAGATTTATTTCATAGGTTTGTGTTGTAACAAAAAATATATTAATAAATAAATACTCAAGGCAGAAACTGAGTTCTAACAGTCTCTGCCGTTGATTTGTTACATAGTCTTGAGTAAGCCACTGAGGCAGCTCTCTTCTAAGCCAGCCGCTGAGTGGGGAGCATTTATTTCTGGGGTTTGGCTTGGAGCTGGTTATAAAATCACTCAGCGTAAGGGTTTCCAGGGACTTTACACTTGGTACTCAGGAATAGTTCTGAAAATTAGGTTCATAAAGATTTTGATTAGGGTGTACCTTCTTTTTATCTTTTTGCCCACCTCAAAACTGTGTTTTCCTATCTCATGCTGAACCTTTTCTAAAATATTATGGTGGTTTTGAGTACTTTAAATCAGATTATTCTATAAACATTTAGATTTTTTATAAAGAAAACCAAGTCAAATGTTTGCGTTTTAAGACAATGCTTGAATGAAGGTCAGTACATATATTTACATGATCTTTGGTCACAATATTAAAGGAGGATTAAATAATATTAACGGTATTGTCATTGGAACTGCTATTTATTAGTTAATGATAGTTGCCTGTTAGAATCAACAAATTCCTCTTTAATGATAAAAAAATGGATTCTTAAAATTTCTAAAATACGGGATGAAGGATGAGATTTTTAAAATAAAAGTTTTTCGTAATTTCAATTATCTGTTCAATTTTGTATCATTGCTACATATCTGTCTTGGAAACGTAATAAATAACATTTAAATTACTTTATTTTTTTCTATACAGGGTTCTAGTCTGATTTTTTTCTATATAATTTTATTAAATTTATACTAGATTGTAGAAGAAAGATTAGAATCTGAAATATGTTTTCTCCTTATGCTTTGTTTTAGGGCGTTGGCACAGATGAAAATTGTCTCATTGAAATCTTAGCTTCTCGTAGTAATGAGCATATTCAGGAACTCAGCAGGGTCTACAAAACAGGTTAGATTTGCTCCATCCAAATTGTCTTACTTTTCTTACTTGATCACTGACTTGCAGTATGAATTTAGGAAATGAGCAGGATTGTATGATGATGCATGCTTGTATCTGTTTTCCAGAATTTAAGAAAACTCTGGAGGAAGCAATAAGAAGTGACACGTCTGGACACTTTCAGAGGCTTTTAATTTCACTTGCTCAGGTACTTGCCTGTTGGGATTTTGGAATTTGGTTTGTGTGTGTGTTTGTACGTGTCTTTTTTTTTTTTTTCTCCTTAATTTGAAAAAAGCAGCCCATCAAAGCCCACCAGTAACACTTCTGTATCTTCTAATTCTTTCAGGGAAACAGAGATCAAAGTACAACTGTTGACATGTCTCTTGTCCAGAGAGATGTGCAGGTCAGTAGAAATGCTTCGTCATTTCTAACACTGAAATTTGACTGTGTGATTTCTGCTTACTGTTAGTTTTGGAAACCCTGTGACTTCCTCAGATGTAGCGGTTATGTTTCAGTGGATGGAAGTGATATGAAAAGCTCTGACAGAGCATTAGAGCCATGTAGGTACATTACAGAGGTGATGCTCTTCGGAATAGAGTCCATAGGATATTTTACATCCATTCTGTTAACTTTCTGGCTTTTCCAGTTGTTGGATGATGCCATTGTGCTGCTTATTAGGGAGATTGTCCAAAGAGATTTGAGGTGATACATGTGTGGATTAAATTTTAATCTATTATACACCTGCATTAGCCCTTTGTGTGTTACTTAAGGAACTCTGGATTTTTGCAGCAAATAAGGCACTTGGCCTTAGTAATGCTTGCCCTTTTAGTTCTTCTGTGTGTTCCATTTCCCTACATAGAAAAGGGAATAACCATGTATTGTTTTAGCATGCTATTGCCATTTAAACAGCAATGTAATTAGCTTTCAACATAGTATGCCTTAACGAAAAGACCATGTCCCAGAACAGACCTAGAGCTGTAGGAAAAAAAGCTGGATGTAAGGACTATTAGGAAGAACAGTTTTCAGGTACTTTTTAAACAATTTCCCCTCCTTTAGTAATCTGGAACTCGTGTTTGAACACTTATGCATCAGCAAGATAGAAATGCAAGCAAAGGATATTATAGAAAAGTTAGAAATAGTTGCTGTTTATTGCTTGCTCCTCTTTTCCAGCAATACATAAGCTAAGAAATAAGTATGAAATGCAGAGAGGCTGTAAGGAAGCAAATCTGTTACTCAGCCATTCAGCCTGACTACATTTCTGAGTAATGAAGTGTGATTCCCTTCTGTGCTTAGGAGTTGTATGCAGCTGGAGAGAACCGTCTGGGAACTGATGAATCCAAATTCAATGCTATTCTGTGTGCAAGAAGCAGGGCCCACCTCAGAGCAGGTAATGGTGTCCTCCAGAAACAGTAGCTTGATGCTGTTGTGTATAATGGTGAAAATGTACAGCACCACTCTGTGCCTGAATTTCCTTCATCTGTAAAATGATCACAATGAGATATCAATGAAAAACCAGGGTGAATTCTGCTGTGAAAATGGTGAACAAGTGCTGTACGTCATAGTCATCTTTCTTAAATACCAGAGCAGGTGGAGGTCATAGTTGTTCAGATGTTTCTCTGACAAAAGAATTCAAAAATTAGTTGTTTCAGTTTTGCGTACTTGTGTGTGCGCAAGATACTTGCAAACTTCCCTTTTTACTTGCTATTATTAGGTGTTACATCAGTCTGTAGTGGTAGAAATGTTTTAGTAACTGCATAGACCTTTTAAGATGTGCAGTTGGCATATTGAGGGACTTAAATGGAGGAAAGGGGTGTGTATGAAAACTTAAATATTTTCTTCTTAATTTTATCGACACCCAGAGCCTTTCCTAAAAGAATTTTCACTATTTCCCTTACAGTGGTTTCTTGGTCTGGCCCTTTAACAGTAAGGACTGAACTAGACAAGCTAGAAGGAGCAAGATACTGTGTAAATGGAGCATTATGGTTGATAACACAGTATTAGTCTTTAAGATGCTAAAACTTGTGTGAGTACATTGTAGTGTCAAGTTGAGAAATGTGATCGAAATTAAGCCATCCAGCATGTACCAGTGCCACTCATTTTTGCAAAGCTAACTCCTGAAAACTTTCCTTTCCATTAACAGTGTTCAGTGAATACCAGAGGATGTGTAACCGGGACATTGAGAAAAGCATATGTCGTGAAATGTCTGGAGACCTGGAAATGGGCATGCTGGCAGTAGGTATGTGTCATCTTTGCAAGTTCGTTCCTGGTGGTCTTCTCTAGCTGGCTCAGATGGCATGTGTGGTTTCAGCTAAGGATGTTCTCGTTAGTAATAATTCCACTCTCCTGCTTTTCATGTTGAGGTTTCTATGTAGTTGCTTGTGGTTGGTAAAGTGGTGCACTTAATTCACCTCAAAATAACAGATGAAGATTTTGCTTCAGGCTAGTACAGAATTTAAATTTCATGTGTTAAAATAAGGAGAGAATTGTTAACTGTGCTTGGCCCTGTTTTAAGAAGTGAAGTGAACTTGTACCAACTGCTGAGTCAGTGAGAATGGAGTATTTGGGACAGCCTTGGAAATCCAGCAAAATGCAGGCAATAACTTTGATTAATTACCTCTACCTCTTTTTAATAGAAAGAAAATTGAAATCAAATTTAAAAGTGATTATTTTTTTCCATATTTTCTGTGATTACACATTTGTTAAATCTTTGCTTTTAATTGCCTTCAGTACTTCTGAGGAGTGAAAAATCTTACCTCAGATCTACTGTTGTCCCCCTGGAGGTCGTCATTGATTTCCATGAGGTTGGGACAAGGCCTCCAGTTGTTGTGCAGTAGTTTTATCTGAAATGTTTTACTCTAGATATACTTGTGAACCACTTTCTCATCTTTTGTCTTTACATCTCCGTTTCTTTTTCTGTTTCTTACTGTATACTGTGGTACCTAGAGCTCCTGCTTTAAAAGTGTTGTTCTTTGGCAGTGATGTAACAAAAAAAAAACTGAAACAAAACCAAACCAAAAACCACACACACAAAACCCAGAAAACTCCTACCAAAATAGGAAACATGAACTTTACCTCACTTGGAAATGAGATACGAGAGGCTATTTGGCTCAACCACAACACGTTTTTTTAACAGAAGTTTGCAACAAAATCTTGCAAAATGGGAATCAATTTTAAAAGCCTATTTTTTTCATTCCTCTCCTATGCATATGTGAACTGTGTAACTACTGTTCTTACTCTGCTTGCCGCAGCGCCACTATACTAGTCTTTTAGTGACCCAATCTGGGTCTAGCAGACCTTTTCCAGGTTTCAGAATTTGTCACCTCAGAAAGTATTGTTAGAAAACCAAGCTTAGGGAAAAGAGGTATTTCCCCCTGTTTGTAGGTTGCCATGGTAAAGAAACTGTTCTCTTCGAGTTTGAAAGTCATTTGATTAATGGAACTTTGCAGTGACTTAACAGGTCTTCACAGATTCAAAATTGAGCCTGTATCTTGCAAACAAGTCAGTAGCCTTTTGATCAAGGCTTGTCATTAATATTCACTGAATAACTCCCTTTATTGAATAGATTTTGTGGGGTTTTTTCCTAATTATATGTATCTACACATATATCTTTATCAGTCAATGATGTTAACTTCATTTGTTCTATGAACCTTATTTGCAGGAAAGAAGGTTTTCTAATTGAAAATATTTAATTTTGCTTTCTTTAAAGCTTTCTGGATTATACAACTGGTAATTTACAATAACATCTTCAAACATATTTAAGTGCAAGTGTGTTGTTTTCACTAAATACAGTGATACAGACATACGCATTTCATTTTGTCATTCGTTTTTGTATAGTATTATACGTATCATTGATAGTTGTGTGGTAAACTGATTGCTCTCATCCACATTTTCCTACTCAGAAAAGTACTTCTTTCTATATAGAATGTGCATTACTGTGAAATAATATTTAGATTTACCGCTTCAGTTCTGTGTTGATCTTCTGTGATTGATTTTGATACCCTTCTGTGCTATAAAAAAAATCAAGTGTGGTCTGTTTTCTCTGTAGTTTGCCTAAGATTGCATGATTGTTTACTTGAAACCAACGTTGCATCAATGTGTAGATTTCAGTTTGATGGGTGATGGAGGTTTCTTTCCTTATCCTGATTAATATGACAGTAATTTGATCTAGATTTTGCTCTTTCAGATTTCTAATGAACAGTGCTAATTAAATACACAATCATTACTGAGTTAGCATGTTAAGAATTCTTCAGGAGTCCTGATGAATTTGGTGGTTAAAGTAAGACTTGAAAATAAAGTTGTGAGAACTCACCCTTAAGGGAAGGAAGCACCTGAGCTTCTCTGCTCTCATAGGTGTCTTTCCCATTTTGTATTAGGGCAGGACTTGAATTTGTCACACCTTGTACATGGATAGCCTGAAAATTAAAAATTAAGAAGTTAGGAGCACCACTAACTATGTGTTCCTTCAAGTCTTCTGCCCCCTCCAAACCCCCTTTTTATTCCTTCATATGCAAGAATCTGGTCATTAGACTTTGCAGGTTCATTATGGCTGCTTCACACTAGATGATTTTTAGTGACAGAAAAGCTTGTTTGAGCCATGAAGTGTAAGTTCTTTAACCTTATTGCAGTTACTGTTTGGATTAAAAAACATTTCTGTGACTAATGGAAGGAATGGGAAGCTGCATTGTATCAAGTGTATGTTTATGTAAAATTAAAGCATGTGACTATGCAGGATATACTCAAAAATATTCCGAGGTCTCATTGAGGAGGAATACCTGATTTCTGTAATACTGTTCCTTTTTGCAGTTAAGTGTCTCAAGAACACACCAGCTTTTTTTGCAGAGAGATTACAGAAAGCTATGAAGGTAGGTGCCTGTGATAAGCTACATAAACTTGGTGTGAGTTTTTTTAAATTCTGTTCGTCTGAAGGGATTACAATTTTTAGTGAGCAGATGACTAACAAGATGCAGTCATTATTATGAAAAACTGGAAAAATCTAGCTAATTTGATCCACTTAACAGAAAGATGAATACAACCATACATAAAACAAAGTCTTTACTTGGTAAAAGACAAATATGCTTAAAACTCATTGAAATTGATGTCTTTTAATTAGGGAGGTCTAGCAGAAATAAATAGGTCATGAAACTCACTAAATTTTCCTATCCCCTTGTATCTCTGTCAATACCATTCTTTTTTTTTTTTTTTCAAACTGTTCTTGTGCAGAGAATTTACTTAGTGCCCTACCATGAAATGTGGTTTCTCAAAGCATGATAGGCCGAATTCTGTTCAAGCTTATTGAAGTCAGTGGGGTTGTGCTAGTAAACAGGCATTTGTGGGGGGAGATTTATTTTATTTTTGACTACTGCTGTATCATACAGCATTTCCACACATTATTAATACATGATGTTGTTTTGTTTGTTTCAGGGTGCGGGAACGAAAGACAGGACTCTGATTCGAATCATGGTGTCACGCAGCGAGGTTGACCTGCTGGACATACGTGCAGAATACAAGAGGATGTATGGCAGATCTCTCTACTCAGATATCACTGTAAGACTTGCAGATTTTTTTCTTCCCTGCCGTGGCATCCTTTATGGGGGTAGAACATGGATCCTTAAGCTGAGTAGCTGTTAGGTGCTCTGAGTGCAGCTGGCTGTGTTGGTTTGCTGCATTTGTCAGGAGGGTGGAGGCTGACATGGCAGGGAACAGACAGAACTTGCTTTAGCATTGGGTAGATGAGATAGAAATGGGAAGGAAGCTAACAGAGAAGGAAGGTAAGGGAAATTGGTCCAGAAGGGTTTCAGAGACCCCATTTCAAGTCTGGTCTCTGTCCCAGTGTGTGAATAGGATCTTGTGGAAACCTCTCAGTCTTCCGCGTAACAACAGTGCTCTACTTCATGTGTTGAAAGAATGTAAAACTCCTAAAAATTTTGTGGAGGATTTCCTTCTCTTTCTCTTGAAAATACAAGATTTTGGAAGTAGACTAAACTTCAGATTCTTTAGCAGTTGATCCACCATCCTACTGCTATGAAGAGCTGTTATAACAGTCAAGGGGATGCTTGGACAGTGGAGGAAAGTGACTGGTGCCACCTCATAATGAGGGTGCCAAACCTCTTAAGCCTCTTATTTATTCCTTCTGCTGTTGACCCTGAAGGGCTGTAACTTGATGGTGATTGGAAAGAATCCTGCAAAGATTCTGAAGGAATAGGTGTACGCCGTATGTCTTGATTTGCTTGCCAGCAACCTTACGGTGTTTCTGCCTTGTGCCACAGAGGATTACCTGACGGGAGCTTGTCCCACATTTGTAGCTCTGGAGTGAAGATGTGCTTCTACTACAGTAGTTGCTTGCCCTATAACCACCAATGTATGAGAAGAAAGTGGTGAGACACTGGTGGAAAAGCTGTGTATCTCTTCCTTCCCCCACTTCTCTTTTAATCCAGCATTAAAATTTACCTTTCAGAAACAGAACAGGCCATACTCATTTAATGGACTGAACTTAGTCAAAACTTGGTTTCAGTAAATATGAGGCAGGCATGTACACAGTTATGTGTATGTAAACTCTGCTGCTTATTTCTATAAAAGTAGAGCCAAATCATCTCTGCAAAGAAAGTTCTTAGTTCTTCAGCCCTGGCGTCATCTCTTGTGGTTGTTCTTCAAATTTTCTTTTTCTGGATTGCTTTCCAGGGTGATACTTCAGGAGACTACCGGAAAATCCTACTCAAGTTGTGTGGTGGAAATGACTAAATGGAGCGTTGAGCTTTTCTTAAAAAAGCTGCTATTTTCATGTTTTTGCTGCAAAGCATCTTTTTTCTACAAAAGTAAATATTTGATGACCTGTTTCTTCTAAAGCAATTGCATTTTAAAAGATAATATTGCATATATCTTCAGTTCAAAAATAGTAGGTAATAAATGCCAAAAACATCCAAAATACCAAGCTTATATGCCGTCTGCTCAAGATTCTGTATAGCACTCTCAGCAGTCCATGAATGACAGGTCATTGTTTCTTTTCTGCTTATGCTGAAATAATGTTTATTTTATGAAAAAAAATCACAGTTGTATGATTTAAGGTGGTGTTTTGTATAAACATTGCATGCCATTTTAATGCAAGTTTTATATATATTGTATGCAGAGTTGTTGTCAGGCTGTCTGACTCCCTGATATGTGGAGATAGCAGCCTTGAGTTTTTGTGTCTAGTTAAGGCTCTTTCATAGAGGTTTTGTCAAGTTGTTTTCTTTCCTTGACTCTTTTCAAGGGAGATGTGTTCTACATTTCATTCTTTCTAAGGCATGCTGTCACGAGACAATAGTAATATCGACAGCAGTAGAGATTCTGTGGTTAATGTTTAAAGGTTTTGGATTGTGCCTTAAATATATGTATGTAAGAAGAGATGATGAAATTAAAATTGTCTTCTAAGTCTTTGCAGACTTTGGTTTTTTGGTGTTCATGTTGATTTATGTGTGAGTGATGAGTCACTTTATGTAATTTAAGTTTTTCCATAGACGTTCCCTGCTTGAATCCACAGGATTATTCAGAAACTGTTGTGTTGACAAGAGTTTGGAGCTTGTGTGCTATTGATGAGTGATTGTCTGTATATTATATATGTAATCTGTAGTTATTGCTCAGTATTTTCATTTTGCATGTTGTATTTTCTCTCACTCTTGGAACTCTTATTCCTTGCTGGCATGGATCTCTTCAGCTTGTCATTCTCAAAATAGAAACATCTAAAGGAAAAAGTACAAGGGGGAAGAGGTTTTCTAACTAGGTCAGTGAAAATAGACTGCTTGTTAATCAAGAATGTGCAAACTCCTCTTATTTAACACATACACATGCACCCTCTCCATTGTGTAAGGGCCAGGCAGGTTCTTTTTCCAAGTAGAAGTTGTGTTGCTTTTTGTCTTGAAAGAAAACTGTGATATCATGGATTTAATATTGGATTACATTGTCACTGTGGCAAGGCAGAAGTGTGTAAAGATTGCAGAATGTGGTAGCTGTGTGTCCAAATGACAAATTCTGACTGGGATGTGCTGACAGAACTCTTGTTTGAGTCAATGGCAGCAATGTGACCTATATCCGAAGGCAGATCTCTCCATACACTCATTTCTGTTAGACATCTGAGCATGTCTTGTGAGGAAAGTGCAGCTGAAAGCATATTTCATTGGTTGACACTAATAGCAAGAGCTCACTTCTTTGTCAGGAAAGGAGGAAGCTTTTGAATTCAGGGAAGTTTGTTAGCTGTGTGTTAGTCATGGACACCACCTGACCTTGTTTTCCTGGTGGCAGTGCTGTATCTGAAATGCAGTTTTGATAATGTAGGGTTGCTGAAAGATTTAAAATATAAAGCTTTGAAACAGTGTCTGAAAGCAAATACCTGTTTATTTTAAAGCACAGGAACACAGAAGGCAAACTACAGCTGGAGATTGTTCATCCCTGCACAAATTCTGGAAACACAAGCTTATTAAATGAACAAAAGCGCAACTGTTTATGACAACCTCACTGTTACATTCGGGTGTCTTCTGTCTTCATGGTTCTCAGCTGGTATCTGTATGGAGAAGAGTTTATCTAATTATTTTTGGTTATGAGATCAGGATCAATCTTTGTGGATAAATCTCATTTTAAACATGAACCCTGCTATTCTAACATGGGAAATTGTCACTTTGATGAAATCATAGAAGGAAGATCCAATCTGTAATTGAGCCACTTGGCAGTTGTTGCAAGCTCCATCTGAGTAGTACTTACTATAGACATGCTGCAGATGTGATGAGGTTGACTCAGGATTTCAGTTTTAAATTCACTGTAACACTTTACTGGAGTACTTTTCACGTTTACTGGAATACTCCCTTCCATTGCAGAGGAGTAACTTAATTACTTAGTTTGCCTATTTACTGCCCCTCGGAGAAAACTGTAAATTTTAATGGATAACAGAGTTGGTGAGGACGTACCAGTCATGGTGACCAGATCAATACAGCCAACTACAAGAACTGAAAACCAGCATAAACTCTGCTGCTGTCTGCTTTGAGCACCCTTCTATCATGTAAGTGCACTATAGTGTGGCCATGCACAGCTATCACAAGGGAACAAGCACAGAACCCAGCACTGACAAAACTGACTTGATAAATATATCTGTGGATGCTTATACCTTTCCACAAGTGGTTTATTTTTCACTAGGAGCATTTCTCACCTTATTAAATGTACTATTGATACTTGGGCAGAGAATGAAGAGGACAGAGCATTGTAAGAAGGTGTGTAGAATAGGTGGTCTCATCCAACTAATTTCTGTTGTGGTTTAATTTATTCCAAAAACATTTATCCAGAAGCACAGTTTGTGTGAGGGGCTTGCATGTCAAAGTTGGATTTAAGATACCAAAATGGTAATACCTGCAATATTAATTTTTTTTTGTTGCTCTTCTTTATTTTGTCACACATGAAGCTGAAGAATCACAGCAATCTTAAAACTGAAAGAGCCCTTGGGATTGCTTAGTCTGTCCTGTTGTTCCTTGTTTTGTTCTCTTTGGCAATGGGGAAGAAGATAGCTTTCATCTTTGAGGTAGTCTTACACATTTTGGTGGGCTCCTTCAATCTTCTTTGGACTAAACATCCCCAATATAACAATCATTCTGTGTAGCTCATATATCTAGCTCCTTGATGGGGTTTTTGTGGGGTGATGGTGTTCCCCACCCTGCTCCCCTTTTCTTCCAACCCTCTCTTTCGTGCTTGTTGAACACGGGTGTTCCAAACTGAACCCAGTATTTCAGCTGAGGCCTTAGCTACCCGAACTGAATGAAGGAATTCGTTCATATCTTGGGAGAGAAAAGATGGCATATTTGATATTAACATATGTAATGCTTTTTTCAGCTTAGTTATACTTATCTAGATACTGACCATCAAAAATGTCTATAAATGGAGTTCCTGGAACAATGGGGATGTTCGATGTTGTCTCATTGATCATGTTGAGGAGCGATTTGACTTCTGATTCTAGGTGCTCCACTGTTTTTATTACCTTCTGGTGGAAACAAGAGAGACAAATGCATAAAGGAGGTAGTCAAAGGGTGAAGGGGAAGGAATTGTGCCAAGTGTGTTTGCAGATGTGCAAACCCGATATCCCATAATCCTAACAGCTAATTTAATTTTATATTACGCATTGCAGGTTTAAATATTTCTAGTGTTCTGCTGACCTCTAGTGGCACCTAGTATTAGCACTTTGGTTTGCAAGAGTCATATTACAGCACTCCTGTATAAAGAATAACCTATCGTTTGACTTCTTGGAAGGAGCTTTGCATTAATTCATTTTTAATTCTTTTTTCTGAGCCACCATCATATCCAATAAAAGAATCTGCGTGGAAGATGAGAGGAGCTACTGGGGTGGAAGGAAGAGGGCAGGGACTAGAGCAGAAGAGAGGTAACGCTTGGAGTTTGGCAACTACCCAGCTGAGAATAGTGAGCATGTATCTTAAGAATGTTTGAGATAGCAGTGAAAAAAATTCAATTTTTGCAGTTTTCATAGAATGCCAGTTACAGAGTTCATTTAGCTCTTGAGTGTCAGCAGAGGTGAACAGAAACTCCTCCATCAGTCTTTGAGTCACCTGCAGAACTACATCTAGCCATAAGCCAATGCGAAATGTCATGACTATAAATTCTGAGGTTGTTGGATTAAAGACAGTTACAAACATTTTTTAAAAGGCTGATACATAATAGTGATTGGTTATCAGTTTTTTGGAATTCGAGATTTTGTGTTTCTGGTGATAATGGCTTTATAGATAGTTACAAGCTATGACATCTGAAAAAGAGGCTGACCTTGACTAGAATCAAGTCAAGAACAGATGTTGTCAAGTAATATTTTTCTTTGATCAAAAGGATAGGGCAGAGGTCTGGTGAGATTCAGGAGCCAGCACAATCCCTCTTACCTCTTCAATAATATCTAAGCGTTTGTGGATCATGTCGTGTTCATTACACCAGCTTCCCCTTCCCAGACTTCCAGGTAACACACTGACAGGATCTGCAGCAGCTGGAAAAACAAACATAGTTAAACTGCAGGAGCTTTTAAATAGCAGTCCTTAAATTTCTGACTTCTGAAGTGGAATTTTGCGTGCTAAACAGGATTGTTTATAAACCAAACGTAGGAACCCAACCTCTCTTCCAGTAACTACAGCTATGCCCCAGTGCTGTGAATGTCTCCTTGCCTGCACATCACGGTTGGTTGGAACAAGGTGTTTTCTCTTGCCGGGGTGGGGGCATTTTGTTTTGTTCATATGTGTATTATACACAGTCTGCTTTATTCCTACCTGTGTAGAGCAAGATTATAGACTGTAACTCTGTCTCATCAGGTATAAAACTGAAGTGTTGGGAAGACCTGTCTTACACAACAGTTCCTCTTAGACTTTCTTCTGAAGCAGCTGGTACGGTAAAGCTTTGAAGAGTAGCTAAGTTTGTCCGCTTTTCAAATGGATATTGAGAATGGCTGATGAGTGCTCTGTGCCAAAAGTTGTCCTGACAATCTGACTTTGCAATGGGAAGGGAAGCAATAAAAGTGTGCGCTGCTGATATAATTTGTTGACCAAGTCACTCATATATGCTGCTATATACAATGTCACTTATCTCTGTCAGTTACCTGTATTTACCTCTCAGGACTCATGAGCTCTTACTCTTCGAACTTTTCTACTGCCTCTGTTCCGTTAAAGGTCACTACCTACTGGTGTCCATGCTTTAGTGGAGCCAATTTCCTCTCCATAACTACTGTGCAACATTCAGTAACATTTAGATATTAATATGTGTGCATAGAACTGTAGCAGGGTGTTTTAAACCTTGCTAAAGTGATAATAATGTGTCTTGTCCCATGTAAAGTTAGGTCTTGCTCTTGTTTGAGGCTTGAAGCAGCTATAATAATGAGAAAGCAGCAGTAACTTATGCTGTTATCATTTGTAACAGAGAAAAGTATGAGCTTGTGTTATAATGAACAGTAATAAACGCAAGAGCAGCAACTTCAATACTGTTGTGCTAGAGCAGTGGTTTGGAACTGCTGCAGTCCTTCGCTGCAAGTCTGTGCCAAGATTTCTGGAGTGTAGGTGTCAAATGACGGCAGGCACATGTCAGTGAGTATTGTAGTCATTGCAGTTTGGTGGGATGAGAGATGTACTCCGAGTTGGAAAGGCATCCCTGGAATTGAAGGGTGGAGTGCAGGAAGGAGGAGAGGATTAAAATGTGACCTGATGTACTGGGCATTTTTTAGAAATTAGTTAGGTAGAGATCTGGTTGGGGTGTTTTTTAGTGCGTTTGCCAGGAGGTGGTGCTGTTAGGACAGAATCATAGGGACTTCATCTACTGAAGAGCGCTGAAATACCACAGATACTTCAACACCAGCTGCTTTGCAGTTGCCTTCCCCCCCACACCCCTTTGCTGGTAGTGGTAGTGGTTTATGAGTGTTGTTACCAGCTAACTTAGTGGTCAAGTGAACCATGCTACTTCTCAGAATTTTTATTTCTTTACATGTTTTTTCCATTATAACTAGAACAGTATGGAGAGACTGAAACTGTGTTAGAAATAGAGGTTACAAAAGAGTGGCCAGTCTTTGTCTACAAACCTTAGTTTTCCTGATAATAGGAAGATAGTGAGGTAAGATCTATTTTGCTGTTAGAGATGACTAAAATTTCCACCTTTCCAAAATCCCCAGCTCTATTTCTCAGTGTCAAGCCTGATGGCCCTATTCAGCTGTATACTAAACTACCACTCATCTCATTGGAGGCAGAACCAAGGCCAAGCAGAAGCCATGGTGATGAGGTAACTGTGGATCAATTGTTGACTGCTGGGAGCATTACTCTATTCATAGAGTAATTGAGGAGAGGCAGCACAAATCATTAGGTGGACTGAGAGCATTTAAGAATTCCTCAGGATTTTGGTTTTCCCTGTGTTAACCTAGCTGTAGATGGCTGGATCACAAGGCCAGAGATAGTTTGGGTGAAGGCTGGCACCAGTTTTATTCACATGTTAAAGGAGATTTTGGTCCGCCATGAGTTAAATGCCAGGCTTGTTTAATTTTGTCCTTTCTCTAGAAATGGAAATGCAAAAGGGTTAATGTTGACTAGCTCAAGTTAGCATTGGCCAGTTATTCTCTGACCATGCATTTTACACCATGCTCGTCCTTTAAAGAAGGCTCAGACCTCTGCTGTAGGAGCAGCAGAAGTATGTCCTGCTCAAGCCAGACTGGCCCAGAGACTCTGGCCTTTTCAAATTGCCTAAAGGTGTGATTGACGCTCTGCTGGGGCTTCTTTCACCTTGTTCCTCATACAGGACCTTAAATCTGCAAACTGACTCTTTGAAGCAGAAATCTGATACGATCTTGCCCAAATCACTTTAATCATTCCTTTACCCTGGCCCTTCTGTTCTGCACAAACCTCATCATTGTGCTGGCTGATTCTCTCGGCAGATGTATGTCGATGGGTAGGTTAGATATGATGGATGGCTGCCATTTGTTCAAAGCAGGTGTGCCATGATAAATATGTGTAGCCAATGTAAGGTTGTTGCATTTCACTGTGAGGTTAACAAAGCACTGCACAGCTTTGTGTGCATCCAGAGACCTGGGGAAAAGTGTTGCTGTGAGGTGCAGGACTCGGTAGCACTTGGTCCTGTAGGGCAGTTGGTCCCTCTCTTCTGACATGGAGGGAGACAGCTTTCTGGCAGTCAGAGCACACTGCTGCATTATCAGCTGTAATGGGCTTACCAAAGGAGGATGAAGTGTCTCATCCCAGTTTTGCAGAGCTGTAAGATGTCACTCAGAACCACAGAACTAGTGCAGTGCCTAAAAAATCTGATAAATAGTCCAAGCCTGAGTGTCTCAGGAAGCACCTGATAGCTGATGTTATCAAGCCTGAGTTAGTGTAAGCCAAAGCGTGTCTAGTTTTAGAACTCAAAGTATGGAGCTGGCTGAGGGCTGACCTAGCAGAAGCCCTGTGAGGACCTGCACCAGGACAAAGTACTTCAGGTGCATGGTTGCCTTGCTGGCTGGGCAGTCAGTGCTTTGTCACCAGTGTAGATTTCATCTGTTTTCTGAGTCCTAGCTTGAGGCTTTGGCTGCTCAAAAACCTCACTGTTATTTTGTTGTCTGGATTTAGCTCTTTACCCACAGTTTTATCTCTGGCATGGGCTGTTCACAGGACACATCCTGTCCCTTGTAAATACGGCATGTATCTGGGTCACTATGGTCAGGAAATTCAACCAAAGCAATAATTTCCATGTGTTCAAGGAGAGTCACATGTTGCTTATGAGCACTGCCCTTCTCTGTATTGTAGTTGGTGAAAGAAAATTACATAATGTGCCTTTGGCACTGGCCTTAGTCCAGCAGCATCTCGACCTCATGTATTAGTAACAGTCACAGTGTAAAGGAAGTGAAGAATGAAAGGCTCCAAGCCATGTAAGCAAAAGACTAGTGGTCTTTTAGGATACTTCCATGTACTTGCATTCTGAAGTTGCTGAAGACACATTTTTTAAATGTAAATTGGAATTTTTATTTGTCTGTGTTTCAAATCACATGCATACATGCAGAAAACTGGTAGTACGTTTTTAAAGCCACTTTTAGCAGTGAAATGTTCTTTGTATGCCATGTAAATTACATATTTAAAATGTATGGGTGTTTGCAGCTTCTGACAGCTTAAGCAAGTGTGTAGGAGGCATATTTCAATGTCTTAAATCTCTCACTTGAAACTTAATAGATGATTTCACATGGACAGTTGTAACATTTAAGTATGGCAGAGAGAGTATTACCTTTCAGTTAATGTCCCATCTGCAAATTTCCACCTGATGTTTCTTGCGAGTGAGATGCTTAGTTAAATTCTTGAAGTCCATTCTATTTGATATATAGGTAGTTGTTTTCCATCAAGAACCAGAACTCTTGTTCAAGATAAGAAAACCACTTGTACCTTTTTTGCTCTGATGAAATCCTCTGTGCTACATTAATGGTGCCCATAAATCTGGGTGGTTCTAACTGCCCTGTGCAGTGATGCAGTGAGACACCAGCAGGGAAGTGGAGCACCTCTGCACTGGTTGATAACAAAAATATGTTTAATAGAAGAATGTGCTTGAAGTTTGAAAGAAGTAGCATGATGAAGAGTGAGGATCTGTGTATCATGATCAGCCTGACAGTACAAAACTGATGATATAGCAGGGGATACAGAGCAATGAAGTAAGAATGAAAACAGCCTTAGCAAACGGGTTAAGAGCAGAGGCCTTAGATTGAGAATATCTCTTAGTTAAGCTCCTCTTTCTCGTGTACATTTGATATATCTCCCCAACCTCACAAGATGTTGCTTCTGTGTGCTCCCTGAAGAAGTCCTCTTCTAGGACTCTCAGGGTTCTGTGTATCCAGGTGCTGTTAAATGGTTCATTTTGGTCATCGAAGCAATTGCTAATGGTAAGCATCTAAATAAACCTGAGCAACTGTCTCTGCTGTCATTTGCTGCTGTTATTAGGACTGACAGAACTGAAGTACGTGATCACACAGATCTGGTAAGTCTTTATAAGTATCCTTCTAATGACACATTGCTGGTCAAACTGAAGTTCCAGGCTTGATCCAGAAATTGCTGGGTAGGGTTCATTGGTCTGCATTACAGAGGAGGTCAAGGTGAGTGACCACAGTGTTCCTCATTGGTCTTAAGATGTATAAAATTCTTTTTGCCTCATTCTTTGATCATTGTGGTTTTGAAAGTTAGCTGTGAGTTCATGTTGTGCTCAGTGGGATGGGAGGGGTAAAACAAAGCAGGCCACAAACCAAGTGAAAGACACGAGAGGATGAAACAGGTACCAGATGGCAAATAAGGAAGCCTGAAAACGTGACAGAGCAAGGGGAATAAAGAAGAACATGTTTAACTCTTCAACAAAACATGCTATGCTGTATGTTCTTGTTTGCACTGCCTGAGGTTTAGCAGTATAATTTTATTCCTGGAGCATATAGCATAAGGTGGCCAGATAGCTTTTGATCAGAAAATGAATGGGGGTAGTTTTGGAAAGATTTCAGACATGGAACAAAATCCAAGGGATTCTGGTATCCAAGATTCATGACCGTCTGATAACAGCAGTGTCCTGGACTGTCTTCCATGAAATCATTGGTTTTAATATTCATTTTAAAAGCTAAGTAAACATATCAGTAAGTCAAGGTCCAAACTTGCAGATCCCATTTATCCTCTGATAAACCTCTCTTTATCAAGATGTAGATTTTATTACTATGAATATTATTTCAGATCCTGGATCAGTTAAGATTAAACTTACTTGAATTCTTTTTTTCCCTGAGAGAGAAGGACCAAAGGGGAAATCCCTTGCTTTGTGGAATGTGTGAGTGAAGGTGGGTCAGGTATCAGCCTACCAGTTCTCACCTCTATAGCTGTTCTGTCCCATCCACCTATGTGTGAGATGTCATGATACAATGTGTTCTGGTCCTTCTCTGCATCACTTCTGCTTGTGAAATATGCAAAATCAGAAATGGGATTTGATAGAGGTTGATGTTTACATATTTCTGTGTAAAACTACTTCACTTGGAGGGAGTTTTTGGTAGTGTGATCCAGGTAATTCTCACCTCATAAGGGAAGTTCTCTCACCCAGCAGTGAAGACAGACAGAGGGTGCACAAGGCCAGGGACAGTTCATGCTGCCAGTGGGCACTCTTTTTGTCAGGCCCATCAAAAGCTGGGCCCCTGCCATAGCTATCTGCCAGAAGAAAAGTGCTACTTGAAAAACTACTTTCCTCTTTCTGCTCTGTGGCCATATCTATGATTGTAAGAAGCACTTAAGTTTTGTATATTTTCATTCAACGGAAGAAGGATAACAACTGAATGTTCCTGTGAGGGAGCTGTTGGCTTGGAGTATGTTGCCAGCATGCTGGTGTTCTGAACAAGCAACCAGGAATATCCTCTTGCACTTGCTGCTGCAATGGAAAATGACTACAGGGAACTGGACTGATAAGAGACATGAGCTACACAATTTGCAGGTATGTTACTCTGATTCATGCTATAACTTACAATGATGCTTTGGGCTGCCAAAAAAAGTTCACCTTTGTTAGGTATTTGTTTCTGTGTGAATATATATTTGTCATGGAAACTAATGCTAAGTGTTAGGAGGATTATAGCTAGTAGCTGTAGAGGACATGCTTGTGTGTGGAGAAGGGGATGAGCTGTCTTAGAAGAGCTGTGTCTTAGTATACGTAAAGAATCCAAGTTGAGTAGAATTAGTGAGCTTAAGGCTGGCTCAAGAGTGGAGGATGTGAGACACAAATATTGGATGCTGTCATCAATTTGAAGATGACCACTGGTATCAGGGGATAAAGAGTTTTTCGGTTTTATGAGGACAAGACTTTTGGTCTGTGTTTAGTAATAGGAGCTACAGTCATGGGGGGTGGGTGAGTCTCTTACTTATTAGTCAGCTCTGTAATTTTGTAGTCTGCATATGTCTAAGTCACAGTAGTAGAAAGAAGTAAGTACAATGAAATAATATTATTGTCATTTTTTTCCTAATACTTAAAACAAGTCTAAGAACTTTTTTGATTTCATTTTGTTTGGCAGACAGTTCATGTGTTCTGCAAAAACTCAGGAAGTAGAATTGTGAGAAAAGGGAAGATACACACAAATTAGGTACATACTATATCCTGGCATTCATGGCCAAGACTCACAACTGCTTCAACAAGAGCAGATCAGCTGCATTCATGAACAGAGCCACATCCTGGAGATGATCAGCAGGAGTACTATATTTCCAAAGTCCTGAATTTTTTTTTTAGTTTGATATTAACTTTTGCTTTACACAGAGAGGTTACAAAATCCACAGAACTTAATAAATTGATTTTAACTAAACATAACAAAATATAGAGCTTTACAGATATATAAAATCTGTAAAAAGGCTCACTTCTGTAGAGAACTCCTATTTTCAGATGTCTCATGGGCTTAACAAACCTATCTGTTTCTGGGTATGCTTTGTTGTGACAAGCTTTATTTCTCCTTCCTAGCTGGAGCTCAGAGACGAGTTTTGCAAAGAATGTAATCTTTGCATTTGAGACAAAATTGGTGATAGGTTTCTGTAAGGACAGAAAACACCTATAATGGGGAGTATAGGTTAAACCACTACTGGTTTGGTAATTATGAGAATTATAAGATTTATGAGTCCAAGCCTGGTTTAAGATAGGACATCTGTCATAAATTTATACTGTGGCATTAATTCTACAATGCAGTGGTTTGATCTCCTGGAGACCAAATGCGCTTCTGTGAGAAGGCAAATGGTCAGTTCTGGGGAAAAGCTGGCTGTTCTGAAGGATTATTTTTTTCTTTCCAGTTTCTAGGCAATGGTCTGTCTTATAGATCTTCCAGCTTTGATATTGCATGTAAAGATCAGAGAATTCAAAATATTCTGAGAAGTCATAACATGTTAGCTGAATAAAGAGAAACATTCATACACTTGGTTTACTCTAACTTGTAGTCAAAACCAAATTAAACTTCTGCTGCTTAAAAATAAATCACGCCACAGTGAGGAGTATTGAGCAGCAGTGCCTCCATGTAGCTCCCCTGTTGCTGCCTCCCTAGTGGAACACTCAGTGTTTGGATTGCTCAGCTAAATGGCACATGTCAGTGGGGCCAGCCTGCATGCCAGGAACTCCAAGTCACCTCCCTGCCATGCACAAACACGGAGCAAAGACTTTGCTGGTGGAGTGTTGCACCCCCTGGAACAATTTGCCTGGAGGTTTTGGTAAGAATGGAAACATGTTTAAGTGGGGCAGGTATTGTGCCCCAGGCTACCTTGTACACTGCATTCGGGCAGCACCCCACAGACTAACCCAGCACCAAGAGCAAAGCACTGTGAACGGTGGCCACGTGGTTGTATCTGGACGGGCCCTTGTGCCAGCCTCTTCTCCTAGTTTGCAGTCTGAGCTCTCTGAATATGAGATTGTTTATATTAATGGCTGAATTAAAATGTAAATTCTAGTTTGGCCAAATCCAAATAATTTCTAAGAGAATCTTGCAGGAGTTAAGGTGGTGGGATCTGCAAGGAAACTCCTTGACTCAAAGGTAGCAAAGAGAAAGTGGGAATGACTTTCTTAAGCCAGTCAGCCAGGCAGGGTGCTCCCCTGGCCATAACAGACACAAAATTTCCCATCTTACGTGAAGTACACTTTTGAGACAGTAAACATTGTTCCCTGACTGAGTAGCTACCACCTGGCATTACGCTGGGTACTAGTCTCCACTGCAGTTATTACTCAATTACTGTCCTGATTAGATGGATTTTATCTGAGTTTGCTAATGATTTCAGCTTAAAACCATACTTTTTGGGGAATAACCACATTCTTCCAGCTTTTTTAAATGTTTCTTTAATTTCACGTTTATTTTGGTGAAGCTTGCAAACTCACAAGAGGATAGTGAGTTCTTGTGGAGTGAAAACAAGTTAGTGCTCTAGCTGGAGCATTGATATTTCAGTTCATTACAAACATTACAAGGCCAGTTAGGTGGAAGATAGGGCAAGGAAGAGGACTAGGATTTGGGGGCAGAAGGGGCTAACAGTTTTTCAGGCAATGTTTTGAATGTAGTAGGATCTTACTACCCTGCCATGAAATATAACCATTGTGTTGTCAAGCAGTATGAGCAGAGGGGCCTCAGCTAGCAGAAAAGGCGTAGTACAAACAGGTTGGGAACCAGGTTTGTGGTTACACAAGGACTACAAACCCTTAAACTAGCCAAACTGAATAGCTGTCAGTCACATTTCAATGTGATAACAGGTTATTCCGGCATTTATCTCTTGTTAATGAAAGTAGAATTCAGATGCAGGCTTATCAGATATTCTGTGTTTATACTATGTACTCCCAAGGTATTTGGAGAAGGCATTATGTGCCTCAAAATCTCAGGAATAAGTAATCCAAGGCAGAAGAAAGAAAAATGTGCTGCTGTTACTGGCAAATTTTTTAAAAAAGGGTATGAATAAAAGGGAATCTTTCTCTAATCACCCTGAACTTTCATCTCATTTCTGAGTGGATTAGTGCGTATGTTAATGAGGCTGCCAGAACAGTGATGATGGGAATTCAGAGCACTGGCTGCCACACCTCAGTGTAGTTCTAAATTTCTGAAGACACAGTGATAGTATCTCTTGTAAGAAGTAAAAAATCTCTACCAAAACAATGTGCCTACAGGGTATATTTAACAGCAAAATAGACTTTAATGCCACAAAAATTGAGTTTTTCCTGTTAAAAACAGTATTCCCACAGAATTCTGATACATACCTGGGTCACCTTCACACAAAACCAAGCAATTATTTACCTCCCTGTCCCACCCCGTGCAAAGGTTTTGACGGTGCTACAATTAAGCTATAGTTTCTGCTTTGCGAGTTCAGAAGCACTTACCTAAAAGATCTTCCTCCTGCAGGACTAAAATAAATGCCATTGCCCAAAGGAAAAGCATGGTTTCAGGCTCTCCGGGCTTTGCTGTGTTTCTGGTGGAGAGCCCCTCAGCCTCCCTCCCTCCCCAGCTTTGTATCCACTCCTCGTCCAGCCGTTTGTGCTGAGGTTTAGCCAGAGTTAGGCGGAAATATGCCCAGGCTGAGCCAAGATTCTTAAGCTGTTCTCTTCTGCTTCCCTCCTTTTAAAAAACACCCTTCCAGCTCCATGCACAGTCCAGCCATCCAGGCAAGCTAGCAGTGGTCCGGTCTCCCCAAAGCTGGTTTGTTTGGTTTTTTTACCCTTTTATTTATTTACACAGCCTACAACTGGAATGTGATGAAAAGCTTTGGATCCTGTACATACAGCAAGTGGTACGAGGAAAGAAAGGGAGAAAGGAGGAGGAAGGGGTGCCGGTTATTTCTTTCCCTGTGGGATTTAATTTGGGGCCGGCAAAGCAGGAACATTGGAAAACATGGTATCTTTAGATCTTGTGAGCTTATGGGGCTTTTTCCATTATTTGCTAATTTTGAAGAGTGTGGAAACATCTTTCTTTGGCAGTACGTGGGAGGTGGCAGCTGTCTGTGATGCTTTATGTTTGGACCGTACCCTAGGAGCTCCTGAGGAGCCATCTGAGCTCTTCTCAGTTTGGCTGGGTTTTTTAATAGGTTGGGTTTGGTAACATCACAAGAAAAAATAACACTGCTCATGGTAGTCTGACAATATGTGTGATTTTTAACAGGATCTGAATTGAATGTTGTTTTTGTCTTATGGGCTCCTGGGTGCTGACTGAATAAGCATCAGTCTTTGACCATACTCGGTTGGTGTTCAAAGACTTAAGGTATTTCCTTCCTGGTATTGTTCATGTTGAAAATAAAACCCATCAGACTAGAAAAGATTGCCTTGGTCATCACCACCTCCCCAGCAGTCAGATAATCAAGTTATTTGAATATCTGAAAGTGAGGCTGTAGAGATGCTACCTTAGAGTTCCACATATAATCATCCTCAATGACTTCCATAACAAGTTAGATTGTAAGAACGGTTGCAAGACTAAATAGCCTTGGTAATAGAGATTCTGTGATTGGAATTTAGCTAGTAACTTTGATGAGGCACTGAGCAAAGTAAAACATAGAACAGCCTCAGTGTTTATTGAGCCCTCAGGGTTGGTGTGAATAAGTTAACATTTTTAAGAAATAAAAATTAAATTAGCTATGAAAATTGGAGTGGTAGTATTTTTCTGTGTGTTTTGGCTTTTGGCTTAAATCACTAAGTAGCAATACTGCAATTTTTGTGAATTCTTGTTTTGAGAATAAATTTGATCATGCCTGCTGAAAATCTGCATAAATCGTAATTTTGTTATAAACAGATCTTTGGAGAGGAACTGTAAAAGGTGAAAACAGTGAGTCCACCCTCAGTTTTACCCTGTGTTTGAATATGTGAGATGCTGATGTGGTGGGCTATGATTTTTGAAGTGAGACATTATCTGCATGATGTCTGTACTTTGAAGAGAACAGCAGAAGAATATTTGTGAATAGCTGGTTGCTGTTTTCTGAATGTGTTTCTCTTTTATCTTTGTCCTTCCTTAAGGAGAGTCACTCAGTGCATCACTGCATTCTCTGTATTGCAAAGGGAGCCTGTTCATGGATGCTTTCCTGCACGCGCTCTCTGCCATCCTCTATGCCATACTAGTAAAAAGCAATGAACATTCATTGAATCAGTTTTCCCTTCAACACACTATAAAAAATGAGGCAATTTCCATTCCAGACCACCTTCCCTGAGGCAGCTCACCCCCTTTACAGCACATTTCCTCGTGGTTCCTCCTGAATTGCTCTCATGCTCCTGGAACAGTTCAGTCCCTCTAAGGCACTTGCTGCATATTTTTGCATACTGTGTTATGTTTGACCATAGTGAGGTGCTGGTCAGATAGCCATGGAGAACTAAACAAAATAGTGTGTGTTTTCCTCTAGTATTATACTCCAGGGGTTGTTTCTGTAATCAGAGAGAAGTTTTTTCCACTGCAGAGAAGTGCAGCCGGAAAGAAAATTTCCGCCAAGTGGGATTCTGGTTTTCAGTCAATTACCTGTCCAGAGATTTTTAGTGATCTTGGTTAATTACCTCAGATTACTTTTGGCATTTATAAGTAACTCAGAACAAAACTGCAGGGTAAGACAACTTAACTAGCAACCTTAGTATAAAAAACCCAGGGTGTGTGACAACATCCATTCAGTTGCAAAGTAGATTTTTTCAGTGTAAGGCTGAGGATCTGAGAACAGGAAAAAGAATATTATACAAATGTATTTGTTTTCAGAAAAGTTAGTCAGTAACTGATTATCATCAGAGAAAACATTCTTCAGTACATTCATCTTGGAAATGGCCATATATGAGAACACAATGAGATCATATGAATATAGATTTGCACAAAATCCAGCTGTTGAGTTGTTCTCAAGATAGCAGCAGCCAAAAAAAACATACCAGTGAATAGGGATGTGAATTTTTGCCAGCAGGCAGTTTGGTGAAAGGGAGAGCAAACATAAGGATTAAGTCTATTTTGAGAGGTGCTTTTTTGTTTGGTTGGTTTTGGTACCATCTTTCTGTATTGCTTTCTTGGATTAGTGAAATGCTTGGCAAAAGCAATAAATAAGTGCAGAGGGAGAAGGAACATTAAAAACAAAGGGTATGTGTCAACAAAGGACATATTATATATGACATGTGAAAAACATCATATTGTTATTGGGCATGAAATCTGTGAGCTGACAGAGGGTTTAGCTGAGCAAACACTTGGCAAAAATAGGAGCATACTGAACTGCAGTCCCTTGGGACTTTATGTGAGACATGGAGAAAATTAAGTGGGAATTACATCAGGGAACAAAAATATGGTAGAAAAACCATCCTTGTAGGGAGAGGAAAGTGCTTTACCCTAAAGAGAAGGAAATGAAAGAGAATAATCTCTGTGCTGGATTTAACACTGGTGGATGATGAAGTTAGTGCTAGGTTTGTGTTTTCTGCCTACCTGCCTCTTAGATAAGATCTGTCTCCATTAGAAATTGTGGAGACTCCTTGAACTCTTCTCACAGGCTTAATTTCTGTTAGCTGTTCATGACCAGTTCTTACAACTTGGAGGCTACTGAACACCTTGTGCAAAACAAGGTTTGTTTTGTGATCCATTTAGAAGAGGTTGATTATTTTCATTCTTTTAATTCACTCACTTTCTGGCTGCTGGGTTGGAATAGTAGTTGAACAGATGCAGAAACAGAATTTTATTACCTGGTGAGGTTGATTTCCACAGAGCAGGTATGGATCTTTTGGTCTGCTTCTCAGGGAAGCAGAAGCTTGCTCTGCAACCAGTACATCTGTTTGCTGAACAGATGAAGGGCCTCTTGCAGTGGTGATTTCATGAGAATGAAGTAGACATTGCCATTTAAAGCTTTTGGTAGTCGTGACTCTTACCACCACGACCCTGGCAGTCTCCATGGAGCCAGCATCCCTCTGTTCTGTTGGTGTTACAGGTCTTGTGGGCCTAAGCCTTTGACATGTGAATACCTTCAGGTTCTGTGCCAGTGCAATCTCCATTTTAGTCTGTTATATATCACCTTGTCCTAGTGTTTATCTTGATTTGCAAGGGACATCAAAAAGTGTGAAGTTCTCTTGCTATTGTCATAAAGGCATAATCTTTGAAGCTGTTGAAAAACACCATCTCGCATGGCTCACAGTGTGAGGTACTGTCAAGATTAGCTGTGTCCTCCCTGGAGAAGTTAACAAGCATATGTGTCATGGAGCAGAAAACTCTGATCCAGCCTCCTTCAAAACAATATACATTTTGTACTACACCTAAAGCCAAGAGTGAGTCAGCTACAGGAATTGACTCTCTGGTGTAATCTTGGTGCCAACACACTGGGCTGGATTCTGTTTGCCTGCATTAGGTAAGCATCCGATGGCTTCAGGCTGCTTTCAGTCTGTGGCTTCAGCTTCCTGAGCATTCATTTGCAAGGAAACTGAATCAGAAAGCAGAAGGGAAAGGTGGGTCATATGGAATATTAGTGAATTACATTGTTTGTTTTGTATTTTGAACTAGTTATGTCCTTCCATTTGACAGATTTCAGGCATTTTATGAAGGCTGGCCATACCTCAGGACCTCCCTATGAAATATGGTATGTAGTGTGCCTACCTGAAGCAAAACTGGATTAAATATATTCTCAGCTAAATTAGTGACTAAGGAATAGGCTCTTGACTCCCAGTCATGTCTCGCACACATGTTGATCTGATAATATGTGCTATATTTTCTATTATAGAAGGCTGTGTCCCATTGCTGTTGCAACTTTATGTCCACCCATCTGAATCACGTACAAATGTGAAATAGATGTGAGTCTGTAGTGAATAATATTTGAGGAAAATAATACTCATGGGGGAAGGACTTTATTATTCCCAAATTAGAATTACTAATCTAGTGTCTTCAGCAGATCAGTTTTGCAAGCCACACGAATTAAATGAGATAATTACTTGAAACTGAACCAACAGTTTCATTCTGTGAAGGAGCAGCTAATATCTAAGAAGTTATTAATCTGTTGAATAGCACCTTGCTGAACACGAGTCATGACAAACAGCAGTATAACAGACGTTTGTTACTTAACAGCTCTGTACCTTTATCCATTAGGGAATGCATCAGCCACGTACGTGAAGCCTTTGAATATGGGTGATATTTACCATATGAGTGGAGATTTGTAACAAAACAGAGAAACAGCTGGAAATAAATTGCATTTTTGATTGCTATTCTTCTTTCCTCTTAATTACCACAAAGTCAGGGAAAGATGCAAGGGGAAGAATGACTTACCAGAGAGAAAAGCCAAGCTAATCACTCCACTGCCATTCCTCTTAAAATTTACAGTACATGTATAATTTTACAGCCAATGCAGTAAAAATCCCTGGTTAAAACTCCTTTTAAAATACATGTGTCAGAGAATATACGATCCTGTAACAGGTTGGTAATAGTTCCTTTGTTATTACAGATCTCTCACATCTTCAGCTTCATTTTTTCTTCAAGCATGCTTCCGATACCTGCTTTCGGGCAGAGAGTGAGCAAGAATGTGTATGAATTTTTTTTCATCCTGCTGCCTGTGTAGTTAATCACATGATTGACCCTGTCCAACAAGATTCCCCAGCAGTACAGCTAGTTATTACTGTATGGTACTGACTTCTTGCCTCTTTAATTCCAGCTGCAGTACTGCATTAAAAGACTAGTTAAATACTTTCATAATGCCACTTCTTAATAGGAGGATTTGTGGTAGTTGCTGTAGGGAAGTTGTGTAACCATAAGAAGGAAAACAAGTGCCCATGAAAAAATTTCCAGTAAAAGTTGATCCAAGGCATGAAAAACCATGTGAGAGTATGAACAAATAAACAGATTAGCCAGATTAGCACACTTCACAAGCTCTGGAGGCAGGGCATTAATTCTGATTGTTAAAAAACAGATGTGAACACCACTATTGCCCTTCACCTCTTATTTTTAAATTTTTTTTCTAATGACAACTTTAGAGTGCAGTTGGTTCCATATGTGTTTGGGGGAAGACTAATAGTGGTTACACCTGGTATGAATTTGCTGCATCTTCATGCCTGATTTAGTTAGTGTTAAGGATGAAACATGTAGAGGCAAGAATTATCACTTGAAGCAGCATCCTTGTAGGAAATCAGAATGGCATGGATGCTGTTTCTAATGTCAGATTTTTAAGACATTCTTATTTGCTTTAAGAGATCAGTTGGCTCTAAGTAAGTTAAAATATCTATTACAATATTCTGTCCAGATGTAGTAAAGTGCTTTAGATTATCTGTCCCACCAGTGTAATTCATTGGAAGAATAACAGAAATATTATGTCTTAATGCAGATGTTATCTTTGTAATTTTGTGGTTTTATTTCTGAAAATACTATCTGGTTTTTTCCTTCTTGAATACTACTTTTTGCCATCTACACAGTAATGAAAGGATGATTTTTGTTTTACATTGGTGACTATCTAATGTCTCGTATTACTGCTGAGAAAAGAGGAAATAGGAGATTAGAGGATAAAAAACATGGAAGGGGAATGGAGGGCTCACTGCATGTCTTAGGAATAAGAGGCTTCAGAGGTGTGGAGAGAGGAGCCAATTGAATCATCAGGGTGCTATAAATAACTCCAAAGTAATCTCTTCTCTTTATCACTAGGGAAGTGAATTAGGAGAAGCTGATAGAGCAAAAGCCTGTGGTTTGAATTTAGAAGAAATTAAAGCAGTGTAGGGTGCACAAATTGTTCTGCTGGTGTTAGATGCCAAGTCCAAGAGAAGACTGCTGGGAGGGACTTGATTGCACAGCTTTGATGGTGGTGGTGGAAGGAGAGCTGGGAGCAGGCAAAGGGAGGTGAGAAGGTGGGAGCAGCCCAGCAGAAGGGCAGGGAAGGGACATGGGTAAATATCCCCTTGGAGCCGGGGAGCGTCCTCACAGTGGGCCAGTGGGGTGATGGATTTCTGGCCACCAGGTTACCCCAGGGGCTGCTCCATCTCCTGCCCCATCTTTGGCTCAGGTGGCTTCTCCATTTTCCTCTTCTCACAATAGCACTGGGCAAAGTTGTGGGCTGGGCTGGGCTTGGCTGGGTACAGCCCAGGTGAGCTGATCCAGCACAGCGTGAACTGCAACCGAGAGTTCAGTGTTTTAATTAGCCTCAGCGGGAGGGGAGAGGATTTAGGTCAAGGAGTGTCTTGGACAGATTGACAGACCCTGACTGTTAGTTCTTGACCTTGAGCGTGCTTACCCTAGCGGGGAATCAGAGGAGTTCAGTGTGTGTGGATGCTGAGAGGGGCTGGTGTGTGGCACCCTGGCCAAAACTGATTTATGTTCAGCAGAAACCATCATCTGTTCCTCAGTGCTCTTGGATATCTAAGCAGTGACATGTCAAACTCCTTTGAATGCCTTTTAAGTCTCTGAAAGCATCGCGTAGTAGTTACCTACAAACTGTGGCAAATCAGAACCTGTTAGTGAAAATTAATTTAATGATTACAGTAGTACTTTGGAATGATAGGGTGCCACTGTGATGTTCTCATGTGTCTGAAAGAGCAGAAGTGAAGCTGCACAGCTGCTGTTCTCTGCACAGGCAATCTAATGTGGATTTTCAGTGACTCCCTTGTGGGCTTTGGCCACTGCACTTTCACTCTTCTGTGAACACAACTGCATGACCAATGCTTTAGACCCAGATGGACAAAAGGCCTGGTGTCAATGATAACATAAGGTATCTCATGTTACTCAAAGATATCTAGATACAGTCTTTGATCGTTAATGTAATTTTGTGAGGTGGTTTAGAATAGATTATTGGATACATTCACGCATCTGCAGTGCTAATCCAGTGCCTCTTCATGTATTAAAAAATGTTATCCTGCCATTTGAAACTGAGATAAGCAGAATATCACCGATTTAAATATCCTAAACAGCAACAGAAAATGTTTTGCTAGATCTTATCAGTTATTTATTCTCAATAGTAGAGAATGTGCTTTTTTTTGTGTAACAGGAAAGCATAAGTTTTGTGCTGGAGTTCCCAGGTTTTGCTCATCTGATGCTACTGGTCAGCATCTTAGAATTAGACCTCTTATTGATATAAAAACTATTTTGAGTAGATAATTCTTGGATCTCCATTGTGAACTTTTGCCCTTTATCTTGAGAAATATCTCATCCTTTCTGCAAAATGTTTACCTGATAAACAAATAGTCTGACCCACACAGTAACTTTAGACAAAGCACACCTATGCTTCCCTCTTGCACCGGCAAATATGTTCTCTGAATTGATGCCTGCCCTTTCTTTCAACCACTGCAAAACATTGCTTGAGGAAGCCAAATCCGTTTCCACTGATTTCAATCTACCTTGTCAGCCTTTTCTCAGCTCCCTAGAGATAACAAATGAGAATGTGACATTTCACTGCCATGGGTCAGCTGCTTTCTGACAAATACGAACACTGGGGAGCTGAAACTGTGGTCTGCTCTATAAGTACTGATTTATGAAGAATCTGAGATGGAAGTTAAACTAGTATCCTAAATGAGAAGGAAATGTGAAGCTTTTTGTTGTCTATTTTTGTTTTCTTTCTTTTTTTTAATTGACAATTCTTTATGAATTGTCTTTACATATTTATCCAAAGTGATTCTCATAGTGGTTTGCCACTGTATTTGCATCAATACATTACATAAACCTAAATTATCATTTTGGTTTTCTGAGTTGCTATTCTCTGAGAAACTCTTATTGCTTTTTTTGGCTTAACTGCAGACTGTCTCCACCCTCTTTCCTTCTGCAACAGAACAAATTCTGTAAAGAGTTCTCTGCTTTGGATAGACTATCACTTCCCACCCATGCTGTTCTCACTGAGGTTGGAAATGTTATTAATTTAATTTAGTGTGGAGAAAAACTTGGCTAACCCTTCAAAAGAATTTTTCAAGTCCTATAATTTAATGAAGTCCTTATTTACAATGGCAATAGCTATTTTTCCCAGTGCTATCCAAACTGAGTTCTCTCATGTTACAAGAGAATGGAGCATTGTTTTCCATTTTCACAGCAAAATGGTCCAATTTTATTTTTCAGTTTGGGAAAAGTGCAGCATAACATAGTTTAAAAGGTTTTCTAATAAAAGAAGCAGCTGCTATTTTCCACATTATGCTGTCTTGTAATGGCTTTTGTGCCAGGGACTGAGGAAGGGGAAGGCAGGCAGTCATATGCAACCTGATGAGTGTAAAACTGTTATTTTGAAACTTGGATTTTCCACTTGTTTCCAGTCCTAATCATTGTTAGTCCTTACACACCAACACATGAGCACTGAAATTCAGTTTTCTGCATTGATTAAAGTGTGTTGTTTATTTCTTTCTTTGTACTCAAGATAATGTTGTATGATGATTTGGTTAAAACCACTTTTCAATAGCTGCCATTTCAGATGTATACAGTGCCCCTGACCAAGGGTGGTTTTACTTAGGTCTCAGGTTTGTCTGAAGCTGTGCGGATGTGAACACTGAATTCCTTGCACAAACACACGAAGTGCGAGTGGTGGCAGTATGGAAGTTGTAAATTAAACCTTTGGAAAGCTATACAGCACTGAGGCATTGGCTGTCGTCCCTCAGGACCACCAAAGAGCAGCTGGGAGAAAGTAAGAAACTCTAGATTTTAAAAAAAATGTCATCTGGGACAACCTGTAACTTAGTGCTCTCCTTAGTGATTTCATGCCATTTGTGTTGGATAACCCTTAACCATACCAGCAATGCAGTTATATCTTACCTATCTCCTCCTTCCCTCATATAAAAGAAAAAAGTCAAAGCTGAAAGGTAGTTTTTCCTTCCTGCAGTAATTGTGGTGCTTTTCAAAGCACTTATGAACAGGTCTGGAAGTAGTAAGGTCTTTGAATGAATGTTTGACATGGGCCTAAATCTACAGCAGAAATTTCCAAACACCCTTTTTCCCCAGTGGACTGCTTGTTTAGGAGTGTTTTAGAAGGACAGCAATTTGGTGCTTCATATACTTCTGTCCTGCAACAGCTTGGTGATTTTTTTTTTTGTCCAACTGCTTGACCAAATGGTCCCAAAAGCCCTTTTCCTCATTCTGTGTGGTCTGTGAGTGTCAATCACAGACCAGAGAGCCTCTTTTGTGAGGAACAGGCATAATCCAGACCCTGACTCAAATTGACAAGGACAGGTTGGGCTCTGAAATAATCCCTTTAAATAGCAACAGTCATCTCTTTCAAAGGCACTTCCCCTCCCCCAGCCAGTGCTGAGAGCTGCTTACAGCACGTCACCAGCTATTTCCCACCCAGGCCATGCAGGGCTGACACTTCTGACAGGCAAGTGTGTCCCCTGCCAGCAGTCTCCCAGCTTTGTTTTGCATCAGGAATTACAATGAATTTTGCAGCACAGTTTCTCTACTTCAGGGTGTTAAAAATCAGAAGTCCCAGGGATCGCTCCAGGGAAGACGAAGACTACGACCCTTTTTGGCAAAGGTTGGAGAATATTGCTGTCTGAGTTAGAGCTAGAGCGCTCCTTTATCTCCCTCAGGGGTCATGGTCAGCCCTTGGGGTCCACCCAGGTCCAGGCCCATGGACATGACAACCCCTGGACCCCTCCTGCCTCCTTATGGTGTCGTAGTTGGAGTTCTGCTTCACCTCGTTGTTTATTTAGTCGCTGTGCTGTATAGGTAATGCTTTCTTTTTCCTTTCCCTTTCCTTACTTTCTGAAAAAAAGTTAAAAAGTAAACAGGAAATTGTTTGTAATTTTCCAGTGTTTCCCAGGGGTCTGTGGGTATGAGTTGTTCTTGGAGTCATCCATGAGAAGAAGTGAAGATTTGAATACTTTTAACCTGTGAAGTTCAGCTTTTTTTATTTCTTCATGAGTATGGTGTCAGAAATAACCCTATACAGGCCAGTGGACTGCTGACGATTTAACTTGGGATAGCCTGTGTCAGATCCTGTTATTACAGGCGTTTTGTGGTTGTCTTTATTATAGTGCTTATGGTGGTCTTGAATTCCTGTTTTCAGGTTTGGATGGTGCGATGGGTTTTAAGAGTCCTTTAGTGCTCTTGTGTAGCATGAGCTGAGGGTGTGCACCCACATAGCATGGTTGTGTTGTGCAACCTTATTCCTAACCTTTTCCAGAGTTGTTTCTCCCCCAGTTTTATTTTCTGGACACCACTAGCAAAAAGTCAACCTGGTTTTGCCAGATGTAGTACAAACAAGGGACAATTATTTTTTCTTGCATCCTCCCAATAGTAGCAGATGTTTTTAATATTTTAAACACAAATTGTTTCAGTGGGTTCAATGCTGTTAATAAACCTTCGTGGAACACCAAAGACAAAAACAAGATCCCAGTCCTGCACTGCAAAAATGGCTTGCCCAATGTCACACTTGGTATGACCTGTTCTGCAGTGAACTGGGAATCTTAAACCAATCTTTTCAGCGCAGGACCACTCTTTCCTCTAGTTTGGTTTATGCTATTTGTTCTTTATTACAAGTGAATTATGGAGTTGTGTTAGTCACCAGAAAAACTTCTAAACTCAGAACACATTCAACTTAGGAAAAAAAAAATTAATTACTTGAAGAGTTTTAGCTGCCCAAATGTGTGCAGTGTTTGATAGTGTTCATTTGACATTCACAGCTGTGAATGTCCTATAAGAACTTGTGAGAAGGATGTGTCCGTGTGAGGGGCAGTTGATTACCTCTGCTTCAACACCATCCATGGGAGGTGGCCTGAGTTGTTCTTGCTTTCAGACTACTTTTTAGAAAGTTATGTATTTAGCAGCTGACACCCAGTTGCTATTGCCAGCAATAAGCAGTGACATTTATGTAGCATGTACAGAAGACTGGCAATGGATTATGACCACAAATGAAGGAAGATATAGTGCTAGGCTCGGGCTCTGGTAAATCTGACTACTAAAAGTAAGGAGAGATTTTATCAGGGGTGATAATGTATCTTGGTATACCTTACTTGAGCCTGAGCTGTCTTTGTATTTGTTGCTGATGTAGCATCACATGGCTTTGTCAGACCTGTATATTGTGAGTAGAGTTATAAGGGCCCGCTCCATCTCAAGTCTTGGTCATTATGCACCTGTCTGCTGGATGGTCCCAGTGCATACACTTTTGTCATACAGACAAGTTCTTAAGCCCTGATCTCTTTGTCTTTAAGACACTCCAATAAGTCACCCCATGGAAGTCTTAGGCAAGTCACTCGATCTGTCTGTGCCCCAGATTCTATCAATAAAGTTGAGCTAATATTTGCTGGATTTGTCTTCCTGTTTAGGGGAAGATGCTGGTCATTCCTGTGTGATTTAGGAACAATCACTTTGCATAAAGTTTGGGCAGATGAATATCAGACACGTATTTTAAATTTCCATTCTCTATGTGCCAATAGTTGGAGTGATACAGTCTTGAATGGGTGTTTCTAAGTACGAGTGTTACACAAAATACTGATAATTCAAGAAAGTAGTCTTTGAGTACAGTATTGTCTTGGATCTGTTTTAACTGCAATGTCAAAGAGATATCTAACGTGTTTCTTCCCTGTGTCTGTGGGAGTTTACTTGTCACCTTGTAGTGCTGTGCAGGGCACTCAGTAACCTAGAGTTCCTGGCAGTGAAGAAGACATCTGTTACGATGCTCCTTGCCATTTTTATCTCAGGAAACCTCAATTTTTCCACCATTTGTCTTTCATAAAGTCCTACTTGCACAAGTTGCTGAGATGGTTTTAAGAATTGCTGGTAATGCAGCATTCGAATGTGTCTGGGGACAGGGAAAAAGGTGGAAAAGGAGTTAAAATGGAACAGGAATGTTTAGGAGCTATTGGGAAAGGGGATTGCAACAAACAAGGTAGGTATCAGAAGGGCGTGGAAAGCTTAGGCATCCAGAAGGGTCAGAGGAGACAGTGCTGGGACATGGAATTATAAGGATTAATGAAGCTGGGGAAGTTCTGGGTAAAAGGGATTTGGATGAGGAAAAGGGCCCTCTCTGTCATATCCTGGGATTACCTCTTTCTCACTCCTTTGAGAGGAGATCCCAGCCCCAGTCACATTGCAGTCATAAACTGAGCAGACTGCTACCCACAGCAGGCTGCTCCCCCCTACCTCACCCCCAGCATATGACACATCTCTGCTCAACACTTCAAGAAAAGAGGCAGAAGTGACTTTAAAAGAGGTCACCTTTTGTTGTAATAAGTTTTCTGAACTAGCAAGCATAAGATCTGAGCCCATTTATCCAGAAGGCAGATGACAGGTATGTCTAAAACTGTCTCTTACCAATGCCTGTTGGTCAGTGTACTCCAGGAAGGTGTTCAGGGAGCCTGAAGATGATGGCAACATGTAAGTGTGAGCTCAAGAAACACCCAAAACATTAAAAAAGAAGGAAATAAAAAAATCTGCATATAGAGAACATGTGCATATGTGTGCTGATGAGTTAATTACAGGCTAGCCCCTGTTTATTGTGATTGGTTGAAATGGTATTCAAGCTTAACATTTTGCCACTGATCAGCCGAAGCTGGGTCTTGGGAGTTAGAAATTCTTGTCATGGCACAGGCCTAATAAGGATGCTAAAATATTCTACAGAACCTGTACCATACACTCAGTCCCACTTAATGGTGAGTGTGTATCATTGTGACTGCAGATGATAAAATCTGCTGAAAAAATGACAAAGAAATGCCAAATTTTTAGTCTTACACTGAAATTAATTTTCTTTTATCTGGGAATCAGTACAGTAACATAGGAATGTATGTCCATAATTCCAGCTTCTTATCTGCCTCAAAACATGTTGGGACTCATTTTGAAAGAGGTGTAAAAGCTGCCAAATGGGTCAAATGCTGATGTTGGGTACGTCTGCAGTCAAAATGGCAATACTAATCAGGCCAAACAGCAGTCTACCTCTGTGTCTTCTCTAGTGGTGGCCAGTAAAAGGAGCTGGGAGAAAAACAAAAGCCACCTAAATGCTTTCTCTCGTATGCTTTTATGGAGTCTGCCAATCAATCTCAGATTGGTTCTTGAATGATGTGTTTGTTGGTCACTACCTCCATTTAGTTGCCAATTCTTTTAGGAGACCATTTATATTGTTGCCCTTCATCAAGTCCTCTGGCACTGAGTCCTGCGGCTAATTATTTTCCTAAAGAAGGTAACTTTTAAGTTTTCTGTCTGATTCTTTCATACGCTCTCCCCCTAACATTTATACTGGGAGAAACGGTGACTAATCCTTCACAATTTGGTATTCCCTGGATGTCTGGGACTTTGCCAATTTTTTTGCTCCTTCAGTTTTAGAAGCTAAAGAGATCCAGTACATCAGTGCCATCTGCTTAGTGTGTTTCATGGATCCTGAGGGAGAAAATCCATGCCTGCTTCACCCGGTGGGGACATGCAGCTGTCCCATCTTTGCAGGATAATTGCTTGGACACTTATTCCTCTGCGTACAAAGACAACAGTTGTGGTCTGTAGGCATAGCATGCACTACTTTTTATCTTCCCTAAATTATTTTTGCTTGTTTCATTATTTTCTTAGTTTATTAATATCACTGTTTTTCAAAATTTATTTTCCATACTGCTGTATAACTTGACAAAAATTCAGTATCTTCAAAAAACCAAACTGGAAATAGAAAAATTGTACATTCTGAGTTGCTGCTTTTTATCATTCTAAGAGCACATTTCAGTACATTCTGTCTTTGCATTGACTTTGAGACTTTAAAATATGTAAAGCTATTTGCTTAAACAAATTATATTTTTTCCCTGTGCCTTAATTATTTATGGAATGTCTGCATTTGGATCTTCTCTCCTTTTCCCCCCCCCCAGTTATGCTGAGCAGCTGTTCTTGAAAAAGTAGGTTTATAAACTGTATTTTCATGTTTGCTTTTACTAATCACTTGAAAGGTAAAATGTTGTAATTTGTAACCATGTAACAAAGCTTGCCAGCTGGGTATTTGTCTTATGGCTGGAAATAAACAGACTTTTTAATGAAAACTTTCCTAGACAAACTCCAAAAATGGAAAAGCTCCATTTGAAAGGAGCAATGTTTTATAATGCTGGGGTTTGTATTTATATTGGCTCAGACCTTCATCTGGTGGGCACGATTGCTGGAATAGGGGTTATATTTTGTTACTGTGCATGAGAAGTCACATGCTGTGAGTACTTGCATGGTTTGCTGTCTGCTTTGGCTGTTCTGCAAATGAAATTGATACAGAGGTGATCTCTGCCAAGTGCATGAACTGTTTTTGAGGCAAGAAATTCCTTTGACGCAACAGGGTTATTAGTTGCCCATTTGTGATCTGTTATCAAACCTCAGCCCACTGTTACCTTGGGAGTTTGAGAGCTCTAGGAGGGTCTGTGGCACAGCCAGGTGGGCTCAATATGGAAAAATACAATTTACTAATGTAGATGAAAGGTATGGGTATAGAAGGAGAATCAAAATTATTCTGGAATATATACATACATATACAATAGCATGATGATATTCCCTTGATAAAGAAGCTGCTGAACCTTCAGATGCAAATGGATGATAGTTTCAATATTAAATATTGAGATAGTAATGTTACAGATGTGCTTTAAACCTAGCTCAAGCTTGAAAAGCTGTATGATTTTTGCTCTTCTTTTCCAGTGGTCACAAGATGTTGTCCCCATCAGGGTCCTGAGCAGATACTCACTGCTCATGAGAGCAGTGCTGCAGATCAAAGACCAAGATTCTGATTTAGTTCCCTCTTTTTTCTTTTTTTTTTCTGGGATAGGGGGGGAAGGAAATCCAAGACTAGGGGGAAAAAAATCAATATCCCATTTTGGCCTTTCTATCTACAGATAAAAGCATTTGATGGCACTAGTGTAGTGAGGCATTACCCCCATCACTTGTACTTTCTCACAAAAATCCTGCTTCATCAATAGACTTATTGTGGTCACTTTTGACAGGGATTTTTTATTACTTTTTGTAGTTGATTGCAACAGATGCAATGAAAAAGTGAGGTTTTTTCTCCCATCTCAAACGCTAGTCAGTAAAAAAGCATTGACCCAGAAAAATCACAAGTTTTTAATCTGTCTCTTTTTTTTTACCCTGCACACACCTTTTTAACCCATTTCCAGTGAAATATCAGCCATTGCTCCTGCTTGCTATTTTAGATAGTATGTTCAGAAATAAGATGTACATGTTCTTCTCTTTTTGGAATGGTTATGGGCTACTGTGATATGGAAAACGGTTCTTATGCAGGGAGAGGTAGCGAAGGCACTCAAACAGTGCTGTGGCCTCTTGGATGCTGCTGCTGTTGTTTATGCCAAGGGCTGTGCTGTAACAAGTTCATGGGGAGGCAGTCTGATCTGATTCTCAGCTTTGCATTAAGCTGGCTAATGTGCACCAGAACTAACACTGGAAGCTTAACATCTTTGTGAAGTGTTCCATCTAATCCCAATGGAGCAGAAATGCAGAAAAGTAAAGAATAGAGTCACTTGATAAGTTATGTGATTTGAAGGTGGAATACCTGCTGTTTGGGTGAATCAACTTTAAGATACAGTATTGGGAAAATATTTTTAAATCACAAGTTTCAATATAAACAAGTTACAGATGTGTATATACTTTATGTATCTAAGAAAATCAGTGTTTTCATTAATTTTTGAAAGAGAAGACCTTGCTACAAAAAATTATTTCCTGTAAGGATATATAGAATGATTGGTACTACTTGGTATATTACTTGATTCAAAAAAGAAAACATTTTATGCTGCCCATATTGTTATGTGAATTCCTCTGTTGAACAATTGGAAGTGTAATAGGAAACAGAGCTACTGGCACAGATTGTTGAGACCTTTAAGAAAATAGATGCTACTGCCCAAAGTGGGGCAATTGCTCAAAACACAGCTGTTTCTAAATATTTAGAAATTCTTCTTGGAAATTATTACAAAGCATATGACAGCGCTGATCGCTCTGTAAAACTATTTGCTTTAGCCAGCCCTGCTGATGAATAACTGCATAACTTAAACACAAATTATTTTAAGAAAAAGGTAAATATTTTTTGTTGGAGATAATGCTGAAATCTCTGACATAACTGAACAGGTGTTTTTTTTTTTTAGAAAACTCTTTCTACCAAAAAGATTAATACTGAATCATGCAGAGGGCCTTATACCATCTATGCAATCATAGCCACAGGCCAGGGGTGGTATCAGCTCTCCAAATCATTGCTTAATGCTCCTTTTTCTCTGCATTACTTTCCAGATTACAAGAATTCCTGGAAGTTTTGCATTTATTTGTTAAAAGGGCTGCAAAAATCCTGCACTACAGAGTATTGTTTCTTGTGAACTTCTCAACACTGTGCACCACAGGCAGCTGAAAGTAGGAAAACTGGCAATTTTTGTAGCAGTGTTGTCTCTCCTAAGCTCCTTGGGGAAGGAGGTTTCTGTGGCATCACAGTGCTATCTTATCTACATGTGTTTTTATCTATGAAGTGTTTAGTCACAGATCAGGAGACCTCATTCTTTAGCCTGTAGTAGGATACAAATGTTATCCCTTATCAAAGTAATTTCCTTCCTGTCATGGGGCAGCTGACGGCTGTCAAGAGTATGCTCTGCAAGTATGCAGGGGCAGAGCAGCAGACCTCTTGTGTACACCATGGTGACATTTGTCACTGCCATTAATAGCTTATGGGAATGGTCTGCAGCAGCTATTTGCCTTATTAGAAAAAGACAGAGCTGCATACAGAAAATACGATTCCAGTGATTCCAAAATGTCTGAAAGCCCCGAACTAGGATCATTGCCAATTGAGTGCTGAGTACTAAGGAAGATCTGGCTTCCCAGACAACATAGAGTATATATTTCTTGTTTTCCTGGGTATGACAGTTTCCCAGTTTGTCCACATGTCAGGTCATCTGTGGCTTTTCTAACATCTGGAAGGTTACAGTAGCTTTCAGTGCACCTAAAAGATAGATGTGACAGTAATAATTAAGTCTGTCTCAGGCTTACAAAGAGAAACTGAGGAGTGCATCCTTCCTAAATGCTAAATCGCCAAGTCTTTAATCAACCTAGATGTCCTAACAAGTTTCTTTTATTTGTTTTTAGGGATGACAATAAAATAAAGAAACCAGATGTCCCAGCACTTTGTGATCTTCACTGCTGTAAGGATGGGCTGATAAGAAATGGCCTTATTGGGCAGAAACCACCCTCTATCAACCCTGAGAGACTGAAGGATTTTGGTGAGGAGGATTACCTGAATGGGGATGTGAAGACTTGGGAAATGAAGATAGTGAGCCGAAATGAGGAGTTACTTAGGGATGCCCTTTCCTGCATCCCTCAGTCAAGCAGTAGGACCAGCCTGGCGAGCAGTAACAAGCTGATTCGATTTGAAGACATCAGTGCAGCTGCCTTTAAAATCCACTGCGGTATTCAGAAAACCCCCTGCATGGTAGGGAGTCTTTATGGCTTTGCATTCTCTCAATGTTTCTTTTCTTGCTGCTTGTGAAAGTTTATCAGAAATGAAGGAAGAATATATATGAGTTGCAGGAGACAGATCTGTGTAAGAAGACTCATGCTCATAATAGTTGTATTTAACTGTCAATAATAATTTTCTTCTTACCTGTTTACACTAATGTAAATCCTCAAAGATTGCAGTAACCTGTAAACAAAGGATAAACCACATTAGGCATGGATTTGATGCACTGTGGTATTATGCTCTCAATGAAAACTCTTGCTAAAAGAAACATGAGCTGGAGACGGTGGACTACTGGTGTTTGGGTAAGCAGTCTTATGGGAGGGTCTGGTTTGGAACCAGCCCTCATACTTGAAGTTCAAAGGTACAGATTTCCTTTCTCAGCCTGGCCAACCTGGCAAGGCTGGATATGTTCTGTAACCAGGTGGTTCTGCCACATGTCTTCAACAAAATAAGGACATTAAGATAGACACACACAACTGTGTGCACTTGTTGATCAGCCTAGGAATGAAAATGACTGAGGCACTCCCATCAATGTACAAGCATTTGCTAAAGCAAATCTAGTACATCTAGTGGCAAGCTGTACCCAATTCATACGGTATTTCTGCTGTTGTGGGCTATTCTACAGTAGGCACTCTGTAGCTAATTTCTTTTCCCTTTGGTAGGTGAGAAGAATGTCTTTACTAAAGAGCAACTCCTAGCAGCAGCCCCTAATTGCTCTCTCCCAGTCTCTTTGTTGCTGACCAGGACACCCTGGCAGCTTCACCAGCTGTGGATTGTTTTTCTGGCATGCACAGGGAAAGGACCTTGCAACCTCAGTCCCTGCTTGGGGTTAGCTTGTCCCTGGAGTAAAGTGTTTGGGTCCTCAAGGTGCAGCAGTTGTCCTGGTTCCCAGATCGTGCCTGCTGATCCAGAGACATCATAACTATTTTCAGTATGGTTTTTTAGCCTAGAGTTCCCAAAGTAAGGATGACTGATGTTTGTACCACACTACTGAAGAAGTGTTTCTTTTGGCAAAGGACATGGTACAAGACTGTTTGGGGCTGTAAGGTGGCACAAAAGGTTTGGCTGGAATGCAGGGAGTTAAAGTGGATGTATTTTGCATTTATATACTACCTACTTAGTGTGACATGAGAGTGAACAGTCCTACCAGCTGTACCTGGATTTGCTTTAAGAGTGGAAAAGTTGGCTTGCTCAGGAAGGCAGCAAGGCAAGCAAACAAACCTGCGCAGCAGAGGTGTTTGGGGGCCAGTGGCTGGGCAAACAGAGGGAGTGTACTAAACTCTGCACCTTGGATTGTTTGTCCCCAAAACTCTCTCTGTCGTGACTGAGAGCACAGACAGAAGTGCTGGTCTTCTGTTTTTGTGAAGAGACTGACCAAGGAAGAGAAGATTTGCATTTGTATTGCACTGCCCTTCTCTGTATTTGACAACTTTGGTCGTATTTGTTAGATGGATTTAATCATGCTGTACAGAAGTAGGTCCATGTGCAGGGAGAGGGAGAGTGTCATGGCTTAATTTGGAAAGCAAAACTAGCTAACACTTTGCCCTTTGATAGCCTGGGTCATCTGTTCCCTGCATTTCATGGTGTTGTGCAGTTCTGCCAGGCAGTCACAGGATACTACCTCTGTATATCCGCCAGAGTGAGACCGCAGCAGCCTTGGCCACGTGAGTTGCTGAAGGACCTCATTCACACCTTCATCTCAGATGGGTCAGGTCAACTGCTCAAAACTAGTAAAGTTTATCTTGGTCCCATCTCTGAGCTTGCTCCCAGTGTATGACTCCAACTCTGAAAATTAACCACCCAACACATCCCAGTGCAGGCAAGACTGCACCACTCCAGTCTATCAACTGTCTGTGTAACACGAAACTTTTCATAAACTGATGGTGCTCCTGCTCACAAGTAGTTAAGCTCTCTTTGGCCAGTTCACACCATTTGTTCTCAGACAGCTTTGCCCCTTGTGCTGGTTTTTGGGTAGGGTAGAGTTCACAGTAGTTGGAATGGGACTGTGCTTTGGATTTTTTATGAAAATATTGTTGATAATACAAGAATGTTTTGGTACTGCTGAGCAGCTCTTACACAGTGTCAAGGCCTTTTTTACTTCTCACCCCACCCCACCAGTGAGAAGGCTGGGGATGCAGAAGGAGTTGGACACAGCTGGAACAGCTGACTCCAACTGACCCAAGGGACATCCCATCCCACATGACATTGTGCTCAGCAACAAAATTAGGAGGAAGGTTGGGTGGGGGGCCTGCTGCTCAGGCCTGGCTGGTCATTGGTTCGTTGGTGGGGAGCAATTGTTTTCAATTGCATAAATTGTCTTTCTTAGGTCTTATTTGCTACTTTTTGTTAATTCTTTTAATAATACTGTTATTGTTGTTATTATAGTTATTATTGGTGGTGGTTACTATTATTGATTGTTGTTATTGTTATCATCATCATTATTTTTAGTAGTAGTAGTAGCATTTATACTAGTATTGCTGGTTTTATCTCACTTTATTTCTCACTTTAACCCTTCCAATTGCTGTCTCCCAGCAGAGTAGGGGGATGGAAATGAGCAAGCAGCTGGATGGTGTTTAGTTTCCAGCTGGGTTTAAGCTGATGTCCCTCAACTTATATAGTTCTTTTCTCTTGAGTGTTCCTGGCAAATTTATGCAGCCCGTTGTATCCCCTTTCTGCATTTAATGTGTCAAGCTGAACAGGCTCACTTTGTTTAGTCTTTTATGAACTAGTCCTTTTATAAACTATGCTTTTGAAATTATCAGAATAGTGGAAACCCTTTTACCCACTTGTTTTAGTGTGAAAATAACCTATGTCTGTTATTCAAAGTAATGTTCCTGCAGAAGTCATTAGTGCATTCCATGCACTGATTTAAAAGTGGTGTCAAGAAAAACACAGCCTTTATTTTAACTCATCATTGAGAGGTAAGAGCCCCTTTCAGGGACATTTGTTTACATTAAAAAAAGAGAGCATGACTATAACCCATTCAGTTAATTGAATGGAGAAACACTCTGCAGGGTGATTCCTAATCTGCAAGTAAGACCATGGATGCAGCATCCTGGTTCCTTACATGGGAGTTTGTATGGAGCTGAGATATGGCATCAGGAGTGAATTGTAACATACCAAAGAGGCAGTGAGTATAGGAAAACAAGGAATCAGCATTAAATTGGACACCTGGTTTGGTTACTGATGTAGGAGCTCTAAGGATTGTCTTGTGTTAGCTTTGTGGATGCCAAATGGAGTCTCTGCTGTGTGTTGTACCTTAGACACGGTACCTGTAGTCCTTAGATTAAATCACGGTCACAGAAGGGAAAATTTATATGCTGGTTCAATGAGTCTTACCAGGTCACACATCAGGTCAGTATAGCTGAAAATAGCACTGACCCCTGCTTTGTTAGAAGTAATTGCTATATTTAGACAATATGAAAAAAAAAAAAAAAAGCCTCAGTTAACAGCAGCAGAAAAAGAGTTAAAATACTGAGTATCAAAATTAACTAAAAATAACAATCTGAAGTACACTACTTTTGTGGTACAGAGTGTGGTACAGACTTAATGGCACATTTTTAATTGTAGGAGATTAAGCAACTTTATAAATTCACAGGATTCATCTTCCTAAATTCTTTTCTCATAGTTCACTCTAGAATTCAAGATTGTCTCCAAAAACAAGCATGATATGTGAAGAACTAGTAGTGTTTCTTGGATAGTATTGTTCTATTTTGCATAAGCGTTCTCCATAAATTGAAGTGTTTAGGATATAAACTATTATCCTATTAGTGTTCTAAGCACTTTCCATTGTTTCAGTTCTGCAGCCAGATTTGCAAAGGAGCAGCAAGTGGTAGCTCCTATGCCAGGATTTTCAGAAGCAAAATAGAGAATCTGGCCCCACCTATGGGTGAGGAATTTAACATATACTCATAAATCCACTAAAAAGCCTTGAAACATTCACCTGAAATACTTAGTTTAACTGTATACTTTAAAGCACATATCTGAGATATATTTAGTTTATATAAATTCTCTTTGAAAGTCCCACAGTCTGAAAAATGTATTGGTACATGTTACACAGTATGCGTGACACTGTCAGAGACTCCCTGAGATAAATATTTTGCAATGCTGTCTTTTAATCTCTCTCCCTTTGTGAGTTATCATAAAAGAGGGCTTGATCCCCTAAATCCCCAGGTCTTCATTTGCTTGGCAGCCAATAGAAGAAATGGAGCCAATTATGAAATAGAGCTGCAGTAAGCCTAGGGAGCTGGAACCCACAGGCTTACTGCAGCTCTATTTCATAAGTTATCTTGTTTAAATATCTTGGTTTAGTGAATATAGTAATAGGAAATTAATATGCTTATGCATTCTGGGAGTGTTTTGTTATAAAACTTAAAAATATTTGCCATCAAAAGAATTAAAAATCATGCACCTGGGCACTGCATCACATGTAATGTGCTTGCTAATTTCTCTCAGCTCAGGGGTCCTTTCTATTCCAAATACTAAGCTTTTCCAAACAGCTGCTGCTTACACTTGCAATCCTGGGAAATAGACTTTTTTATTATTTCCATAATTCTTTGAGTAAGAAGAGTCTTTACGAATGTTGTACTGGCTTTAGGGTACAAAGTAGACAACATTCAGTAGTGAATCAGCGGCAGAAAACATAGCAGAGCCATAATGGGGCTCAAGGAGGAATTTTCTGTTGGCTTTAGTGTCTATTAGATGATGACCTTATATTTTGGGTATTCAGTATCGAGTTCTGGCAAGCACTGAAAGCATGGGTTTTGAAATAATTGAAAATACTTACTTTAATATCTATATTTGAACACAAAGACCAAAACAAGTGCTCTTTTCAGAATTCATAATGGCATGTGGTCCATATTTCACTGCTGTGAGTTTGAAAATGACTTCCATAAACCAGAAGAACCTGGTAGGTAACAACACACTGTCTTGTATTTCTAAAGAAACAGATGACAAATTTTACTTTTTAGAGCTCATACATGGGAGTGGAATGCACACCTCACCAGACAGCTGGTGGGGTGTGAAATATTTTTCTTAATTTTAGATACCTCCCCATAACGTAATTTATATCCTCCAGTATTCTAGGCTATCCAAGCAGTATGGAATGGACATCTACCTGAAGAAGGAGTTTCTCCAATACACAGGATCTGTGAAGGAACGAGGTGTACTTTACCTTCTGACATCACTGCCTCAGGTACAAAAAAAGTCACTATTCAAAAAGAAATAGATTAGTTCTGCTTCACAAAAATAGAGCAGCATTAAAGATAAATTTACCTGTAACCTTCATGGACTTGCAGTGTTTCTTGCCAGAAACCATTATACTGAACACAGCATGTGAACATAGGTCAGCAAGTATCTGAATGTAAAATGCTACTTTATTTACAATTGGCTGATCTGCTGATGAAATGCTTAAAAACCAAAAACTCGCAAAAAGCAAACACCAGCATTTTCATTGGCATTTGGATGCAAGTGTTTTTATTTATATCGTGGTTCTGACATGTTGAAATGACCAAACTCATGACTGATGATGAAACTGAGTTATAATGAGTGATGTGAAGGATCTAAATCACCAATTGATTTTGTAATGAATTTCGGTATCATTACAGGAATAGATTGTTTAATTTGTCATAGGAGATTATTGAGCCTCTGCAGCAATATTAGTCATAATTCAGCAGCCCTGAATCAGTGGTTAGTCCTGCAGTTTTGTAATAATATAAATTAAATCTACTAAAAGGAAACCTGAAATGAAATCATTTCATACAGGCAGGGAAGACATATCAGTTCTTAAAGGGACCAGATATCAGCTGCTCTGTGATCAGCTGGAGTTTTGCAGCTATTTCCAGTGGAACAGGAATTGAACCCAGAGGACTGCAGGGACAGGGATTGATCTTGTGCTGTTTTAGCTTTGTGTGTAAATCCTGAGATCATACTAGACATACATCTACTGTACCATACTATCATGAATTGATCGGATAGTAGAGGGGAAAAAAGGAAGTCAGATCATTAGAATGATCCAGGATCATATGGAACAACTCTGTAACACTATATAATGTGCAATAAGCAACCCTTTTTTTTAGGATCAGCAAAGAAAAGGGGTGATCGTGGCTTTGGACAGTAACTTTTCCATGGCAGTTGCTTACCATGCCTCAGAGCTCCATATTCCAGTGTTTGTCATCTTGTCAACCAACACATCTCCATCCAGAGTGAAAATGTGCCGTGAGTACGGTGCCACGGTTATATCCTATGGCACCACAGCTAAGGATTCCCAGATGCACGCAAGAAGGCTGGCACGTGAGAATGGATACCTCTACCTCGAAGAGTAAGTGGAAAGTCAGTCTGATTAGAAAGATCAGATTAGACACTTGCACAACTCTGCAAAAGCAATTAGTTTCATTAAAATGCAACCACAGGTCATCAAAATGTTCCTGTTACCTGGAATAAGGACCATTACATGTTCTTAGGCACAAATCCTGTGTCTTTCTCTAACAGCTGGGAATAGAAATCAAAATGAAACACTGTTCTCTTACGCCAAATTAGGCAAGTTTCCTGACTAGGAATCTCTATGGGCTAGTATGATAATGGATATGTGTTAATTCTTTAGGAAGCCCATCAGAAGGCATTCCAGCTAGTGTTCATTCTTAAACTCTGGAGTTAGGTGGGTGAAAGCTACTCTGTATGCAAAGGATTCAGTGACATAATGTAGAGCAAGAGGAGGTTAATACTGTAAAATTTTTGCATATCTGGTGTGAGTGACAAAACTGTGATACTGCCTTGAAAAAAAGATGATTAAGAGACTACTTCACACATATATATATATATATATATGAAGTAGCTAAGGATGAGCATGTCTGTTTCAACTATTTGAGGCTATTTCTCAAGCCAGATCTAATAAAAACATGATTAGAATCAGACAAGCAAAAATAATTAGAATTGAGAAATTTTCCCTTTTCTCTCTGCAATCTCTTCCACCTCTCCCTTTCCTTTTTCTGTTTTTTTGGGGGATTTTTGGGAGGTTTTTTGGTTGGTTTGGGGTTTTTTAGTTTGCCTTTTTTTTTTTTTCTTTTTTCACCTTTCTTGAAGAAAGATTTCCAAAAGCACAGAGAGGGGAGCCGTTAACATGAGATAGCCAGCAGTCCCTCTGATGCACTGAGCTGGAATGTTATTCTCGCCCCACCATCACCACCTCTGTGCAGGCTTCATCCACCACTTTGGGTTTGTACAGTGCTCATTCCCTTTCAGCTCCTGGGCACTGCTGTCTTAAACACAGTAATAAGGAGTAATGTTGCTTGGAGAGAGGATCCCAGAATGAGCAGAACAAAGCAAGTCCTCACTTCTTTCCCAGCTGGTGTATTGGGAAGGCTCTATTAAAAACTGTGCTGTTCAAAGTGTACTGTCGGCTCTGCCAGCAGCCAGTGACGCGCAGGGCTGGTTTGTGTGCCTTGTCTGTCACCATGGGCATAGCCTTGTCCCAGACTGGGAAAGAGACCCAGGAGTGAGGTGCTCTAGACCCCAACAAACTATAAACTCTTTTAGGCTCCTTTGAAAACCACAGCTTTCCACAACTTCGGGATTCCAAATTTCTGTCAGCCGTTTTTCAATCAGTGTGCTAACTCCCAGCTGGCTTGCTTCAGCTATCATATTTGCACATAAGAACTAAACAATCTTATGGTAACTTCATGTTTAATCTTGCCCTCCTCCCCAGATAATTGTTACATAAGCCAGATGTTCTTCAGGGTCATGAAGCTCCAGGGACAACACATGTGAAGGACTTCAGCATCTAGCACTGAGGAACTAAATGTACATGCTACCATCAATAATATTACAGGACTCTAATTTGTTTCAAGTTACGAGAAACAGAGTTATTCAATCTGTTACCATGTTTAACTAGAACCTCACAGATGCAATTTTTCACACTTTGGATTAAAAACAAAACGGGGAAAAAACCCCACCACAACTGTGAGCCTTTTCATAATGGGATGTCTTGAAGATATTTTGTTAGGTGTAGACTGGGAGAGATTCCCCTGAGACATGTATGCTTATATGGGTAGCCAGTCTTCAGTGTGTGTCTGGCACACATACTTGGTCACTTGCCAAAGCTGTTTGTAAAACATCAGCTGATCTCCCATGCTTTAGATTGGAACTTCTGAAATGTCATTTTATTTCAGTTTAATTCTAGCTTGCATAAGATCCCTAGCAATTTGGCCTCTGGATCTCCTCATCCAATAATTCATTCTTCCCATCCTGAAGTAGACATTACGTGACTGTCTTTGGTTGTACCTGCACGGGCAGTGCCCTGGAGCTGGGTGTGTCACTGTCAGTTCTTCTCATTTCTTGAGTGCGGTTAAAAAACTGTGTTATGAAAATGACCGTGCAAGAGTTCAATTACAGGAAGGGCACTTTTTATCCAACTGCAACTTCCTGGGAAATTCCAGGAAAGAAATGTGATCTTCCAAATTGGAATTCAATCATTTAGTCTGCCTAATTGCCGCCTAGGTGGCATGAAATTGTTAGTAACTATAGGGGTTCAGGACTTCATTACAAATGCAAGGCAACTATTGCCGATAGGTAACTCAGTGCCTCTGGGATGATGTGAGAAAGATTCCTTTATGAGTACGAGTGCTGCAGACTGAATTACACACCTACCTTCCTTCCTTCCTTGAGAGTCCATTTTTATCTTGTTTAACTCCATATTCAAATGCTGATCAGACCTGATTACTTGTGATCTGATTAGTCTGTTACTGTATCTGATAGTTCTGAGCCCTTCACTTGGAACAGATGGGAACAGAGCCTTCTAGCTGCCACCCCAAAATTTCATTGGGAAACTGAAGCCTGACAGCCCATCTTTGATTGCTGATGTATCACACATTTCAGAAGACAAATATCCAAATTTCTAGCTCTGCTCAAAAATGCTTGTTTAAATTTACAGACTTGAGATTTAACAGCCCTTTTCCTTCATTTTGCTTCAATGACATATGATACTCAAAGAGATATGTTTGCTTTCAAAAAACAATCAGTCACAATGCAAAGAAAATTACCTGTTTTATTACAAAAGCTGAAGACTGGTCAGTGAACTGGTGTTTTAACTGGATGTTAGCAAGGAAAACATGATTATCTGAAACATTGATTCAAACTGCCCAGAGCAGTCTCCTCCAGACAGTTTTCGGTTGTTAGAGAACCTTTACTCGTAAATTGAATATTCCACATCCACATTCATTTTTGCAGGTCCCTGTGGCTTCCCATGTAACCATGGCACAGGTAGCTCCACAAACTCAGTTCTGAATCTTATTTAGGAATAAGACTTCAGAACTGTTCAGGAAACCAGTAATATATTCTGTCATATGTAGGAAGGAGGCGAGAGCTTCTTGAGTATCTTCATAAAGACCATAAATTCAAGGGTTCAGTTACCCATCCCACTATTATTTCCTGCCTTTGTCTTTTCCTGTTTTATAGAAGTTCATTGCTCCCATCCTTTCTTATGCAGTTATATACACTCATGACCTGAGGAATTTTCTGTGTTTTGATATATATGTGAGGTAACTTTCCCAGGCCCTTGGTTTCCACCTTGCAGGCATTCTGTGCTCCTGAGCTGAGCCTCTCTGTGCATGTCTAACAGTAATAAAAACATCCTTGGGTCAAAAAAATCAAGTGAAGCCATTGGATCTATAATCCTGTTTATATATGTTTGTCTGAAAAAGTAGAACATACAGAGAGCTCATATTTTTTCTCATATATCTCATCTTCTACATTTATATCATTGCTAACATAGAAACAAAACCCAAAACAGCTTTTAGAAATAGATCTAGGTCAGCCCTGTGACTGTATAGTGCAGTTTTCTTCAATCTTTTGATTCTGTCCCTTCCAGACTCAGTAGTAAAACACTATCAGGCAAAGGTAATGTAATAATATATATAATATATAATAATATTACCTTTGCCTGGTAGCGTTTTACCAGTGAGCATTTTGGCATAACTAAATACTTCTCTTACCCTTCCACAGTCTTCAGAGTAACGTGGATGGATCAGGTATTGGCCTTGGACTGTGGAAAGATGACTCTGTAGCAACCTGGTATTTGTGAGGTTGAACACAGTGCTTAAATTTCATGAAAATTTCCATTTATCACAAACACTAAATGCGCAGATAAATCCAGAGAAGGAGGTTTCCTTTTGAGTCATTTTTTTTTGGACTGCAACATTTAAAATTTATGATGCTGATGGCAATGGAAACATGACACATGCCTGCCAGCTCTGTAAACACCTGGTGCTGGTAACAATGGAGTGAAGTGCTCTTCAGCCCAAAGTCCTTTTGAGGGGCTTGTCAACTGCACAAGTTTTCTCCCAGTAGGTAACAGCATGTGATGGTCCATCTGATGGCACTGTCCTGTTGTATCCCCTTCCCCCCTCATGTGCTGGTGATTTACTCTCGTATTGCTTCTGCTGAATGATGTCTTGAATGTAGCAGATTGAATTATGATTGCATTGACAGCTGTGACCCCTGCTGATCTGTGCCTTCCTTCCCACAGGGAGGACAGTGCAGTGTACCTGTCAGGCCTGGGGACTGTGGGGCTGGAGGTGTACGAGCAGGTGCCAAAGCTGGACGCAGTGATTTTCCCTGCAGGAGGCCACTGTGGCTTGCTAGCAGGGTCGGCTGCTGCACTCAAACACCTGAACCCACGTATTTCTGTAATTGTAAGTTTTCTTTCACCTTTCAAGTGTTGAATTTGGTCAGCTTCCATCACAGCTGCTTTCAAAATGCTCTGGTATCTAGTGATACACTTGCAGAGGCTGGGGACAGGAACTATCTGATCCTGTGGGCTTCACCTTGGAGAAGAGCCTCTGAGAGCCAGGGAAGCTCCTATCCCTTGGCTGCTTGGTTGGATTTCAGAAAAAAAATGTAGGAAGACATTTCCAAAGCAAATGAAATCCAGTTCTGTGTTTTGAAATAACATCTTACTGGGAAAAATTGGGTCCGAAGTAAGCCACAGAAAAAGTTCAGTGGTAGCACAGTAGTTATGCAACTTGAAATTATTAATTTGAAGAGGAAACTTTTTGTAAGTTTTGGTGTCTGCTTTGGTGGTGACTTCTATTACAACTGTTTTTAAAAAAAAACAAACAAAAAACCATGACATTTGTTTTCCTCAGGGGGTTGAATCTGAAAGTTTCCCAGTATTGCAACAGTCCCTAAAGGCTGGCCACCCAACTGAAGACCAGGCCTGCAACAATCATCACTTTTATGGAGGTGAGAAAATGCATTATTCTTTTGGAGGTAAATTAAAAGTTACTATATTTCTCCAACTATATTATTTTCTCCTTCAGTTCAAACATATTTTAAGGGAAATCTCTGAAGACTCAGAATTTAGTTCAAACTGTAAGAGCAACTACTGCCATATTTTCCCCCACCAGATCCCTGGGGTGCAATACTATTTCCAGTGCACATGAATACTTAGAAATATGAGAGTATTTATCTCACCATTGTGCTCACAAGCAGCATCTAAACCAGTGAAGTCAATGAGAAAGCTCTTGTTTAAAAGACTGATCTGTGAAAAGGCAGGACAATGCACTGTTTAAATATTTAGACACACAAAGCTGTTTTCAGAACAACAGTGTTTACAAATCGCACATTTGTTTCCATACATTTGCTCAAAAACCCTCAACAGTTAAGCAATTTAAGAACGTATTCTCTACCTGATGTTCAAAACTCTGGAAGTTTTGGGTTAAATGGAAGTTTTATAAAAACTTCTTATCTCTGTTGGCAGGCTCTGCCTGTGTCTGCACCCCTTTGTCAACTGTCCTGTTGTTACTAGCAAGCCCAGTGCCATGTTTGGGTCTTCTCTCCTTCAAGCACCATTGTACAGTGGAAAGCACTGGGCTGCAAGGTCACTCTCACAGTGCAACAATGCCAGTGAAGTATCAGCATTTTCTTGGAGAGGTCCAAAATGGCAAAATCTTCCTGTAAGATTTGGTCTTTCATTACCAAATGCATTTCTGTTGTATGAAAAAAATCAAGCAACTTAAGGTCATATAACAGCAGTGTACTGCACTAATTAAGGGCACAAACCAGCTAGGACTCTAAAAAAAAAAAAAGCTGAATATGTCTGAAGCAGTCAGCTTCATGTTTTTCTCTTTTGAAATCTGCAGATGTGAGTGGAGCTTGCTTTGGCAACAATTCTTTGCAGCTGACTGGGAAACTTGTGGATAAAGTTGTTGCTGTGAGGTAGGTGAAGAAAAACAGTGAAAAGAATAATATTGGATGAACATTGCTGTATATGAAAAATGTGCTGTAGCACCAGGGTATGGTGATTCTGCTTGTGCAGTGGAGAGCAGGTTGGCAGGAGATGCCATCATGCACACACTAGGGATGGGGTGCCTTTCATTCCAAGAGGGGCTCTGAACACATTGAATCTAAACCCATGTATCACAGAATCATACAATATCTCAAATTGGAAGATACCCATGAAGGATCATCAAATCCAACTCCCTGCTTCTTGCAGGACTACCTAAAACTAAATGATAAGACTAAAAGTATTGCCAGACTGGCTCTTTGGCCAATATTTCTCCTGCTGCCAGTACCTGGTCATGCTCTGGTGTAAAACTTGTCCTTGTGTTCTATGACACTTGAAGGCAGCCCTTGATAACTTTTCTAAATTTCACAGAAAAGCCAAGTTTGTGGAATATACTTACTATTAGGTTTTATTTAATATTTTTAGTAAATAAACCCATCCTCTCTTTCAGTTAATAATGATTCTAAGATGAACATTCACTCCCAGCAGCATAGCATTCTGTAGCACCACCTTGGGGTCATAGGTACCTGGGAGAATGGAAAGAACCCACTTACACATAAATGTATTATCTTCTGCTTTGGTAGCTGTTTTGATTTGTTTTGACACAACTGTCTTGCTTTCAGGGAGGAGGACATCCTCCTTTCGATGCTGAGATTGCTGGAGTACGAGCGAGCCACGGTTGATGCAGAAGGGGCCATTGGACTTGCAGCACTAGCGGCAGGGAAGCTGCCCGAGTTGAAGGGTAAAAGGTACAGAAGCTCCTGCAAACAGGGAACTGTGGCAAAAGCATGAGGTTGAGCACTGTGGTCCTAGGAAATGATGAAAAGCTACTTGTTCTCTGAGTGACAAGGCAGTTCCCGCCCCTGAACTGGCAATGGACTTATCAATGGCGTATACCGCAGGCTGAATAGACCAGTCACAGGTCATAAGATGAAGTTGAACAAGGCAGATGTCAGCTTGGAGACGTCAAAAATCTTGTAGTTTTCCTCTGTTCTCAGATGGCTGGAGGAAAGGGAGCTACACACAGCTACACGAGGCATGGTCGTGCCTGCCAGGACAGTATCCTGCTCTTGTCAGCCTGTTGCCTCCTCCCCTTCCACTTGTGGAAACCAGCTCTGTCTGTGCTGGGACAGGAGCTGGGCTATCTTCTGCAGTCACCCAGCCTACCTCCCAGGCCCAAGAACTGTCCACAATCAGAGGGATTATCCTTGTGCTTGGTGTTGACCGTGTGGGTAAGTGCTGCCTTGCCTCTCAGCTTGAGGACTCAGCACTTAAGTGGATTGAGCCTTGGATCACTGCGTAGTTCAGAATGTATTTAAACATGCATGCCCTCAAGAAAAAATAAAATTTCCAGTGCACAGCATTGTACACTAAAATACTGCTGAGGCAATTCTTCAGAAGAGGCTGACAGAGTACATACAGAGCAGCACCACATTTCACTTCAGTACAGCTAAAATAAAAGGGAAAATGCATAGGTTTGATTTTAAAAAGGTCAGGTTTGACTCTGCAGACAGAGATTATCGTGGAATTACCATGTGGCTCTTCATTTGCTCTTCAAACACTGCTGCACTCATTTTTCAGAGTTGAAATGGATTTATTTAATGATTACAGAAAGTCTTGACACACATATTGTTTGATCATTAAGAGGCTGAAATTTAGGACTTCCAAGGGAAAATAATGTCAAATTTTTAAAACCTGAAACAGATCTAAAATTCTCTAGCTAATTATCTCTAACAAAAAGTCAAATCTTCAGGAAATGCAAAATGAAAACATTTCAGACCAACTAAGGTACCCAGTTTCTAGGCTCCCCCTGCCTGCTCACAACTGATACTGAGAGTCAGGAGCCCCTCTGACAGGTAATATGTATTTATTGAGGGGAGATTCTAGCAGATCTTAGGCTGATATTAAATACTGTGTCTGTGATTTATGGTTCCTTTATACAGACAAGGGCTAATCAGAACTCCTATTTTTCTCTCTGTTTTCAGAGTGGCAGTTGTTATATGCAGTGGAAACCTGGAATTACATTTGCTGCAACAGTGCATAGCTCGTGCCCTGACCCTTGACAACAGAGTGTGCAGATTTTCCCTTGTGATTTCTGACTGCCCAGGAGACATGTCAAAGCTACTGGAGATTTTGGCTCGGGAAGAAGCAAGGTAAATCGGACTACTATTAGTAGGGAAATATAACCACAAAACAGCACAAAGATTATTAAAGATTTGGAAATGTTTCCAAATTTCTCTTAGGGCAAGTCTGTAAGTAACTAATTGATCAGAGTTTTTTTTGCTTGTTATATTTCAGAAAAGTGTATTTCCTTAATTTTTGTTCCTTTCCGAAAGCACTTTCTTAGCACTAAATTGTATTTAATTCAGAAAGAAGCAAAGATACTGTCCGAACACTTACAGAAACTATTTTTCAACAACAGGGGATAGTTGTGATCTCTAATTTGTCCCTTATTTGATCTAGAGTTTTGGATATCCAACAAGAACGCACGTTTGTGACATCTGAGCTCTTCACTGTGCAGGTGAGACAAGATGCAATTTGTTTCTCTAGTAGCACTGTCCACCCCTAGTTCATTCTGTGTCTCTTTATGCCCATGTTGAAGAAGTTCAATAGAGTGTACACAGTGATTTGGCGAGCAGTGTGAGAGAGAACCTCTTCTATGCTTTACAGCATCTTGACAAACACTTAGCAGGCATATAAATAACAGAGGACCAGTTTTACCTGCTGTTGTGACACCCTGGGTGAAATGCCCCAGCTGTTGCATTGCACTGTTGCTATTGCAAACCCTCTTTGCTGGCGTGGCAGTGTGCTGGAGGTGGTGAGCAAGCTGCAGCATCCGTCCAGAACTTGAAGAGCCAGCTGTGTAGGCTGCTGTAATTGTCTGAGATATTTGCCTTAAAGCAATGTGAACACCCTTACTCTTAAGGAATCCTCATTTTTAGCTAGGGCCTCAGTTTTGTTCCTTATCCACAAAGAACACAGAGCAAAATCATTATTCCTTTGTTGAGTATTGGATACAGTAACAGTGTATCAGTTAATGGCATCTCTTAGAAGGACCATTTGTCTCATGGTATATCTCTTACTTCAACTGGTTTGACAAAGGTGTGGTCCTACTGATTTCATTCTACCCCTGTCCAAGTGCAACCTGACTTCGTTTGTGAAACCACAGGTGGAAGTCAAATTAGGGATCTTTGCTAAACAGGCTCATAACTGGGATACAGTAATGTTATTGTGTAAGCAAGTTCTTCGATTTTGACCTTTATATCTCTTTTCCCACCTAAATGCAGAAACCTGCTTAATATTGTCAGCTGTGGATATAAAGAAGAGGTAGATTAAAGATCATTATAGCAATAGTACAATAAAGTTCATGAACAGCTTTCATAGCATGATATAATCCGTTCTCTCAAGTGTCTAGGACGTTGTTCCGAAGTGTGCCCTAATGATAAGCCATCTTATGGCTTTGGGTAAATTTGAGATAGCACGACACTGCAGGGTTAGATAAATCCCTCTGAGGAAGTGCCTGACTTAGCTCTGAAAACCCTTTTCACTGTAGGTGAGACTCAACAAACCCTGTAACTCCCCCAAAGTTTTCAATGCAACTGTTTTTGAAGTGAGGCTTGTAGCTTGTATTAATGCTACAAGTAAAATAAATTAAATCCACTGTACTATTTTTTTACTGAGAATGTTAGAGCAATTTTCCATTGCTTTTACAACCTCTCTCAATGAGGAAATTGTATCAGAACTTGTAATAAATACAGGCCCTGAATGAAAACAGTGCCATGTTCTATTCTCTGCTCTTTAAACACGATGTATTTCCACTGACTCTCCACTTCAAGAATCTGACAGTGTTGTACTACGGAAGGGCTGAAGGGAGGAATTTGTGTTCCTGAATATTTTAATTGGATGTTGGATTTGCATGATGGCTTTTAATCAGTCTGGGAGAGGCTATTGGATAATTAGATGTGAAGTGCAAAGTAGTGACCCAGACGTACAGACCTCAGTTCCTTTGGAGGCAGCTTTATCTGGTGACATCTAGTGAATTGTAAGGCTTTTCTTTGAAAACTAAAAAAAATGTAATCAAAAAGGATAAAATACAGAATTTATCTTCAATCATCAAAATGAATTTGTGCTAATCAGATACAGGAAAAAATATTTATTTTCATAGGAAAGCTAATATGCATGAGGGAGGTTTTGCTTTTTTCTTTGTTGTTTCTAAGAGCCAAAGCCCTGTGTCATCAAAGCATTTTAAGCATTTGCTACTAAAGCAAACCTGCAATGAACTTGATCATTTTCATTGGTGTAAATCTCAGCACATAAAATTAAGCATGCATTAAAATCTGGATCAAGAACCAAAATTACCATATGTTGAACTGGTGGTAATAATAAGAAAGGCATTACAGCTATACCCCCTTCATTCTAACTTTAACTTTTGTGATACAGAAGTGTTTGACAGAACAGAGCAGTGAGTGTAGTTGCTTATTTGAAACACTAAATCAGTGCTGTCAAGATTGTAATCTCAGTATTTAAAAACCCTTTTAGATTTACCCCTTCATTTCCAAAGAAGAGAAACTTGGCTTCTAGTCACTGCTTATCAGGAAGATAGAGCAGCCTTTTTTTTCTTTTTTNATGTTTATTCATCTAATGCATGCTTGGAACACTTTGTGGGAAGATCCTTGCTGGTAGTCAGCCTTCTTGGAGTAGTAAGGACTTTCTAAATCAAACTTTATGTTCAAATTACACTTCTGGAAAAACAACTTTTGGAACATTTTACTGGAAAAAATAAGATATTTTTTAATTAAAAAAAAAAGAGGAATGAATATGATTACACTAGATTAAGCTGGTTCTTAGTGAAGTGTCTTGTGCAGTGGTCATATTATTTGGAACAATATGGGAGTTTCTTTAGGATTCTGCCTGCTCATTCCTCCAGTTTAGATTCTCTTTCCTTGTGACTCATACTAGATTTCTTTCTTGCAGAGGACTACACCCTAATTCATTCTTACCAGAGCAGCTAGGAAATTACTTTGAAAATCCCTATATTGAAATAGATAACTCTTAGCAAATCATACAAATAATCAGTCTGGTAGGCTTCACATTTTACAGCTATCCAAGCAGGTTAGATGACTGGGAATATCTAGACAAATAAAGGTCAGAGCTAATGAAAAAAGTCACCTAGTATCATGAGTAGACTGGTTACAGAGGTCTAAAGGATTACCCCGTTAATAGGAGGAAGTTACAGCTTGCTTTTGTGAACTTTCTCTATTCTCTATCAGTAATATTCCTCAGATTCAATTGGGACAATTTATCACTTAGATTGCTTCCGTCTGTAAACCTTTTTATAACTATTTCAATCCCTTTAATTTCATATAATTATTGACTCAGAAGTCAATTACCAAAATCAATAAGCAACTTAATAAGGCTATGAAGCCATGCAAGGCTCTGCTGGAGATCAGCATCTTGCCTGCTTAATGAACGTCTCATTTTTGGATTCAGGCAACCTGGTTGAAATAAAATATCTTTGAGCTCATCAATTCTCTAGAAAAGTCTTCACCTCATTACTGAAAGTGCAGTGTGGTCAGACTGGAAGGTGCAGGAAGGTCCTGGGACAGAGCAGTGAGAGCCTATAAGGTTTGAAGTGTCGCAGACGCTTTGCAGAGCAGCTGTGGTCACAGTGCTCCCTCTGACCTCCCTCCTGTCTGCTGTCACGGGGTTGTCTGGTCTGTTCACTTCAAACCTCTCAGCAGCTTCACTCTGCTGCGGTTTTAAAAAACTTAGAAGAGACCAGTTGTAAAAAGAACATTAATCACATTACTCCTCCCTCTGGCTAGGCAAGAAAATGCTAATTCATAAATCAAATGTTGCCTTTTTGGTAACATTACACATTACCCCAGTGGTGCTGGAATTCCTTGCTTGCTTGAGTGGTGTAATACCTGTCCAAACAGTTTATTCACCTCAGGTCAGAACTCAATATATTATTTTAGTCTGCCCTAATGAATTTCAGTAAATTCCTATGGGCCAGCTTTTATTTTGTAAAAGGCTGGAGGGGAGTATTTTGGGTTAGAGTCCCCAGTTGCCAACATATTCCTTGTTAGTGCCCTGTGAAGCAAATACAGAGGAGCAAGGCAGCTGTACAGCTATGAGAGGAAGGCTGTCATTCCTAAAGCATTTCCTGCATGACCCTGGGCAAGGCTGTGTTTCCATGCTTCAGTTCCCCAACTGTGAAATGGGGACACTTGGAGTGGGAAGTTCAACAACGTGTTTCTTCTGAGGCCCTCTAAAAGAATTCGGTCATGTTCTTTAATGGCATTCCAGAGCAGACTAACATGGTACAGAATATCCTGCCCCAGTTGTAGAAATTAGGACCCTGCTCTGGGGAGGGGAAGAGCAGACCTGTTGGGTGATTATCTGAGTTACATAACGTGATGGCAGCTTGTTCATGCTCATGCTCACCGACTTGAATGCACAAATATGCCAAAAGATAAGGGCTCAGGTTGCACAACCAAGTGACAGCTGTTACACTCTTTCTCAAGCGTTCCATTGCTCTGACCTTGGGGACTATCTGGCAACTGATCCCCAAACCATAAACCAAAGAGCTGTTACCAAATAATCTGTAATGTGCACTAACATACACTGCATGGTTACTGAATAATTAAAAAACTGGCCAGTTGCTAATTTTTTTAAATAGAAATTAAACACCTTGCTTTAAATATATAACAGACACCAGTGTCTATAAATAAAGTTTAATTCCTAACTCCAGTGATTTTCATGCAAACAGACCTACAATATTGCTAAATGGGGTGTCTCGTGAATATTAACTTATGTGAATCCTCCAACAACAACAGCATAGAAAAAGATGATAAATATGGTTTCCAGGATTAAGGAAATGGGATACAAAGGTTCAGTGGATGAGTCACAGATATAAAGACCTGCACTTAGAATCTATCTTTACATGGAGCCAGGGAAAGAGCAAAGGACCGAAATCTCTTGATTCAGCAATACTACTCACATTTCCTGTTATCTGACACTGGTTCAGCATGTCCACCAATATCTTTATTTGCACACAGAACCTACAGATAGGAGGCATCAGGGAGCTGAGAGGAACACCAAATTGATTTTTAAAATCTAGGAAATTATGATCTAAAGAGCAAAGTGCCCTCACTATGAGACTTGCAGTTAAAAGGGAGTAGATATGCCCACCCTATTCAGCACAGAACTTTCCAAATTTCTTCCTTTTGTGAAGTTATGACCTTTCCTCTCTTTGAAATCAATTTAATTCCAATGACTATGTGAATTTATGCATCTGTATTTTGGTGTCGCACAGTAATAACTTGAGATCAATTTTTTTCCTTTACCTTTTTTTTAGCCTTTGTCATGCTCCCCCAATTATTTCTAGTCATTAAATAAAACCCACAAGTCATCAATATTCAGCGAAGTCTATTCTGTCTTTAATTGTAGGCTTGCTGTAAAAAAAAACCCCACCATGCTAACTAAACCATTTGGCTGTAATCAATCTTTAGATTGCCAGCCACAGGGTGTGGAACTCTAAATGCAACACAAGATCCATCTAGTTGGTTATTTTAATTGTCTTACTGGACTAGACAATTTTATATTTATTTTTTTAATACAGCAGGATATAACATGTAGAAGAGAAATGCATAAAATGTACTCTGTCGTTGTTTGGTTTGTGGGGGTTTTTGATACACAGAAGGGTGTACTGTGCATAGGTGTCCCTGCAGCCAATAAGAGCTTTGCAGGACCAAAAATTCCATGTATAGTTCTGAGGGCATATGAGTTAGAAATAAATTTAAAGCAATTTTTTCTTTAGTTGTGATGAGTTATCTTGTCTGGAGTACAAGAAACATTAGGCAGTAGGTTTTGTCATTTGTTCTCAAATAAGAGCACTTTGGAGTACTTACTACTAGCTCATCAGTAGATACATAACCTCCCATAGCAAGTATTACCTGGGTGACTCCTCATCCTAGATAAACATAACCTCGTACACCTGCCCATGAATATAAGGATGGCCCTGTGGGACACTCATATAAATTATACTTCCGAGGTGATGCAAGAAAGAGAGAGCAGTTCTGTGAAAGTAAAACTGCACTGTAGATTGCCTTAATCTGAGCAAGAAAGTAAATTCTTGCCCTCCTTGCTGTTGAGATCTGTAGCTGCTCTGAGGTGTAGTCTGATTCTCATTTCACTCCTGCTGTGAGCAAATGTTTTCTATTCCTCTATTTGATATGTGAAAAATTAGGTAAATTTCTGGAGTTGTTTGTTATTGCTGCTCCTGCTGTTACTACTTTTATGGTACACCACGGTATATTATCTCCCATATCAGATGTTGGATGCAGCGCATGAAGGGAACGAAACCACAGTATTTATCCAAACTGTTTACAAGCTCTCTGACTCCAATCTAGCCAAGTCTGCCTGGCTTCAATCATTGGCAGAAAGGAAAGGGCAAAAAGGATAGTTACTTCTATAAATCAAAATTCTTTCCCATGCTTGCTCCCAGGGCAGAGCAACTGCTGGCTGCCAGACATTCAACGCTGAACCTGGCAAGTCCAGACCAGTTCCAAAAGCAGCAACTGATTTACTCAGGACAAAACAGGCATGATTGCTGTGGAAGGGGGAAAATGTTGCTTTTTTAATTACAGACTCCATGAGATTCATGTGTGCTCTTAAAGATATGATTGCAAAGCTTTAGGGATTTCATGTGAACCAAGGTGCGGATAATGGCCATTTGGTACATTGGTGCCTTTCGATGCTTTTCCCAGTCTTGGTGTTCTCGCACCTTCCTTCCTTATTAATTGTCCTCTATGACTGTCATGCTCTTGAGACTAAATCCCACTTTTTTGGAGGAGAAAGAAATTAGCATCTAATTTGCATTCCAAAGAACCAAACGAATAGAACTATGTTCAGCACAAGAGGCAAAGAATTACAAGACCAGATCAGAAATGCGGCTTATTTCATGATGGATACTTAAGAAAGTGTAGCCAGTTTTCTAATTAAGGGAGATTATGGCTCTTTAGAACAACTTGGAGTGTGAGTGTTTTATCTTTTCATTCAATAGTTTTGCTAAAAGTTATTCTTATTTTAAGATCATTCCAGGAAATGTGGATTCACAAAGTTTTTACTTAGAAATATCCTAGTAAACATATTTAAGTAGACACAATTTTATTGTTTGCCTTGCTGCTTTCTGAAAAGGATGCAGCTCTGATACATTATATGGGGCATCTGTCTCTAGAAGCCCACTGTCAGGTTACCATGGCCAGTTGTTTCTCTAATCTCTCTAGATTTTCTGGTGATAATAAGGTCTCTGTAGCTGCACCATGACTCATCTGGGATCCTTTCCTTGCTAGATTTCCATGTTTCTGTGAGGTTTGGTTGGGTTTTTTTCCCACATGGCACTTTTAACATCAGTGATAATTCCACAAGGGCAAGCAGTGATGGAATTTAGTAGTCTAAAATTGTAAGGTATCATTTGCTTTCTGCACCTTCACATTGGTGCCTCATCATTGGTAGTGCCCAGATTTTCAAGTGATGTGGCAGAGATGTGAGTATATAGAAAAGAGAGATAACAGAAGAATCGAAAAAATGACGTTGAAGATACTGTCTGCAGTGGTTCCTTGACAGGATTGTCAACAGTGCTTGTGGAGGCAAGTGAAGTTAAAAAAACATCAAAAGTAGTTTTGTCTGCATTTAGTTTGATTTAGTAGCAGAACAACCATTACAGAAAAAAAAGAGAGGTGTGTGAGGAGATGAAACCAGTCAGAATACTGTGGAGATGATAAAGTACTGGGGCATAACTCCGTAAGAGAGAAGAGGAGGAGGAGAATATAAAAAGCTTGAAGGATGGAGGCACTGGAACAAACACTCCCTAGAAATCTGGAAATGTGGTGAGGTAAGAGTCAGAGGTGGATGAGGTGGCAGCAGTGCCACGTACATACCCCAGGGAACAGGAAAGAGAATCTACTAAAGGATGACTTCAGGGAGGCCAAGAGCAGACAAGCATCTTGCCCAGGAGCCAACACAGGATCAGCCTGTCTTCTTTAAACTCTGAAGGCAATAAAGTAGGGCTTTTGGAAGGTTTCATGACTGTGCTGGAAGGCCTGGAAGAGCCTCACATGTCTGCAATGTCAGTTTTCTTACCTGCATGGGCAGGGGATGTGAGGACCAGAGTTTTTATGTTAAACTGATTGTTTTGTTTTTATGACTGTATTTTAGGATTTAGTTGGAAATGCCTTTGTCTGAGATTGCTGCCATGCATCAGGAATGGTCCTAATTCTTTTTCCAGGTCATCTGCACTGTGGAGACCAGAGACAAGATCCACACAGCCCAGCTGAGGAATGCACTCTTGGAACGCTATCCCACAACTGCCTGGACTGAGCGGTGATGGGCACAGCCCAAGGGAAGGGACTGACATCCTCTCACAAGTATTTTACAGATCCCTAATCTTGAGGCTTTCAGAACAAATATTATCTTTCAAAGCTGAACAGTTAGCAAATAGTTTCAGGATATTTTTTTCCTGCTCAAAATGTAGCAAACGTCTTTTGGAAAGAAGTTAAACTCGAAACTTTAGCTTAGCTAGGGGAAACTTCTAGTCTCTGCTGGTGTTGGAATTCAAAAATTATCAGCTGGCTGGCTGGATTTTGGCTAGTGCATAGAATCCAATGATACTCAGTAAATAAACAGGGAGAATAAACATTTATCTTTACATCTGAATACAGACCTCTCAAAGGTCTTCTGATTTTGATGCCCCTAGTCAAAGTAATGCAGGACTGCTGGACTTTGCCATATTAGTACAGAATTATTCTGTTTCCAAGCCAAGCAGTTTTCCATTTGATAAATCTGCTTTAGGAGGTATATACATGTGTGTTTGAACACACTTCTGTTCTATCATAGCTACCATGTGAGGAAAAAATATGCTAATAAAATGTGATTTAAACAAAACAAAAAAAAAGCTCCTTGGAATATAAAAAACCAATATTATATTCATTTTTTTTTCCCAAGGGAATATGGTTCCATTTACAAAATAAAGTTCCAAAGGTATTCTGAATACAATTAGCCCTCATAAGCAGAACACAAATGTAATTCTTCCCTCTGCTTTTGGAGACTCAGTATAAAATGTAGCATATAAAATGGCTTGTGTCTCTGTATAAAAAGGGGCCTCTCCACCCATGTGAATTTTGTAACTAGCATTCCACTGATCATCTTAGTCTGGCTAAAACAGCCTCTATCCATCTCACCTGACAGATTAAGTACACTGTGAAGAGTGAAATATATTTAAAGACCACGTTAATAGCCAACGGCAACGCTGGCAGGAGAGGAAGGCTAAGTCTTAGGCACATGGCTAATGCAATTAACAAAGAACACATTGACCTAGATACCATTTTCATCACTACAGGCAGAGGCCAACTGATAATATAACAGAGTGGGATGGCAAGAAACGTAAGACAAATTCAGGCCCACTTCTGAATGTGCACAACAGCTGCCTTTCCATTTGGGCAAAATTTAATTTAAGCACAGCTACAACAGAGCCAGTATGTTGAATTTAACTGGGATTTACCAGAATTTTGGGCCTGGGTATTTTAATGAGAGGTCTTAATCCTGTTTCTAGCACATCAAATAGATAATTAGGTATATAAAATAAATATAATGTATTTAGCAGTATCAGCGCAAAACCCAGGGGAAAATCCAGCAAGGTCAGAGTGAGCATCTCCACAGGCTGTGTGGGATCAAATAATTTCAGTTCCCACGTGCAGAGCTGGATAAGCTGTTGCTAGGTGCCCATGAAAAGCAACTTCCAGTATAGCTTTTGTGGGGAACAGATCCTGTGAACCCATAGTGATGCTCCTTTAGTGTCATATTATGGTTTATAAATCGAGCTTCCATCTTTAGTCCTCCTCTGTGGTTTGTACATTTCCTTTCCTGGTTCTACAGGGGCAAACTTTTGTCTCTAACGCACAACAAATAGGTCACGTGGAAGAAGGAATGTCCTAGCATGGGTGAAAGCTTTCTCTGCCCCTTCTTTACTCTAGTCCATCTCTAGGCTAGAAGGGCATCATCCAGTGAGTTAGAGCAACCTAAACAGCCTGTCAGACACAACTTCTTTCTTCATTGTTCAGAAGAGTTTAAGAAATCTGTATGGAAATAAATGGCATACTGTATATTACATACTTGCTACTTCCATTGAAACAAGCAATGAACCACATCATCAGAGAGCAGATTTGGGGATGTAAAATCACTATAAACAAAGGTGTAATTACTCCCTCATGTCTTTTGGCAAAACTCAGGAAATTTTGAGGATGTCTCAGGTACCTACATGAGAGGAAAATGGGACTTTATAACCAGTGTTCTCAGTAGTGGCCAACAGATTCCGCCACCTGAGTACTTGATTTATTGTCTTGTATTATCCTGGACTTTATTTTTTTTTAGAGCCTCAGACCATTAACAACTTTTCTGATCAGTGGGAACTGAATTTAGCAAGTCTTCGCAAAACTGGGGTGAGAAGACACAGCAGATAGAGGAACCAAAAATCAATGCACCATATGATTTTGAAAATGTGTTTGCGGGTGAGGAAGAAAGGAAAGTGATGTCTAGAAGGTACTTAAAATGTCAGAAATGGTATATGCAGTTTGGTTTTTATTGTTTTAAGTATAAACATACATAAAAGTCTAAATCATTCTTCAGTGATAATCACTTTTTATGTGAATATAATGATACAGCATTGATTTTCATTTTATATTGCCTTTATTCAAGTCCATTGGCTTCAAAGAAAAAAATTAAGATCTTCCAAGGGGGGAAAAAATATCTACATGTGAATGAATGTATGCAATTGGAAATAATAATGAAATAGCTGCGCTGCTAACCTTTTTGCATTATGAAATATAATAGGAGGTATGGCATTTCAAAGATCTAATAATGCGTTTTTGAATGTTTCATTTAAAGAAGTATTTTTATATAGTGTTCCTAAATGAGTATGCAAAAATGTCACAACTTGTTAAATCACCAAAATACAAATCTAAACATTGTATTCATTTGAAAAATAATTAAAATTATGCTCTGCCACCTCAGCATTGAAAGATTTGTCATCCTCTTGTGTGGTACTGATAGAAGCTTCACATTAAAAAAATCAGAGATCATTTTTTTGCTTTGTCTGTCCTTGATGTGGATACAAAATCGACGTCATTCACGCAGAGGGGGAGCTCTGAGCTGCCGAGGAGGTGAGCACAACGGGGCAGGATGGCTGCTCTTGCCCTGCTAAGTGAGACGGGAGACTTCTGGCCTGCTCCTCAGCATTGCTGGGTAAGGGTCTCTTCCCACTGTTAGAAGGAGGTTCTGGTTTATGACCCGGGCCAGGTACAAACACTGCCTTGCCTGTACCTGGCTGTGCTCCTGGGCAATGTGTGGAGTCTGGGAGCTGAGGTGTCCTGGGCTGGGCTTGTGTGGGTGAGTGATAGTCCATGATATCTGGTGAACTGGGTCTCAGGGATAATCATTACAAATATCATGAGTTTGGTAAACCAGTCCCTCCATTTCAGGGAGCAGCAGACCACCAGCTAAAACATATGTTCTTGTCTCCGCTGGAAGATGCTCTGACCCCGGTAATTCCACTGGTGCTAAGCTACTTAGCTTTGGGAGCTGCCCTATGCATACAGCTTGTCAGGGGCACAGCGTGACTTCTTCCAGAGACTGAAGCAAACAAGGTGTATCTTTAATTGAAACAAAATCTCTTCCCACACTGATTCCTTAATTTCTTCAGCTGGGCCCTGTTAGCTCTGAATTAACACCTAAAGCTCTGGTAGTACGTGTTTACACAGCACCAGGAATGGTTCATCTCCCCATGCAGGTGGCATGTCCTCACAAGCAGCACCTTGCCTTCTAGCCTATTGCTTTTGGAAGATTCAGAAAGGTGTGTTAGCTTTCCCTGTTCTGAAACGCAGTAAGTGCATTTGACATGTTACTATTAGGCTTTTGCTAGAACCAAACCTAGGCATGTGGTTTAGTGATTGGAAAAGGAAACTGCAAGACTCTGCTGTAATTCCTGCCCGTCATTTATTTGATGGCCATTGTCCTCCTGTCACCTTCTTTGCTGTGGAACTGTAAGAGTCTACAATGTATAGGATATTCAAGTTTGCAAAGTTCCCTTCTATTGAAAACCTTTACTTTCATGTGCTCGCAATGTTTTGCTACATCTCAGTGGATGGGGGATCCCTCTGAACACTGTGCCCTCCTGAGCAGATACATTTCCCATTATTCAAAAGCATGCATTTATTTATTTTAAATACAGCTGCAGCAAAAAATTGGTGGCTGTGGTTAGAAAATATTCTCATAAAATATGAATGTTCTGAAGTACGTTTATAATGATCAACAGGGACCTTAAGCCTGTACAGCTTTTCAGTCTGAAGAAAGGAAGAGTCCGTAAGGGCCAAAGCCAGAGCAATCACACCTGAGTGCATCCCCAAAAAGGATACAAGGGGCTTGCCCAGCGATGCTGTTGATGTCTGAAAGCTCTTCTAAGTGCAGGTACTCTGATTTATTTCTTTGGGGAAGGCGGGAGTGGGGAAGGGGGGGTTGGTGTTTGCAACTATGAGAAAACCCCTATTTTTCACACTTCTGAAGTTTTAGAGAAGAATGTGGATTTCTTTTTGATAAGAGGTCTAGTGCCTTTAGAAGCACATTTTAATCTGGGTAAATTGGTCTCCCTGTGCATTCCTTCAAGAGGCACCTAAGTGGTTTTCCTTTGTGAAATAGTCTCAAAGAACTGATAAATGATACAATGATGTTCCTTATATCTCTCTTTCCTCCTCTCCTCTCCTGTCAAGCATGTGCTGTAGTTATGTTTGGAATTACAGAGGCCTTGTAAGGTGTAGTACAGTGTGTGGGTTGTGCCTTATTATTACTTCTCTTCTGAGGAACAATAGTAAAGGAAATTTCAAGGGATTTTTTGTTTCTTTTGCTTTCAAAAAATGATGGTAATTTCTTGAGCTGTTTATTCAGCTTTTGCATACAGGCACCAGTCTGAATAAACACATTGGTTGCTGTTGGCCATACAACAAAAGTTTTCATTAGGTCCTCAAATAAGTGGAGTCAACAAAAAAATCTCCAGGAATATCTCTTTATATTGTATGTGGATATCACCTACTGGGAAGCCAGGAATAAAAATGTAAAAGCTTGTAATGAGCAAGCAAAAACGCAAAGGAGTTTTTAAACTGGGTAGCCTTGTAAATAATGAAGTGAGACTGACAGTCTTGTTAACAAGGGGTCATATACAGCAGTACTGTAATTAAAAAATGGGAATTGATGTTCCCCTCTCTTTATTTGAACATGAGGTATAGACAAGAAAGAACCTGTAGATTCTCTCATTCATGGAAACATTAGTCCATTAGTTACTTTTTTCTTTGTGAAGTTCATTTTCCTGGAAACCTTAAGATCAGCGAGCTAACAGTTGCTTTCCATAACAATCCTCTTAAATCTACTGTATTTAAGGTTTGCCACTCTGCCCCCCATGCCCCTGGATTGTGCCAGCGTGCCCAGCAGCAACAGACTGTGGGATCTCAAAGACCTTGTCTGGAGCGGTCAAATTTTCTGCAGACTCTGACAGTGACCATGGAGGCCCTTCCCTCAGCTCTAACTGGGCTCCAGTGCTCTCCAGACCAGCTGACTGGCCCCAGAGCAAATTAAATGTCCTTAACTAACCAACACTTGGGTATTTCCACGCTGGCTCAGTTGACTCCTGTTATGTTTAGGAAAATCTAGGTCAGCATGAAATAGAAGCAAAGCAAGACAACATCCTGTGATTCTGAGAAAGGTTTTTCATCACTCCCTCACAAAAACGAGCTACAGGCCCTGAAGGCTCTAGTTCTTGGAAATGGGTGGGAAACCTGTCACTGCCTCTGCTCAGACATGGCAAAATTTCTGAGCTGGTGCTGCCTATCCTGATCCAGATTCTCCTCAGTGGGGCTTGATTTGAGCAGTGATTTGCCAAACATGCTGATCTGGATTACCTGCCTTAATCTAAGGAGTACATTAACACTCCTTTTCATATGTTCCCATATATTATGTTTTAAGGGTGAAAATGGATCTGGGTAGTTTCTTTGTGTTTCTTTTTTGAACAAAGCTACCAAGCAGTCACAGCACCCAAGTACTGTTTTAAGTGATATGGTTATTTGTGAGTTGTATGAAAAAATTTCTTTTGCTCACCAATGCAGGTCAAATAAATAATGACTTTTTTTTTCTTTAGCATGTCTAGAAAAAAACTGGCACAGTTGTTTTGACTTGTCTTGGCATCTACTTTACGTTGTTAGTATATTGCGCACCCAGTCCTGCACAGTAAGGGTGTTTCTTAATGTCAGCTTAGCTTTCTTGGTGATTGATCTTCATATTTAGTGGTCTTTTTCAAAAGTAAAAGCCCTTCTCTAAGTTTCACTGGCATTTCCTTTCAGCGAGAAGTGATATTTTGAAATATTTGTCAAGTGGAGTACTTGTATTTGCAAGTGTTTTCCTTTGGCAAGCAGGGCGGGTTGAGTGCTGATATGGATGGTTTGACACTCAGCCCAGTCTTTGAGAACACACTTCTGTTCTCTGCCCTTCTGTGTGGAAAGAGCATTTTGATTGCAGTGGAAAGAGTTTGCTCTATGTGATTACGAGTAATCCTTTATTGTTGCTATTAGAATAGCCTGGATAAATGCTTACACCTGGTGTAACCAGCACCATTTCCACCCGCTGTAGCCATACAGGTTATGTCTCTGTGAGCTGAGGGAAGTGCTGACCTGGATCATGCCTCTGCTGACTCTTTTTAACCAAAAATTTTGTAAATTGTGTTATGGTATGTTTATTTTACTGTGAATATAGGGACACTTATAAACACAGCATCTCTATATTATTTTGAATCTCATCATGCTGTGGGTTTCTTCCTTTTCCTCAAGGCTATATAGCATAGCTTATTCCATGCTGCTCAGATCTTCAGCTAGGCATCTCATCTGGAAGGCTCATAAACAGGTCTCTGTACTACTTTACACCTCTGAGACAGAGATTGAGAGTAAACACTGGTTGTTTTTTGTTTGGTTTATTTTTTACACAAGTGCTAAAACTGAACTGCTGCCAAGCAGGGTTGGGAAGAGAGTGTTTGACATCTAGTAGTTGCATTTCTAAAAAGTTTAATAAGCAATGCCCAAGAACCTCTATGCGGAGAGCTGCTGAGATCTGTCATGTTCAACAAATCTCAGAGAGGCTTCAAAACATGCAGCTGATGCCAGTGTCTGGTTAAAGCTTGTTCTAATTTGGGCAAACTTTTAACTAAGGCAGTTATACATTTTTTTCTCCTATCACATCCCAGGGCTGGACGGAGGAAGCTTTTGCCATTGCCTCTCTAAAATGAAGTCCTTCTGACTGGGTCAAGTCTAACAGCACATGGGTAACTTCTCAGAGCTGTGATTTACCTGTAGCCATGGCAGAGCCCAAGTGGAAGGGCTGTGAAGGTGAGCATGACCAGTGCTTGCTGTGCAGATGGGTGATGGGAGGGGAAGGTAGTGTAGTAGTTCTGACCTTATTTACAGCCTCGCTGATGGAAAATAGTGGGAAAACAGGGACAAAAATACCTCTTGAGAAGAAAAAAGTCTTTTGCCACTTTCCTTAAGTCTTGAACTAGTCTTGCCATTATTGTTAGACCTTTACCTCTGTACAGCAATAATATCATGATAATGCTAAACCAAAGTTACTCCTTTTATCCCTTCATATTCTTAAGTTAAGGCTCATAGGAGTCAATCAGAATTTATCTTGAAACACAGAAACACCTCTACTGCTTTTAGTGCCATGGAAACTTATTTTTGGTAGAAAGAAGCTCCATCAATACCTTGCCCTGTTAGAAATGCTAGATGGGAGTGTGACTTACTTCATAAAGCACAGAGCCAGCTGATTCTCTATGTTCCAGGTGTCAACACTGATACTCACAGGTATAAGGATGATGTCTATGTGTTTATTGTAGACATCTGTTGCTAGGATAAATTAAAAACAACCTCTTCACTTTTTTAAAATCTTTATTCCAGGGTCATAGACTAAAATAACAGGTTACACAGTAAAACGTAGCTCAGGATTCTGACACTCCTGTCGGATTTCCAGGCACTAAACATGAGTTTCTACTTCTCTACAAAATGTTACTGTTACTGGTTTGCCATTAAACCAAAAGAAATCTCAGATCAAACAAACCACCATTTCAACCTGTTCAGTTCTCCATGCTTTTCATATGCACTGGAAGCAAAAACTTGACTAAGACTTCTTCATCAGAAGTGTTACAGTCTGTAGGTACTACGCAAGGCCCAACGTTATTCGTTACTGACTTGTGGAGCTCTTGGTTAGAGGAAGAGCAACCTATTCTTATCCTTTCTTCCAGAACAGCAGCACAACAGGTGGCATGGTAAAACTTCTCCCCACACCAGAGTTAATATTTTAAATAGTTATCACTTTTAAAAGTGCTAAGACTAGACAGGCTAAATTCTTGTTCAAATATTCAAAAGTAATATGCTCAAAGACAATATGATAAAATATGATAAAAGACTCACTACACATACAGGAAACATTCTGAGGGGTGCTTAAGATGGTCTCTCAACCACAGATTTCAGAACATCAGCATCTGGGAAACAGTGGTATACGTTTGATCATTAAATCTAATTTCTTTCACAAATATAAACTTTCCAGCTGGATTTTGGAATGATAATTCTTCTTTTTCCCTTGGCTAATAAATTACTTCTCAAATAAAGCTGCCCTCAAAGTTATTACAGTATAAAGTAACTCATAGATCAAAATCTTCATTCAAAAGACAAGGTCATGCTGCATGAATTTTAAGGCACTTGTATTAAACCTAGTTCAAGTGCTTTATGTATCCAAGCTCCCTGCACCTCAGCCTGAGCTAAGCCTTGGTCTTTTTTATGTGTCCTTTGTGGAACAAAATAAGTTGACAAAATAAAGACCAGGCTTTAAGAACAAAGACAGCACCAGTCCTGTAGAGGATACATAGGTAAATTAAAATCCAATTGCACAAGAGGTGCAAGTTGCCTTGTGGCTGCCAATAACCCTCCCTGCTGCAGAAGAAAAATCCTCTTCATGAAAAGGTAATTTATCAACCACTACTACCAGCTGTCAGTGACAGAGCATAGCCTGTGTCAAAAACTGCAGAGGAGCAACTTTTGGTTTCTTGCATAATAAACAGGATTAAACTTTGGCAATGCCAAGACTGAACTATACATAAAGGCCTGTGAATTTTAATTGTCTTGCTTAGTTTGAGGAGAGTTGCTTGGGTACTGCAACCAAGGGCACTGCATCATGCAGCAGGAATGTAAACTAGCTAATTACAGCACCTAGACATGTAAGTGGGGATCTTTTCAAAAAATTAGGAGGAAGAATGTGACAAGTGACTTCTCTCACTGTTGTCTAGTACTGCTTCTTCGCTGAAGGTTTGTAAGCCACCAGAAGACCAAAGGAAGCATATCCAAATAAAAGGGTCTGAAGAAACCATTGGAACTGAACTGACGGGTCAGTAATTCCTTTAGATCTGCAATATTAACAAAAGCATAAAATATGTCAAAAAACGTGGTCCTGCAGGCTATACTGTGATAGTCACAAAGTAAGGTTAGATATCTCTATGCATCCTTGATATTCAGACTTGATTAGAACATTTCAACTTAGCTTCATTAATTCCAGTCTACTGAGACTTGTTTCCTGTGCTAACTAAACATACCAATTCTTGTGATTTTAGTGGATTTTAAGCTATATACAGAACAAAAGTTTTCAGACATTTCATGCATATAATTTCCTCAATGACACATAAATTACAATCTCATTTTATGCTATTTGAAATCACTTATAAGTTTGTGTACAAAGAACCAAGAAATTGGAGTAGCTTAATACTAATCTTAATATACCAGTCTGAATATACTTTCTTGTTGACTACAGTCAGTTAATTCAATTAGTATACAATAATTAAATACATATTAATTCATTAATAATTAACAGGGCTGAAGAAACCTGACAATTTATGAAGTAGAGATCTTCCTATGTTAAACTTAACATATGTGAATTTTGTTTGTATTTTACAGAAAATGTCACTTTTTTTCTCCATTTCACTGTTCTTGAGAAATACTACTACTGAAAGGAACAAGTGTAAATATAAGAGCAAAACCAAGGGATTTCACATTTCTAGTAAACAATTACATCAAACATAACTGTGCTCCAGCCCACCAGTTTACAAGGAGGCTCCCTCTACTGACCATCACTAGAACAGTTTGGCTGTTCATTCCAGTCTCACACACACAAAATTACTGCCTAGCAAGTGTTAACACATTTCTAAATATTCATTCTTATACCAGATGTGAAAACCTTTTTTGTCTATAATCCCAGCTGCAGTGTTTTCATATGAATGCAGAAACTGGAGAACTAAAAGTTTACCTGTTTTTACACAGCAAGCTTACTTGAACAGACCATATGCAGCAATACAAGCCAACAGCCAATGGCAGTACTACTGCTGATTAACAAATTTGTATCTGTTTCCTCAATAGTTTTTCCTTGCGCCTCCCTTTGTGATGTTGCCAAGTAGACACCACTATACATGAGTAAAAATGAATGGTGGCTGGTGGTCAAAGAAGCACAGTCACTGGTAAAGAATAGCAGGGTGCCTGAAGAGACGATGATGGGCAGGCCATCTATGCTCCCTCTTTTTTATGGGCTTTAACACTACTCTGCAAAACTTGATTAGTTAAATTGATTACAATACCCATATTTGGTATGTTCACTGCTAATCAAGTCTCCTCATGCTTAAAAGAATCCCCTTGAGCCTATACACCTATCTACCTGCAGAGTCAGACTTAAGTTTTAACTTCAAAGGTACATAACTTAAAACCAGAATATGATAAAAAAATACTACTAACATTCTGAAGGTGGAAATTATTCATCCATATACTACTATCTTGAGAACCACCTTAAACAGCATTTCATGAAACAAAAATCCTTTGCTTCCAAGAGCTGTTACCTGAGAAGCCTGGAACAGAGAGCTGTGAACTGAACCAAATGAAATGGAAAACCACCATTTTAACAATGGCAGACAGGCCACCTACCCTCTAAGAGCATGAGAGCCACTATCTACCCTCTTCTGAATTACTACAAACGAAATTCAAATAAACAGAAGGATGATGTGTTTAGATAGCACACCTCTCCACGTAAATTGTTACCCTAACATAGTATAGTTGGCCTTGCTTGTATGGTCTGATTAGTCTGAGTATTTTATCCCACAAACTTGCAGATACAAGTAGATCTTAAACAGTCCCAAATGGATGTGTCCAATTGTATTCTTACAATATAGATGCAATTGTTTAAACATGTAATTAGCAGTATTGAAATTCTGATGAGGTAAGATCTGATAAAAGTATAGCACCTGAAGTTATCGGACTATTTCTACACTATCTATTGTTCCCTCTGCTCCCTGAGGAGCAGGGTTACCCCACGAACAGGGAGCTCAGAGGCAGACAGACAAGCTCTGGCAAACCTTGCTGCTGCCAGTTCTGCAAGTTGCCACCCCTCGGTTTTGCCACCCTGTACAACAGTAACCACCAGAAGAATCTGCAGTAACCAGTTGTGGAGAACAGCAAACTATCACTGCAGCAAGAATTTTATCAGTATCCTCTGAATGCAAGCTGCTGCTGAGAACCACCAAAATCAGTCTATAGTTTATATCAGTTGTATCAAAAAGCCTTTTCAGAGAGACTATGGAGTGAGATGAGGGAACAACTTACTGGCATAACTTAATACCGTAGAGGGCTTCTACTACGTGAATCAACCAGGACACCCAGAACCTAATGGAAAGAAAACACGTTTTATTTTGTTGAAAATTAGTGAAAAGATGGTTGTATCCAAGGTGCATGATGCAGGGAATATAAACCTGGAAGCACAGAAGTGACATCTTACTTTAATAAAGAAGGAGAGGAGTATTTTTCATCATATGTATATGCTTAAAAGAAACAAGTCCACTGAGAAAACCAGAGGACTGTGGCTCATGCAATATGCTTTGACCTGCTATTTCAAGTATCTGCTGCACGCTTCCAAAACTTTCAGCACCTAGATGAAGCCCAATCCTTAGTGAAAGCAGTATAAGTTACTCTAGGCTAACCATGCAAAATCTATCCTTTTATGAGTATTTTTAGTGATTCTAAGGAGCTACTTCAGTTTTTACAGATTTAGTTCTATGAAAACAACTGTGTGTATAGATTCAGAATATATAATATGACTTGATGAGTCAAACTTGGGTCTTCAAATTTTCACGTAGAAGCTTTTTTAAAAAACAAGTTACACAGGATAATCAGTTAGGATCAATTCAATACCTTGCGAAAGCAAAGGTGAAGGTTTATCTTCTACATAATGCATGGTAAAATAAAGGAGAAAGCCCTGCTGACTTATGTCTTCACAGGAAGTCAGCAAGCAAGAGACCAGCTCACAAGGAAATATTTTCCTATTTTCCAGTTCTTTTATTAATGAAAGTAACAAAACCTAAATTTTGTAACCCAGCAAAACTTAGCACTATGCACTTTGTTCAGCAGGTTATTTCTCATGGGGACAAGATCAGGGTAAGTGAGTACTAGGAAAGAACATGTTCTTTAATTGAAGCTGGAAAAAGAAGATCCTTAAACAAAGAACTGGAGTATGCAAGTGACAACTTGAGAAAATAACCACTTTTAGGAGGTGGTACAAATGTAACTTTATAAATAGAGAAACAACAGTCATGAAAAGTATTATCTTAACATTTTTCTCTATTTTTGCTGTAACATCATTGATGCCAAATTCTAAGTTGGATTTTTAAACTTTCATACTGGTCTTAGCCTGTCTAGTCTTCTACGTACCTTTTACCCCACATCCTTAATTATAATGAGCTTGAAAGGAGAGCTCTTTAAATCTAATTAACAACTGGGTTACAGGAAAGCTTGTTAACACCGACTAAGCATGAGAGTCAGAGAGAGGCAAAAGAATTACATGGTCAAATATAACTTACCCGTAGCATACCCACTGGTGGTGGTGTTCCACTAAATAATTAAGGAAGCTACCAAATATTCCCAAATAACTATAAGGTATAGTCGAAGGCCAGAGTGTTACCCACTAAAAAAAAAAATAAATTATTTAGTTAGCTTACTTTAAGGTAGACTTTACTATCAATTTAACCTTCAAAATAGCTTTCTTTTTGCTCTCCCAACCATGTCCATCAAACATGGTTTAAGGCTCATTTATTCATAGTATTTAAACTCTTTCATTCCATTAACCTTGACCAAGACTCGTATTCGTCAACAAGACCACTAGCCTTTGAAAGTACACTTACTTAAGAAGATTCAAACTATTAAATTTCTTTTCCTTGACACACAAGATGCCAAGGTGATAAGCTTAAGGTTGCACTCTGGGTACCAAGAGTGCATCTGCACATTTAGTGGCATTTAAGTTGTAAGCTCATTACCTATTAGATATGGTAGCTGCAAGAAACATATTGTCTCCATCCCAAAGAAGATAATGTGAGGCAACTGACCTGAAGAATTCAAACAATGACTAGACTGTTTAGGAGGAATAACTATTAATCTAAAACTAGGGGATCAGTCTTTCTTATCTTGCCCCTTAAAAATGAAAATGGTCAGATTTTCTTCTGTTCCGAGCAGGGTGCAGAAGGTATCTGAGGGTGAATCACAACACCAAAGATGCTATAGTGTCTTTCTTCCAGCTCTCCTCCCCGTCGCTGAGCTGTCCGCAGTGCTCACCACTGCGCGCCTGCACCGCAGCACGCAGGAGGCGCGGCAGGCAGGCAGCGAGCTGCGCCCCCGCCGAGCGCACCGGGGGTGCCAGGTGAACGCTGGGCTGGGCTAGCCTAAAGTTCACGCCGCCTTATCTTTCCTCTGCTATCAGCGCTGCAGTTCCTAACCACACTTAAACTTAGCAGTGCCAAGGATGTGGCAGGATGATGGGTTTAAACAGGGAATCTGCTTAAAGCTCATTCTGTTTCTTGAAATAGCGTAAAAACAGTTTTGTGAGCTGCCTGGCCTGCCCTGACCATCATTTTTTCAGCGGACGTTCTTACGTTTAGAAAATCCATGGAAACAGGATAACCACAAATGGAGCTAATCCGTGGGTGACTTTCATAAACCTGTCAGATATATCCAAACTGCTCCAGCAAGGGAATTTATCGCGGCCGAAGTCTGGTTTCAGAAATTCAGACTTCCCCGGCCCGCTGCCTTTCCCGCCGCCTTCCTCCGTGCCCCTCCAGCCTCCCCGGTGTCTGGCCCGGCCAAAGCAGCACCTTTGGCGTCCTCCCGCCCCCACCCCCGGTTCCATTTAGGAAGCGGCGTTCCCGGGAACACCGGCACCGGCTGCAGGGAGGCT
>VWZG01008217.1:621405-633635 GCA_013396735.1 Grallaria varia
GAGGACCATGCCGAAGATGATGGCGGCCATCCAGATGAGGCGGGAGCGCTGGAAGTGGCAGCTGCCATCGCGTCCCCGCTGCTCCGCCGCTGCCGCCATCGCCGCACTGCGCCCCGCGCCGCCCGCGCGCTAAGGCCGCCGCGGGGGGGCGGGGCCGTACCACTGCCGGGCGGGGCGGGACGAGGGGAGCCGAGCCCGTGAGGGGCCGCGGTGTGACCGGGGGTGTGGTTCAGCACCGGGTCATTGCGGCCCCGAACCCCGCAGCACTGCGGGCCGGGGCACAGCGGATGGAAAGGGCCTGGGGGGGTGTGTGGGTCGGCAGGGCTGGAACACGGGCCAGCAGTGACCGAGGGGGCAGCGGCGTCCCGGCCTGCATCGGTGGGTCCCATCCGCGGCACTGCTGAGGCCGCACCTTCAGGGCCGTGCCCTGCTCTGGGCCCCTCACCGCAGGACGGACAGTGAGGGGCTGGAACGAGTCCAGAGAGGGAAATAAAGCTGGGGAAGGGCCTGCAACACAAGTCCCCTGAGTTGCGGCTGAGGGAGCTGGGGGTGTTTACCCTGGAGAGAAGGAGGCTCAGGGGAGACCTCACGGCTCTCTACAGCTCCCCGAAAGGAGGGTGCAGCCGCGGGGAGGTCGATCGGCCTCAGGACAAGAGCACACAGCCTCAAGCTGCACCGGGGGAGGTTTAGGGCCCTGAGACATTGGAATGGATCGCCCGGAAGGATGATGGAGTCCCGTCCCTGGAGGGTTCAGGAAAGACAGGACGTGGCACTGAGTGCCATGGTCTGACTGACACGGTCACGCGTTGGAGTCGGTGATCTCGGAGCTCTTTTCCAACCTCGGTGTCTGTACCGAGGCAGAAAATGCAGGCAGGGGGTCGGCGGCGGCCCCGGCAGGCACGGACCGCACGGACCGCAGCGCCCTCTCGTGGCAGCGGAGCGGCACCGACCCGACCGGCACCGGGAGCTGCCGCCCGCCCGTGGGCACGGCGAGGCGCGGCACTGCCCGGGGCACGGGCTGCCAGTGTCCCGGCACTGTCCCTCGGACAAGCGCCCAGTGTCCCGGCACATGGGGGCAAGCGCACAGTCCCGGGACCGTCCCTGGGTGTCCCCCCCGCAGCCCACCCGTGGGTCACAAACTGCAGCATCGCTCGCTACTGGGCTAAAGTAAACAGGTGCGGACATTCCTACTACTCAACAGTTCAGTCATTATTTAAAAGAGCACATAATACCTCCCCCTTTGAAAACTACCGCTTCAAAGCGTACTAAGCCCACCGTTTTCTGCTCTGCGTCCTTTTGGGACAGAGGACTCCACGGATGGGCTTGTCACCAGGACCCTGGGAAAGGTTCCCACGGGTAGAAATGTTGGGGGCGGGATGAGGGTTCGGTGCTTTCCTTTGAGCTTTGCTGCCTTTTTGCTTGATAATGAGTTTGACAGTTCAGACACAGTGAGAACTGTTGACTGTGCTATTCTCTCTCCTTGCCTGAAGGCTGAACACCTGCTCTTTTAATTAAGTGTTAATGACGCGCCTCTAAAGCCATTGTTCTTTGCGACAACTAATGCTGCAAGTCCGGACACTTCTCCAGCATGCGTCCTGTGTCTCAGAAAATGGTCACTTACAGAGGGGACTGACTCCGAGGGTCTTCGGGTTAGTTTTGTTCTGTCCTGAGACTGTTCTGTTTCCCTGTCTCAATTTCAGTCCCGGTTGTTCCTGCCTAAAGTACTGGGGGTTTGTTTTTTGGTTGTTTTTTTTTTTTTGTTTTTATTGTTTGTTTGATTGGGGTTTTTGTGGGGTTTTTTTATTCTTTTTTTATTCTGGAGTATTCCTTGGAGGTGAAAGGAGAGTTTGGTAAGAAATTCCTGCCGTGGTAAAATTGTCGCTGGGAGCACATCTACAAAACCCAGTGAGGTTGCCTATGTGGAATTCCATCTGTTTAATAAATTTCCTTGGTTTGCTTTGCTGATGCAAGGGAGCAGATACTCTGTGGCCCCACTTACATTTTAGTATCTGGAAGAAATTTCTAAATTTTTTTTTCTTTATGTAACCCATTACTTAATTTCTTACTCTTTAAAACATTCTACAGAAATTGCTTCTGCCTGCCTGCCATGTCCAAAGGTTGTGCTGAGATCCTGAGATGGGCCGAGCTTTGTGGCAGCATTGCCTCAAACTGCCCCACGCACCGAGAACATCATCTAAGGACGTAGTAAGGCAAGTGTATTACGATGTAATCCTAAAGCAGCTCGGTTGCTGCCGGGATGGACGTGCTGCTGCACGGAGATGACTGCAGAGGGCAGACAATACACAGGAAAGACACGGGCTGTCAGCGGCCCGCGCCGCGGCAGCACTTGCTGTGTTAAGCTGGTTTTGGTGGCCAAAAGTGGCCAGGTGAGGTCAGGGATGACGTCATGTCACCCGTCCTGCCACACCGTGGGCAGAAGAGGGTGTGCTCTTCTGCTTACTCTTCTTTCTCTTGCCAAAGACAATTGATTTATCGTTCATGTTCAAGTGCTGTTCTGTTCTCCCTGGGCTGGATAGACCAAGGTCACAAACGAGCGGCGTGTGTGACAGCAGCCCCCATCGCTGCCAGCCCTGTTGGCTCACACAGGGAGCTCTGCCGGCCCTGGGCATGGACTTGAAAGTGAAGCAGCTCCTGAAGACAACTCCCCACTCAGACCTTTTGGGGGGGATGGACTTTCAGAGGTTCATTTCTAACCCAGAACAATGTGTTTGACCTGACTTTTTAAAAAAGGCTGTTTCTTTTGACAAAGAAATGAGTCCTCAGAGTATTTAAGAAGTTGAATAGTTCCAGTTTTAATAACTTAAAGCCAGAAGTCCTGTTGCATCATCTAGTCTGGCCAGCACAGTCCATTCAATATTATCTGGTTTCTCTGAATTGAGCCCAGTGACTCACATTTACTTAAATCATACTTTCCAAGGGGTTTTTTAGCTTTCTTTGAAGGTGTCAAAAGATGGAAAATCTACTGCTTTTAATGATTAATCTTTCTTGTGTTTCTTAGGTGTTGTTACATGTACCTAACAACTAATTTTGAGGGAGGTTTTCCAGAGTACTTGAAAAGCTCTCCCTATTGTATTTTGCAAATATTTGCATTTCTGCCCTCATATTTTGGACAGATTAGCTCCTTTTGTGTCTTCAACTCTGAAAATGTTATTTGTCAGTGAATTGCTTTTATTGACAAGTATAATCTAGACTGGAAACTTCAAATCCCAAACACTGTTGTGTGAATTACTGAAAAAAATGCTGAACAAATTCACTTTGCTAAGTTTGCAGGAAATAAAACTGTTTCACCATAACTTCTGAGATTTCTACTTTGGTTTCCTTTCCTTTTCTCTTAGTGCCAGAAAGTGACTGAATGAAGCCCTGGCGTGCTTGTATGACTTGGCAGCATGCTACACACCAAAGTATCAGCAAGGCTGAGTGCAGACAGAGGGCGGCTCTGACCATGCTTACTAGAAGCCAGTCATGCTCTTTTTCAGGCCTTTCCTGTGCTAGAGAACATGCAGATCTTGGTAGCCACCAATGGACACAGCTGCCATCACAATGGCAGGGCTCTGTAAGCATTTGAAGAAGATAAGTTTAACCAGCTTTACCCTGCTTCAGGCTGCACACATTGCTAAACTGAGTCTATTTTTATAGTAGTTAAGGACCTGGAAAAGAGGGAAAGCATATCTTAAAAACAAGTTGCAAAGGAAAAAAACATATTCCCTCATAATTGCATACAAACTTTTTTTCTTTAATTTGCATTACTTGGTTTAGATTTCAAATTAGGTTAGTATTACAGCCACAAGTACTTATTAAGAATCTAAGACTGAAAGAGACGTTTGTTATGAGACCACTAAGCTTACTAGCCATCTAGTACTTTGAGAATGGGGACATGTGATCCTCTTTGAGATTTGAAAGACAGCTACATTAATTTTTAAAAAATGTTTTTTTCACTGAAGCTGTGTCCACAGGGTCCTGAGGTCTCCAGGGTGACTGGGTGTGTACATTGAGATGGGTTAATTCTGCTGAAAACAATCAAATGGACCTGTGCATTCTTTCTGCCATCCCTGAAACATAGCTGGCTCATTTCCCCTGCTGTTTATATCAGTGGATCACTCTTTTCAATTTTCAAATACTAAAATTTCTGTTGCACTTAGTGGTGGAGAAAACTTGTTCCCTCTTCAGTTTAGAAATATTTGCTATCTCTAACTTAGAGATATTGACTATCTCACTTTCATTGGGAAGTACAAAGGGTATTTGCCAGGTAGTCTGCCTCTTTTGTTTGGTGTTCTTGGTAGATGCCAGAGACTAGATAGAGACATGTTAGCTCTTCCCTGTCTTTTAAAATTCCTTTTTTTTAAAAAAAAAGGCGGGAGGGGGTGGAGGGTAAGGGAGAGGGAGGATTAGTCAAATTCAGGCCAAATTTTATGGTGTGAGTCATTGTACTGGAGTCAGTGACGTGACTTCTTTAAACAGCAACTTTCTGTATAAGTAAGGATTAAAGGATTGGGCTCTTTTAGGAAGTTACTTGGAAATGAACTGCAGCCAGTTTTAAACTGAATTTGAAGCTGGTATAAAAGAGATGAGATGTGTTCAGGGAAAGTTACCTAAGGAGATGGAATTATCAACAGGACTTTTTTTTAGTCAGGGCTAAATGACACAATGCTATAATGAAACTACTGCAAAAAATGTCTGATTCTTAATGTAACTAGTTAACATGTTCCTTATCAATTTTTAATTTTTAACGGAGACTTAAAATTATATCACCTTTATCTTTTAGTTCTAAGACCAGAGAAGCTAAGGAAAAGTATGGCTTTTAAAAGTATTTCATGTTGCAGTTTGACAGGCATTACAGTTTTGAGGTTAATGGTCAAGATTTTCAGCAGACTCCATACAAAAAAAAAATAAAATTGTAAGTGTAATGAGATATGCATAAGAAGAAACACTGTGGTATGGTAATTCTGTTTCTTCTTGTAGTGAATAGCCTTTGCAATGTGGAAGTAAATAAACCTTTGCACGTATCTGCTGTATCCTTGGATGTTTGACAAAACCAATTCTCTTCTATCACATTTTTAACACAATTGTAAGCATAATTCAGGTCATGGAAACTGTCAGCTATAAAGGTCCCAGCCAAATACTTTATTCTCTGTAAAGATTAAGAACTAGGTAACACCTATAAGTTATAAAGGTATGAATTTCTCATGGATTTTACTACAAATTCGGTTTGTACATTTTAGAGGTGAATTTTTGTCTGACTTCCATATGTTCATCCTAACAATATCACTGTGAGGTTTTTTCTGCTATGAAAAACGGAGAGCAGGTTGAAACAGCTGCCTTGTCATGATGGGCTTCACCCAATGTTGCATTAATAAGCCTTTGTAAATATACAGCCAAGGCTCACCAGTCTGAAGTTGAGGTTGCACAGAGAGCTTCAGTTTTGATCACAGCTGTGCACTTTACAGTTCTGTGTTTGTTTTCACCAACATCTGCTGGAAGTCAGTAACTTGAGTCCTACTAAAAATATTTTGTGAACATCTCTGATGGCTTTCTTTTATTGTGTGAGGTAACTTTAAAAAAAAAATAAATATTAACAAGTAACCTCCATTTTAAATCTATTTGAAATTTATAAATGTTAGATTTACGCTACAAGTATTTTGTGGAATTTTTAAAACCGGATGTGAGCTACAGGTATTTGGCAGGACTTTTTTGAAGGCACGTAAAGCAAAAAAAAATTGTATATTATTTGGGAAGGGTATTTAATAATACTGATGTACTTTACAACAGTAAATTGTAACCAGACAGCCTTGTTCATATTGCTCATGCTGGAAAATCTCAAATAGCTTAGACTGTTTAAAACTGTCTTACACACAGATACAGGGGCGTGAGTGTGCATACCAGCATCCAACAGCATCTATATAGTGGCTAAAACAGGCTGAAGGAGTAGAAGTCCAGCAAACCATCAGCAGTTTGATGCCTTGTTCTCTCCCTTAACCACTTGATGACAATGCATGTGTTTTTTTAACACATATTGTTTGGTATCTGATATCACTTCTCTGTTCTCTCTGAAGGAATTCCTAATTCTTTATTGCTGCCTCCTATGTTGAAAGCCACTGCCTTATATTGCCAGGTGGTATGGTAGTAAACACAGAAGTGCAGTGTTGGGAGAAAGGAAAAGCTTCCAGTTAGTTCAGTGTTCTTGGGGGGTCCATTGGGACAAACTAATGGATCTTTATTGTGTTTCTCAGTTAATGAATATGACAATTGACACAGTTCTCTAGCCCTAAGTATTTCTTTTGCTATGTGTCTGGAACAGGAATATTGTCATGGACAAGCTAACTGCAGTACAAACAGATCAGCCAAGATCTAGCAAAGAAGTGGGATCAGTCACTAGCAGATGGGTGAGTGGGCGGGAAGCGTGTTTTGTTACAACCACATGGGTGGGGATGTTATTTGGGAGATGAGAAGGAATAGGATTGACAAGGGAGGTTAGAGCAATAGCTCTCTGAACAGGGAGGAGAAGACTCCAGACAAGTTGTCTCCAGTCCCAGCAGACTAGCCTTAAGGCCAAATTCACTCGTCTTTAGACAACTAGTTATCATAATCAAGTTCAGCAGACCATGATGTTGTGATTTATTGTATTTGTATAGTATCATGTGGGTGCTTGTATTCTGTCAGCACAAGAAAAAGATAGTCCTTTTCCTAAAATGCCTGCAGTTCAGAGGTCTGATCCTCTCAGAGTCCACAAGTCTTTCTGGAGCTGATCAGGTGAATATATGGTGACAGACACTTTCTTACAAAGGAAGGGAGACAGAGAAGAAGATACCAGAGAGTATGAGGATAAGAATTACCATGAAATTAATATAGACTGTGAACCTGACCGTATTGGGCATGAAATGCCACTACATTTAAATGAAGTCATATTTATGTCAGTGGTGCTGGAGAAGAAAGGACTTGCCAGCCTGAACTGCACTCAGTAATCCTCTGGAGGCCCACGCTGGATTTCAGAAGCGTATTTTATACAGTGTTTTATGTTTCTTAAGGCAGGATTTTAGTGGCCACATGTTTGCTACTGCATGGATTCCTGTGTGACTTTTCTGCTCTGGGTTCAAAGCGGTCAAGAATATTTACAATCTATTCATTAGGCTTATTAGAAATGGAAGTCCTACTCCAGCCCATTCCTGCACTGATGTGGACTCTGCTCTGCTAATTTGCCCTTCCCTGTGTGATCTTAGCCCTTTACAGCCTCAGGCTCAGGATCAGCCTGTCCAAACTGCAGATGAGAGTTCTGTGTGTCTGTGTGAGGCGGGTCTGCCCCACAGAACCGAGATGTCCCTCCACCAGAGCAGGAAACATTGTATTGAGTGAGACGGGGGCACTACTCACTGCCCTCCCAGCCATCCTACATCCATCTCCTTAACACTTTTTTTCTACTGCCCAGAAAAAAATGAATAGTGTTGGCTACCACGAGCCTACCACTTAATAAAAGACACAAATACTTTAGTTTCAGTTTTCCCTGGGGTCTTATTTCCTTTAAAAATTAAGGCAGCCTTCTCTTTGAAAGGCATTACAATTTCTTTTATAGACCCCTACCTTCCCTAGGCAGGTATCCATTTTTTGTTATCACTGAAGACTTAAAATATCAGGCTAGACAGACATTTAGTCTTAGCAAATATGACCCTTTTTTCCATTATGCCAGATTTCAGATAATTACAGTCAGTTCTGTAAATTATGTTAAATATAAGAAAAGCTTAAGTGTGAGACTACTCCAAGTTATGTGAAACTGGTCTAATGCCTTATACATCTTGAAATATTTAGATTTCAGTGGGACCTAAGTCAGAGCAAGACTGGTAGATCTCAAAAGTGAATGGTATTTTCAGCAATATTGTTTTCCTCCACCTTCAAGTGTCAGAAACAACGTTCATTTCAGATAGGAGAAGTACTGGACCGGGGAATGAATTCTCTTGGAAAGCAAGGATTATCATAAATTTCACCCTCTTTTTGCTCAAGGTTCAAAACGTGCCTCCATCCTGCTTGTCCTGATGACACATCACGGGAGTGTGCCTGTCTGGGCACTGAATTACTTTTCAAAGCAAGAGAAGCTGCTGTCAAGGCCCCTTCCCCCGAAAAGCAGGGGAGAGCACAACAGTCACTTGCCTGCTCGTGTTCTCAGGAGGGTCCTGGCCACAGCTGGCCATGACAGTACTGAGCACAGGGTGAAATCTTTGGGGATGAGAATCTATGGTGCTTTGCTGAATTTTCCGTTTGAACATGAAATCTCTTTGCAGTTCTCCAGGGTTGCTTGGTAGCATTTTTATTTCAGTGATGTAAGAGCTGCCTGTTACTGCCAAGCCCATAATTAAAGCAGTGTTGACTGGTAAGTAATGGGCTGCAAAAGGTGTACCAAAAGATAATTGAAGTTGCACTCCAGATAAGCGGGGCATGAGCATCCTTTTTATGAGGTGTTAATGTCTGAAGACCAACTAGTGAAATTGATCTTGCGTCCTTCAGGATGAAAGTTCTGCTCAAACATCAATAGCATTGTACTGCCCTAGAAAATGTTTGATGTAGGAATTTCCTAAAGGGTGTTTGTCATAGGACTCCCCAGCCAGGCGCCTGGTGACAGAGCTCATGCCGCACTGAGTAATTCGGCATCCCATTCACGCTACCAGGATTTTGGGATCAGCTTTGCAACTTCTAACACAAGGGCTGTCCTGGAAGGAGAGAACAGAGGTGTTCCCCATGCCCAGGATAGGATAGATGCAAACGTTTTTTGAGAGCCATTTTAAAGAGCACACTGTGGCTAGTCATCGTCTAATAATTACGTTGTCTCTCCTAAACACAATTTACATACATACCTTTCATTTCTGTTCTACTTTCACATCCACGTGATTTGGATTCCTCTGTAAATGCACTTATACCACGTCTGGCATAAAGGAACCTTGACAGAGTGGGTTTCTGCGTTTGGACTCTACTTACATCTATATCAAAATTCCATGGATTTTTGTGGAAGTTTGAAGACAAACTATGAACCCAAAGAGATGCTGATTTTGTCAAGCATGCGGCTTTGAGTATTCCTGCTTTTCCCCCACACTCTTCCCCTATTTGTGAAATGAATCTAAAATAGGGGGTAGAACACTATTTTCTCAACAGAGTTTAGAGAGGGGATGTGGGAGCTTACAAACCGTTGTTTTGATAGTGCCTGACATGCAGCAGCATGATGATGCCAAGGGAACATGGGCAGCAAGGGCTGGTCAGTGGTGTTGCCTGGATTAGTGTGGTCAAAGTGCAGCTGTGGCAGAAGTCAGCTCTTGTGTTAGGCCAAGTCCATATGTTTCAGCAGAAGAGGGGGAAGAGGAGGTGGAAGCAAAGATTGCCATCTTCTTTCCTGGAATGTCACTTAAAAACAAAAACTGGCAATCTTTATCAATTAGCATTGCAAAGAAAATCTCTGAAAATGAAGGGTGTAAAGTGGCTGCCTGGCAGAATGCCTCAAACAATAACTCTGGGAAGTGTGAACTGCTTTCTCCATAGCTGGAGGATGTTAACAAAAGCCTGGTCTATTTGACCCGACCCAGTAGTGATGGACAGTCACTATTAGCAAGCCGTGCAAGTCGGTGCAAGCCTCTGCTGGCTCCTTCTTATCTCTTCTGCATTGGTTGTGTCTATAAGCTGTGTATGTGTGTTGGCAGAGGTGGTTTCCCTGCCCTTTTGAGATGAGTATTGCAGGCTGCCTGCAGGGGCAGCTTTGTGTTGTAGTTATTCCTATGAGATAATGTTTTCTGCCATGAAAATTGAAAATCCAGAAAGAAAACTGAAAGGTTTGGTTCTAGTCTTCCTTGTGGCCAGACTGAATGAGTGAAGTCTCTTTGTACCCTGCAAACATCTTTGGTATCCTTGATCCAGTTTGTCATGCACCCCATGGACGGTTGTACTAGAATTGCAGAGAGATGTAAAAGTCATATGCACTTCCATACTTTATTGTGCCAATTCAAATCAAGGTTCCCCATTCTCTTACCCTCTGCTCCTGTGCATCCCCATCCCGTGCTGGTGCTTGCCAAAATCTACACTGGCCGAAAAAAAAAATAAAGTGATCAGTTTTAATTTTTGGAAGGAGCAGCATTGTGAGCTCTTGGTTCACTTCTAGTCAAGTGTACACTGAAGATGGTATGTGCAGGACTGTGTGCAAAGCCATGTGGGGGCTTAAAGACATGTAGACTTAAACCCTGCCTGCTTAGAAAAAGAAGCAATAGCTGAAGCTGGATTTGCTGTAGAGAAGACTGTCAATAGAACTATGCCCCTAAGATTTATATGTCTGCTTATTGTGTCTGAACCTTTGTCCACCTCTCCCTACTTATGTATCTGAAAAATCAAAGTGAAATAAAGCCAAAGGACTAACTAGCAGCACACCTTGACTTTACCTAGAACTGCTGAACACCTTTGCCCACCTGGTATCTTTTTTCCTTTCTCCCAAATGACAAGTCTCACTTAAATACAGACATGGACATGAAAAACTCCAAACTATCCTGAAGCTCTGAAGGAGAAATCTCGTGGGATGTATCTGTGCTATGATAGTTCAGGCTTATGGGGATGCTATGGTAGAAGAAAGGGGAGAAGCATGGCGAAGAAGTTGCTTCAAGCTGTTGTTTCCAGATGTTTTGGACTACTTGATGCTGTCATCCCTCTGAAATTCTGTCTTCACATACACTTCTGCTTGAAAATGTTATTTAGGTAAAGTGGTTTCTCAGGGCATTTACCTTGCCTTATGGACAGAACTGCTAAAGGAATCCAGTCTCTGAAACACTAGACTCATTGGCTGACAGTCATCCCTGTCTGGAAGGACATCAGTTTTCTCTTGTGAAGTGCTGTGATGGTGTGGGTAATGTCAAAACCATTGCGCAGCTCAGCCCAGAAGTGTCTGGGTGGCTGGTGAATGCACTGGTCCCTGCAGAATGGAAACAGTATGCAACAACTCACAGACTTTGTCCCCATACCCTTTAGCTTCAGAGCAAGCTGGAGCAGGTCCCAAATCTGAAAAAGAATGGGTGCATGTTGAGATGAAAAACACATGAAGTAATGATGCTGTTGTTCTTGAACACCTTCAGTGATAGCCATTAACAGCCTCATTTGACAAATTATTACACTGACTAATTGATTTGCTGCTGTTCTAACATCTAATCCTTTTCAGCTTTGCAACTGTTGCTCCCTGTAAGTCCCTTATGTCACTCTTGGATCTCTTAAGTAATATTTCTGGCTTCTCTTTTGGATTAGTATGATGGTCATGATTTCACCTTGGGCTGATAGCACAGTCTGTGCTTGTTCTGTAACTGACTTGGACAAGCAGAGCTGTCTGGAGGGGAAAAAAACCTGCCTTAGGAAGGGAAAACCTTGTGCTGAGCTCTTCAGCATGTGCTCAGAAGGGAACCTGCCCTGTCTCCCGTGGGTGACCCCAGAGTGTGCTGGGGTAGGCTTTGTCCTTTACTGTGAACAGTGGGTGCTGATGCAATGTCTAGTAAAGGCACCAGCATTTTATTTACTGCAGTTACGTTGATGAGAAATGTCCCATGGATGGAAGTAGGAGCAGGATAACCGAATAGGAAATACATGGACTTGTCTCCCGGGCGCAGTAACAGCTGGGATGGTTTCCCTTTGGGAGAAGGGTGGTGTGGAGGCCTCCCGGCATCTGGGGTAGATGAGAAGGGGAGCAGAGAGAAGGGGAGCCCCTCAGAGGGCTGAACCAAAGGTGAAAGATTCCTTCATTAAATGAACCACTCTCCATTTGAACAAAAGAAAAGTGGCTGGCTTGGTGCTGGCAGCGGGGGCTTCGCTGGGAGACTCTTTGGCTCCGCGGATGGGGCGAGCCCCTACGATGTGTATTTTGATGATGGGATGACAATGGAGGTGTGGGGGACGGCTCTGAGTCACCCTCGGAGTCCCGGCGGCCCCGGCCCATTGGCGGGGCCGGCCCGGGCCGGCCGGGTGGGGGTCGCCGAGGGCCGGGCGGAGGGCTCATAAGGCGCGGAGAGCTGGAGCTGCCCCACTGCCCGCGGACCTCGGCCCCATGGAGCTCGCCAGCCTGAACCCCGCCAGCCTGGCCCCCAGCCCCGCACCCGCCGGTGAGCCGCCCCGGGGCGCGCAGGGAGGGTGGCGGTGGGAGCGGTGGTGGTGGTGGCCGTGTCCGTCGTGGGGATGTGGCTGTATCGGGGGTGGCCGGGTCGGTGGTGGGGGCT
>VWZG01008217.1:639783-783126 GCA_013396735.1 Grallaria varia
ACAGCACGGTACAGCACGGAGTGTAGAGCGGGCACAGCACAGTGCGGGACAGGTGTTGGGTGGCGGCCCGCGGTGAGCGGCCCCGCGGCAGGCCCCGCTGCCGCCCTCAGTGCCCGCGGAGGCCCGGCAGCTCCGTGCCGCGGGGACGGGCCGGGCCGTGCCCCCCGCCCGCAGCCCCGCGGTGCCGGCCGCAGGGCCCGGGTGCCGCCGGCGCTCCTGTGCGGCCGCGGAGGGCGAGGAGCAGCCCCTTTGCCCGGCTGGTTGGGCAGTGCCGGCGCGGCGGGCTGTGCTGCTGCAGGGGTGCTCTGCGCTCACGGCGTTCTTCCCCTACGCCAGCTGAGCCCAGAGTCGTGCGGAAGAAATCTGCCTCTTCCTGACTGTAAAGGGCTGTTGGAAGAATAAGAGATGGAGGAAAAAGAGAAGAAGAAGCATCGTGCAAAGCACAGCGGGCCAAAGGCAGAGAAGAAAAGGAAACGCTACCTCAACGACCTGGGAATAGGAGATGAGGAGAATGCACGGAAGAGAAACCCCAAAGCCTTTACGGTCCAGTCTGCCGTGCGGATGGCCAGGACTTTCCATCGGTAAGACGTGGGAATTGGCTGGATGGGCAGGTGTTGGCTGGAGTGTCTTTGCTGCTTTGTGTAGAAATACACGGAGTGTAATTTTCTGTGGTGTGTCTGCACAGCTTCCGGCATTCACCAGGTTATGTTGTAGTCTGTGCCTGTGTCAGAAGTGTGATACTTTCTGCAGCTGTGTTAATCAGTGGATAAATATGTACAGCTCCTTGGACTCAGTGGGAGTTCCCCATGCGTGTTAGTATCTGGGCTCAGGGTGAACCGTGGCGTCCACATTTTTGCAAATGCTGAAGGCTTTCAGATAATAAATGTTACTGTTTATTACTTTCTTGTATTTATTTATTACAAATTTCTTCTCAGAACTCAGGATTTGAAGACTAAAAAACATCACATTCCTGTGGTCGATCGTACTCCTTTGGAGCCTCCTCCGGTGGTGGTGGTTGTAGTCGGTCCTCCCAAGGTTGGGAAGAGCACTGTAATAAGATGTCTCATTAAGAACTTCACAAGGCAAAAGCTGGTTGAAATCCGGGGTCCTGTTACAATTGTTTCAGGTGAGAACAAAGAAATAGAAATGCTTGTTTTGTGCTCCTTACTTGTCTTGCTTTTAAAGACAGGATGTGTTCATGCTCTTCTAATTTTTGGTCATTTGGATCATCAGTATGATCAGGCATACTTATTAACAGTAGAGGAAAAGTGAGATTTAGGCTTTGGGGGACTAGTCCCTCTAAACTTGTTTTTCCCTCTGCTGAGATCCCAGTTCTCCCAGTGGGTTTTTTTAATTTGTTTCTTTTTGCTTTTACATTTCTGACTTTTTTTCCCCAGTTTCTTCCAACCCCCCATACTTTTCACAAGTTTTCCTTTTCTACTGGGATCTGTTCTCCCTTTTGAACTGTTTTACTCTGGCTTCATCTTTGGCCCTACACATTTCATATTCTTCCAGGTTCCCTGTCCTATAATCCTGTGTTTATGTACCTTTCTTTCTTAACTCAAGGCTTACTTTACCTAGCCAATTCCAGTTACATTTCTCCACCTCACCCCCCAGTCAGTTCCTTTTCCTTTTTAAGTTTTCAGTCACAGTTTCCATTTGTCTTGGTTTGTTTCTGAGGTTCTGTGCACACCCCACATTAGCTCAAGGCACAGATTTGATTGGGAGATCTTGTTTGAAGACAGATAACTGTGTGTTTGGTACAGGTGAACTCTTCAGTTTGGCTCTTATTTTTGCAAGGAATGGTTGACAAATATGGGAAGGAAAAAGTGGAAAGGAAAATTCATGTGTTTGATTTGATTTCCTAATTGGTCTACTGGGACTCAGGGGTTGAATGTTTCAGTTGATAAGGTAAAGAAATAACCTGTAATTCCTTAAAAATTATAAGGTTGAGTGCATGTTTTCAAATAAGATATAATTTAATAGAATTATAAACATGTAAAAACACTTCTACAGTGGTGTATATTGGATGATCTACATGTTAGGCAAGAATTGGAGTTCCAGATACCTTTCAGCAGCTTCAGGAATGTGACCTGAAAAGAAAACAATGTACTAATTGGTTTGCTCCCACTGTTTCAGGTTTTGATTCTTAATTCTCTCTTCAGGTAAAAAGCGCAGGCTGACTATTATTGAATGTGGATGTGACATCAACACAATGATTGACCTGGCTAAAGTGGCTGATTTGGTAAGGTAGCAATGCCACGTGATTTCTACTATAATTATATTCAAAATACTACTTTTGCCTGCACTGCACCAGCGTCTGATTTCTCTGCCCATTGCTGTCAGAGGCAAAACTGTTTCTGGTTTCAGAGAGAACAGGACTTAAGGTTGTTGACAAACCTAGTGTTCTGGAATGACCCCTAGGACTTACTTCATCCTGGAGGTGGGGGAAGATAAAGTGTGTGTGTGGTGATGGGGAGAATGTGAAAGAAGGGAAATGGAACTGAACTTCATTGCTAATGCAGCTGGTAAACTTTTAATGGACGATCTTATAGCAGGCCAAGGTAATACAGTGACTTTTCATTAAGGAATTTGTTTTACCGTATAAAATCTGAAAATGATTTTTAGTCCAGAAGTTTTTAACTAATGTCTAAAGAAATATGTATTAGTTTACTAGGTGTTTTGTTTTTTTTTAATGCACTCTGATGGTGCCATATTTGAAGATCATTGTGTAGTAAAACAACTGATTTCAGTGCAGTGTGGTCACCGTTGCAATTTACTTGTAACTTTTGTATCAGGGGATAACATTAACTTCTAAAGCAGCTAAGATCCATCCTTTAATTAAAAAGCCAAAGTAGGTTTTCAGGTTATATGAAAATAAAATACAAAACCTTTTGCAAGATTTTGGTTCCCAAGATGCTTATGACTTTAAAGGTGTGGTCTTTGAAATTAGCTCATGTGGGCTCCATGGTATTGCTGTAGTGAAATGTGGATGTTGTGTTTTCAGGTTCTAATGCTTATTGATGCCAGCTTTGGATTTGAGATGGAAACATTTGAATTCCTGAACATTTGTCAAGTACATGGATTTCCCAAAATTATGGGAGTTCTTACCCACTTGGATACTTTCAAAAACAACAAACAGTTAAAGAAGACTAAAAAGAAGTTAAAGCACAGATTCTGGACTGAAGTGTACCCGGTATGGCATTTAACATTAATTTTTTTATATATTTTGCTTATGGAAGCTAAATTAAAAGTGAGGCAGTACTTAAGTGTTTATTATGTTCTTACGTCTTTTAGATAATACTGGAAGTGAATAATGTTGATATTGTATCAGATTATGTCATCTTTCTTCTGTTTGCCAAAATTCTTGTGTGACTGTTCTCCATCCCAGTGTGATAAGCTACTAACCTACTAGTAAAAGGTCTGTTATGCAAGTGGTGTGCAAGGAGGATCTGCTTGTAGGTCTTCTGGATGTGAGTGGTTTTCCCCTAAGATTTAGGGGGGAATTTTGATGTTGAAATAAACTAGTTAGTTTGATCTTTTAGAACCCGTTGTAACCTACAATTTCCAATTATTATTTACAAATTAGAATCTCATTACTATATATATATATATTTTTGGTTTTAGCTTTTTAGGGATCGAATTGATGTTTAATGTTCTTATGTCTTTTGAATGTGTTTAGGGTGCTAAGTTGTTTTATTTGTCTGGGATGGTTCATGGAGAATATCAAAAGCAGGAAATTCACAACTTGGGGCGCTTTATCTCGGTTATGAAATTCCGACCTCTTACCTGGCAAACATCTCACCCGTATGTTCTCGCAGACAGGTGTGTGCTTTTCTCTCTTCTCCAGTCTCAGTGTAGGTAGCACCTGCTGTTTGGAAAGGCTGTAATATCAGACCTCAGCTCTGTGTGTGAGTGTGTGTTGAGTGTTACGGTGGCTGTGGGAAGTTGAAGCCTTCTCTGCAGGTTTGGGCCATGAGCTTTAGCCATTCAGTTTTCACTTGTGTCACAGCATGTATATATCTCTGGTATGTTGTAAACACTTTTGAAACACAGAAAGAAAAATTAAAATAATCCTACTTGTTGCTGATTAAGTTGAATTTATGTGGAAAAGAAACAGCATTCAAGCAACTAAACTACAGCTGGTAAACTAGTCCTCTGAGTTTCCTGGAATATTGTTTCTGCTCCATCTCCATGTGTAGCATTTGATTCGCAGTCTCTTTGGAACATTAAAGTAATGTTGATGATGGCTGTTCCTACTTGGGAAATTACCTCACCTTTCATGTTTTATTGCCAGAATGCTTACAGTTATGACTGAACTCCCACAAAACCCCAAGCTCTCTAGAACGAGCCTCTTTTGAAGCTTTAATTCTTTTGGAAAAATTGTCAAGGAAGTCGATAAGCATCATGCAAAAGTCATTAAAAAGTCCTGCAAAATGCACAGAGCAAAGAGAGGGAAAAGGCAAAGAAAGTGTTGTGTAGTTTTTCAGTAACACTGTTTTAGGTCATGTAACTGTTAGTTACTGTGATTGTTGGGTCAGTTTTCAGCTGGTCTGCAGGCAGGAGGTGTCCCATTCTCTTCCTTGGCTGTGCGTTTGTTTTGCCTGCCTTGTACAGTGTTGGATGGAGTTTCCCCCTCGTCTGCCTGCAAACAGTCATTTTCTGTGGTAGCTCTTGTGCCATTATTAGGGAAAACAAGGTATTGTGGGGCTGCAGGGAATGTGACGTTCAGCTTTTTGCTCTCTAATGGCAAAATTAATTTGAGGAGAGTTGTGTATGCAAAGTGGATATACAGTAGTTACAATGTGCTATACGTTGTTGAACTTGGTCATACAACTTTTAAAATGCCATTTAAAAAAGTTTTTGGAACTGCAGTTCTCTTTTCTTAAATTAATTTTTTCAAAAGTTACTGTTGGGACTGCTAGATATTTTAACTTACATTTTGAATGTTGGGTAGAATGGAGGAGTTGACAAACCCAGAAGATGTTCGAATCAATCCCAAATGTGACAGGAAGATATCACTGTATGGATACTTGAGAGGAGCACACCTGAAAAACAAAAGTCAAATTCATATGCCAGGTAATTTATCAGATTCTTAAAACTCCTGTACTGATCTATGAATAATAACATGAAATGATTTGTATCTTTAAACTGTATGTTATAAAATAGGTTTTTCACCTTTCTAAGTATGTTATGTTTTTGAAAATTATGTTTCATAGCCCACCTTTTTATGAAAATAAACACTGTGATTAGTTTTGCTTTTCTTTGTACAGTTTTGTTGCAGTGTTAAACACAATATTCACAGTGTTTGAAGTTTTTCAAAGGTGTTTCACTTTAAAAGGTCTTTGAAGTGCAAAACATACCAGCTCTAATAATGAAAAGTAAATTTGTCATATTGTTTTAAGTGAATGATTTAAATTAAGAAATATTTCAATAGTAAATTTACAGACCTGCTCAGAAAAAGTGAGTTGCTGGTTTTCTCCTTTGAAAACAAGGAAACAAACAAACTCGGAGCTTTGCAGGATTCTGGGGAATTTATGTATGTTTCTCTAAGTTCAGTGCTAAGGCAGAATTGGATGTTTGGTACAGAGCTTGCTATTGATAAATCACTGAATGGCACAACGTTTTTGGTTTGTTTTGGTTTTTTTCATCTCTTCATAGTGAACTGCACAAATTTCAGAATCAAAACTTTGTGCAAACCTTGTTGCTTCCTTTGTCTGTCACCTCAGGTGTAGGAGACTTTACTGTGAGTGATGTGGGTTTTCTGCCAGACCCCTGTGCTCTCCCTGAACAGCAAAAGAAACGTTGTTTAAATGAGAAAGAGAAACTCGTCTATGCCCCTTTTTCAGGAGTTGGGGGCATTGTATATGATAAAGATGCTGTTTATATTGACCTTGGTGGAAGCCACGCTCATGAAAAAGAAGAGGTAAGAGAATACCGATGGTGATTTGAATTCTCTTGCAAAATGTAGTTTTTATCCTTAGAGTCAAAGTAAGCTTCTAAGTAATCAATCCCTCTTTGTCCATAGTGGAAAATTACTTTTTTTTTTTCCTTCTCCAAGGATTTCAGAGAAGGGATATTCCTATTATCTACTGTTGTGCAAAACATTTGGAAGATGGGTTAATAATGAGCCCTGAAGTTTGTGTAATACTGAGTTAAATTTATGAAAATGCCAGTACTGGAGTATTATCACTCGGCGCAAGGTGATTGTGGAAGAACAACAGGGTTTCACTGGTCAAAGGGAGAGATGGAAAACATTTGCCTGCAAACAAATTGAATTTTGCTTTTTTAATCTGTATTGTGCTAAATGTTAAATACCTTTGGGTCTATGATAACATGTGCTTGCTGGTATTTACTGTAGTGTTTGCATACTGTGAAGGAGTCCCTCTTGAATTTTTCTTGGTTTGTTATTGTATGCATCCTTGAAATGTGAAGAGGGGAAGGGAGACCTTGCTGTCCTGAGAAAATGTTTATTTAAAATGCTCTGCGTTCTTTTCATGCACATTTCTGCTGGTTTAGTCAGGTAGACTGGTAGCTGTTCATTAGATATTTGTTTATTCATTTTAATTGAAAAGTGAAAACTCTTGGCTTTCCAGGAGGAAGTGAGACCAAATCATGAACTCGTCCAGAGCCTCATCTCCACACATTCAGCCATTGATGTTAAGATGGCATCAAGCAAGGTCTCTCTCTTCATGGACTCTAGACCCTTAGGCTCAGAAGATGTAGAGCAAGAGTAAGTTTTGGATGCTGGGCAGTGTTTGAGCATAAATGAATTTCTAATTTCAGCCTCTAGTTTAGGAAGAATTCCCAATAGAGCACGGTTAATAGAATGGCATATTGTCCAATTCTTCGTCTTTTGAGATTACTGATATGCCACATGTGTATTTTGATATAGAAATAATTGGTACTAGAAAGTTTTGCAAGCAGTATAGTCCCGCCTTCCAGGAATTTCTTGGTGACATAGCCCAAGTAGCATATTTCTATTTTTCGTGAGAGTTTTAGAGAATGTCAGTCATAATCTTCAGTAAAATTCATTGTATAACCTATTTTCATTTCATGGAAAATGAAGAAATTTCCTGGAATTATGTATGGCTATATCATAGGGTATATTCTTGAATTAAGAGGCATTCTATACTTAAAGGACGCAGTTGCCTTTCAGCTGTTCTCCATCACCTTGCTTTGTTTGAAAAGAAAAAAAAAAAAGTCCGATTATTTAAAAATATTAACATGAATTTCATTGTTTCCTTAAAATTTTCATGTACTTTACCATCTTACCCCAAATGTGATCTTTGGGAAAACAGGTTTGTGATGCCAAAAGAAGAGAGACAGCTTGATTTGAAGACAGGAAGAGTACGTCGGAAGGCCATATTTGAAGAGGAGGAGAAAGAAAATGATGATGCAGTAAGCGATGAGGAAGACGACCAAGAGGAAGAAGAAGAAGAAGAAGCAGCAGAAATGTCTGAGGATGGAATTGATGGCAATGATGAAAATGATGCTGAGGAAGAAATTAGGAGCGAGCTATTAAGGGAAGAGATGCCTGTTAGGAGAGCCAAACGTATGAAAAGAGAGGTGGCTAAGGAAGAAGCTGTGACTGAACTGCCAGCATTTGCAGACAGCGATGATGATCTTGAGATGAGTTCTGAAGAAGAAGGAAAAAGTGCCTCTGAAAACAGTGAGAGAGAGGAAGATGAAGAAGATGAGGAGGAGGAAGAGGAGGAGGATGATGATGATGAACAAAGGACTTGCAAAGATGAAAGCTCAGATAGTGAATTTGAGGCTGCAAACAAAAGAGCTGAGTCTAAGCAGTGTGATGTAAATAGTGGTCATACAGAAAAGGAATCACAAATCTCAGATCACAGTTTGAAAAGAAAAACAGTGCTCACTACAGATTCAGGGAACTGCACGGCAGAAGAAGCATCAGAATCTGAGGCTGAAAACTCTTCCCTTGATGAGGATGATGATGAAGAAGGATCACATGATGAATTAGAAGCTGATGAGTCAAATAGCAGTGGGTTTCAGGGCAGTCAAGCAAAGAAAGCTGATAGTGTTAGACAGATTAAACTTAAAACTGTAGAAGATGAGGATGATGATGTGGAGAATCTACTGAGGGAGGAAGAGGAGTATGAAGAAAAAGTAGATCTTTCTGCTGATACAATGGGTAGAGTATAAATGTTTAATTTTTACTGTCCATTTTTAGTTGGATTAGTTGTTAGTAAGTATACTATATAATCTTTCCTCTCATGTATATATAATTATATTTTTATAGCTGTTAAGTGGCAAACTTCAAGTTAGGAAAGTTGTGAATATCTGCTATTACCTCTTTCATTTGGAGTGTGGTATGCAGGTCTCAGGTTTCCTTCCCCTAAAACTGAGGTGATTCATGTTATAAACTTCATTATTTTTTTTATTTTATTTCTCTTTAATCTTTACAGCTGTGTGTGTAAAACAAATTATGATTCTCTATTACATCTAGAGAAACTAAAATATTCTTGAGAATGTTACTAGAATGCATTAACTACTCACTGAGCACTGGAACAGGTTGCCCAGAGAAATTGTAGAATCTCCATCTTTGGAGATATTCAAAAGCCGTCTTGACATGTTGCTGAGCAAGCTGCTGTAGGTAACACTGCTTGAGCACTGGGCCTGGACAAGATGACCTCCAGAAGTCCCTTCCAGCCCTTAGGCCATTCCATGAGTCTGTGAAGAGGATGTGTATCATCATGAGCATAATCAGATCTGTTACTATTGCCAATAAATTCTTAAAATTTTGTCCTGAAAATAGGACTTGTCATTAAAAAAAAAACCCAGAACAGTGATATAATTTGTTAGCCACAATTTATGTTTCTGTGTATGAGAAGAAGAAGCTGGGTTGTGCCTACACTTCCTAAGCCTGTTGTCATGGCCTTATTTAAATTACTTTTGTAGCTCCTAATTCTTGTTCTTTTCCGGAAGTAGAGTGCAAATTTTTTCCCTTTTCAGGTGCACTTAAGTGGAAAGAGGACCTTACACAGAAGGCAGCTGAGGCCTTTCTAAGACAGCAACGTTCAACCCCCAATCTTCGTAAACTTGTATATGGAACAGGTACAAATGTGTTTGGAATTGTGTCTTAATATATGGTAGCTCTTCAGTTGTTACCAAGTTTTCAAGTCTGAGTACTTAAACACTGTAGTTGGTGGGAGGATTGAGTGAATTGACTTGTTAATTGCAGGTACTTGTAATTGAAATAAAGACAGTTTACTTTTCCAATAGAAACATTTTGAGCTCATTTTCCGTACTACTACTCAGTTATTACTCATGTTTTCTGTTACAGTTATTTCCCCCGAACATCTGAAGTTTGGTAATTTATATAATCATCTGGTAGATATTGTACAAATCCATTGTGGTAATTGTATTTCATAAAGGCATGTTATTTCTTAACTGTTTTCAGGAATTTCTGTCTCACAGTGTCTGCAGAATATTCTCCTAGATATGAATTAGTATTATGTCGCTAATGAGGTATTTGTCAAGGAAAAATTAGCTAGCTGGCTTAAAAGGAAGAGAAAATTGCTATTTATGTAATTTGTCCTGTTTAATTCACAACTTTTCCCATGGTTGTCTTGAGTGTACAAACCTTATCATGCAAAACCTTTGTAGAACACAATGAGAATTTGGCTTTTGTAAACCTTCCACAGTGCAGGAGTGGGAAGATTTTCTGACAGATTCTCTAGTCTGGTATTGATGTACACGCAAACTTAATGTCCCTCCTGTTCATAGATAAACAACCATCCTGTGTTGACTTACTAGGCAATATTTTATCAGATGATTCCAGTTATGCAAATAACTGGATCGATGTACCTTTTCCTTGAAGTTTTTGTATTTAAAACTATTTTCAGTTTGCATCTTGTATTTCTTCAAACTACTGCAGATGTTGTGAATCTTAAGATAGAAGAGAGGTAGTTAATGAATGTAATGCATGTGCTGCTGGGGAAATCATCACAGCCTGTGTATTTGATTTAGCTGTCGAGGATGAGGACCACGAGAGCGAAGATGCAGATGATGAACTTGGAGGTTTGTTTCGTGTCAGCCGTCCAGACAAAGAATCCAAGCAGAAGGCTAATGCTCTTGACTGCTCCAAATTTTTGATAGAAAAGCCACAAGATTGGGATTTAGAAGAGGTAATACCATTGGATAATTGCTTCTGAATATTCTGTGCTGTTTATGTCCTGTCTGTGTCTCATAAAGTACTACTGAGTTGTCATTGAAACAGACCAATGGGAACTATGGCCAGAGTGTTGTATATTCTGCTACTTGCTGTCATTAGAAGTAACAGATTCCAGAGTCTGTGCTTACAGGAGTGGAAAGTTGCAGTAAGTTAATTTAACGATTGGCTCTCTGGAATATCTGGTGGATCACAGTTTGCTATGTACTTACCAAAAAGTAAAAAGCAGGGGAATCCTGAGTTAACATACTGTGTAGTGTAGAGCCCTTGTTAGTGTAAACACCTCTGTGCAAGAGTTAAGTTGGTTGCACATTCCTGGTTTTGCCGAGGCATTGTGTAGTTGTGGTATTGGTGTCTTCATGTGGAGCTGCATGTGAGAATGTCAGGTTGTCTCTGAGGTGGTGTCTCTGATGGGGAAGTGGGGAGTGTATTGGAGAGCGTTTCAGTTGATGTCAGGCTGTAGCTGTACAAGGCAATGACACTATTATTTTGCAGGTTATGAGCAGTATTCGAGACTGCTTTGTTACTGGAAAGTGGGAAGATGATAAAGATGCAGCAAAACTGTTGGAGGAAAATGGTATGTGCTTCTGAACTTGATTCATGAATACATGATTTTTAAGAAAAGTATGACTTTTTAGTTATGTATGTAGAGTATTTTGCCTTAGTGATGCACTTGCAATTTTTTCAAACTATTATATAAATTATTACACAGATACTAATATAATTGCACATTGCTCTGTTCAGGCAGTAGGCAAGTACCGCATTTGGAAAATTTAGTTTCTGAAAAAGAGTGTGTAATTTAAATTACGAAAGGGAGCCCTTAGTCGACACTTGGATATGTCAGATTTGAATTATGTATCTGAGTTCAGCATTTCATCCTCCATGTATATTTTATTCTTTTGGATAGTCATGGTGGAAATAAACAAATTCTTCTTTAGTGGGAAGACAAACTTGTCATTCGCGTTTGGCTGAAAAGTGAGATCTATTTTCATATATTTTGTAGGTGTTTTTGTTTGTTTTGTTTTTTAAATGAGGAAACATTTAGAAAACTTTAATATTGTGGCTGTATCTTACATGCAACATGATTGTGATTTGACAGGTTTCTGTAAGCATTTGTTTTTAATCTAAGAATTGTCAGCTATATGTATTATTTTTAATTAAACAGGAGCTCAATTGTCCTGCTGGTGTCTTGTGTCATTAGAGTGCTAACTAATAGGCTGTGTGGTCCTTTGGGAATATCTAAACTTTGTTTACATTTTTTAAATCGTAAAGGTATTGAAAGGAAAAAGGAGGAGCCACTGGAGTTCATCTGAAGCTGTAGAGAGGGCAGAACAGACTTGTAATACTGTTGATGGGAAGAAAAGCTATTTGGACTGAAACGAATCTGCAGAGCAGTATTGAGAAATGCACTGTACTGGAAATGTGAGAAATAGTATAGAACAATACAACAGAATGGTTAACTAACACAGATATCTTGGGTGCTTATTGTTGCAGAAGAGCTTTATGGAGACTTTGAAGATCTTGAAACTGGTGTTGTGCACAAAGGAAAGGCTGCTGCTGAAAGAGATGAGGTCTGATCTGCCTTTTTTTCTTCTTTAGCAATATACATGTGCATGAGTTTTTGATAAAAGTGATGTGTCCTATATAATAAATTCAGTTTTCTAAGAATCAATAGGAACGAAATCAGTGGTAACAATGAAGAAAATATATCTGTATTATTGACTTTGGAACTTATAAATATCTAGAAGCCATGTCTGAACTTTTGTTTAATTATGCAGGAGAAGTCACCTCACTTATTTAACAGTAGGTGTCAGGCTTAATCAAGAGCTGGATGATCTGGAGGCATGAGAGAAGTATTTTAAAACCAAATGTAATCATAACTGTTTGTACTATGTCATCTCATCTGATGCAGAAGATTATAGCACTCTGTTTAAACACAAAATTGTGGAAACATGACACCATTTCCTAGTCATTCCTCTTATCTGCATAAAGGAGGTTGGTGGAAGCAATTTTATGCTTTGGCTTGGATATCTTCCAAGAACAGAGTTCTAGATGTCCGTAACAATTCAAACTGAAAAATCGATTTTTTTTTCAGATTGAGCACATTGATGGCTTTGCATTTCATTATAAAATTAAGGGTAATGGCATAATTTTGGCAGTTTTCAAATGGTCTGTGAACAAACTTCCTCCTCTCTGGCCTCTAGAATGCTACCTTCCAGCACAGTATCACTCAATGCTGTTAACAACTGTTTTTGTTTCTCTTGCATTCTGTATGTTTATATTAGCTGTAGACTAACAGGTAAGTCAGTTCTAGGATCTGTTCCCTTATGTTAAAATGAATGTTAAGTCAAAAAAGTTTTCTCAGTGAAAAGGGATATGATTAGATCATTAGATCTTTTGGTCACTGCTGAATTTGTGTCTCCTTGTATGAATAGCTTGCTAATTTCTGTCTCAAATTGAAATATTTTTTAAGTGTCTAATAATTTGCATTAGGAAAAGTATTTCTTAATAATGTATATTAAACTGTTGCTCAGAATGGGTTGTTTTCACTGAACCATTTTACGTGTTTGACAACCTATTGTTGATTAGTCTGGAAGTGAAGAAGAGGAGGAGGAAGATGAAAAAATATCCAAACCAGACCCTGAGGAGGAGGAAAAGAAGAAGGAGCGCATGGACAAGAAACGGAAACTTAAAGAAATGTTTGATGCAGAGTACGATGAAGGGGATGCCACATACTTTGATGATCTTAAAGAAGAAATGCATAGACAAGCACAGGTACAAGCTGTTAACTTGACAATTTGTCTGGCTGTACATCTTCAAAAATACCCCAGAGAGTTTGACCCCCAAAGGTTGGGGGTTTTTTTGGAGACACACGTGATGCTTCCAATCTACTTCAGAAAGTACACACAAAGAAATACTTGCTAGCAGATTTTTATGCTTGAGCTTTTTGACTCTGTTAACTGAAAAGGAAAACAAGCCAAGCAACCAAAAGTTTTAACTTAAACTGAGGGCAGTAGTTAAATCACTGAGTAAGCCAGGATGTGTCATCTAAACTTTTATCTAAAAAAGTTTGCAAGTGAAAAAGAAAAGGCATCCTTTTATGTGTAGGAAGGTGAAAATCTTTCCAATACTAATTTGTGCCATATATTTTCCTGGTATTGTTTTCAGTGTGATTTTTTTGCAATGGTATTAATTAAGTTCCGTGTGACAGTCTTTTTTCCTCCAACTGTCAAGTTGTTTTGAGTTAAAAATAATTATGACTATTGCTCTGTACATCTGGTAGAAGTCTTCAGTGTAACTGTATCCAGAATTTGAGGTGTTGATTTCGTTCCAGGCCTTTCTTTTTTTAGATAGGATCTTGCAATGTTAAAAGTATCTTTTTTCTTTGACTGACTTGGAAGGACATTGCCTTCCATTGCTAATAACTTCAGTGTCTTCTCTTCTGACAAAAATTTGCCCTAAATAGTCATTAAATTAGTCATTACCTTCTTGCATTAGCCTCTGTCCATAAGTGATCATATGAGCTCTGGCATGCTGGTTTACTAAGAGCATTTAAAGCACAAATAAGGGCATTCCATTAAAAGAATACAAGACAATTTACAACTGTTCACTTGAAGTCTGTTACAAAAATACATATCAGCAATACTCCTACTGCAGGATGCAAGGGCACAGATCTCAAACTGGGGATGGGCATGAGCTTCTAGAAAAATAAATTTGGAGTAGATCTGTGCCGTTTCTCAGTACCTTGAGAAGTGAATTTAGTAATTATTGTGCTTAAATAGAGTCTCACTGGTATCTGAACATCAGGAGGTAGAACAGGAGGGTGAGACTTCCTTGTTATTCTGTCCTTATTATATATTAGGGATGTCTTAAATATTTGCACAATATCTACATTCATATGGTACTGAAGAGCTTTTGATGATACACAGTGTGAGGATGCACAAAAATACTTTAAAGCTGCTGAGTAAGATAGGAGCCCAGCCTGCTCATAGCTAAAGATGAGGATGCTCATACCCTAAAGATGAGGATGTTAACTTTAAAAGGTACTTGGGCTCCTAAATAAAAAAATGTACTTTTGACAGTTGTATTTTTAAAACCCAAAGTCATCATTATGAAAGGTGTAACAGAAGTCACTCAATCATTTGCTTCTCTTGGGTACTGTCTTTCAAGTAGACTAACAGGCCCACTTGGGATTTCAAATTGAAAGGAATTCATGGTGGCAGAGATCTTGCTCTGAATAAAAAGTCACAAAACCTATCAGATCTTTCCCCAAAAGATTTATATAAATGTTAGCATGTTTTAAATAGAACTGGCACTTCATGAACAAGTTGAATACTGGAATTTTGTGAAGCACATAGTGACTTTCTCTTTGTCACATAGCTTAATCGAGCGGAATTTGAAGATCAAGATGATGAGACCAGAGTGCAGTATGAGGGTTTCCGGCCTGGGATGTATGTTCGAATAGAGATTGAGAATGTGCCATGTGAATTTGTCCTGAATTTTGACCCTCATTATCCTATTATCCTGGGTGGTTTAGGCAACAGTGAAGGAAATGTTGGGTATGTACAGGTATGTAGCCAAAGCTGTGAGTGCATTTTATATTGGTGCAGGTGTGCTTCAGAGTGTCTGGAGTTACTACTTTCTGTTTATTAAAAATACAGTAAACACCGAGAGAAACTTTGTTCCATGTCTCTTGAATAAGGGATTTCCTTTTGACACAAACTGACTCTACAGTAGCAGATACTGGAATTTTACAGGCTTAATCGGCTAGCTGGAGAAGGTTATTGTTTAGCATTCATCTGCAGAGGTGCCTCAGGACTAAGGTCTGATATTGTGATTAATTTTCATCTGCAGAGATGTCTCAGAACTGATACTGTGATTGCCAAATTGCAAATATAAATTGTACTCTGAGCTTCGTGGTCTATATTTATGTGACTGTAGAAAAGTTACTAGCATATTTATGGATATATTTTTTAATATAATACCTGCTTGTGTGCATGCAAACATGACTTCACAGTGAGTGAAATACTGATTAATCTTTCCAGTCAAACCAATGTTAATGAGAATGTTTGAAGATAGAAAGCAGCTTACTGAATAAAAAATTGTAGTGCAGATAGAAGTTGCTTTCAGTCATTCCTGAAAATTAAGCCGTGAATTTCAGAATTCATGTTGCTGTCCTGTAATAGCATTGTTCATCTTTCCTTCTAATTAGTTGCGCCTGAAGAAGCACCGATGGTATAAGAAGATACTGAAGACACGTGATCCCTTAATCCTCTCATTAGGGTGGAGGCGCTTCCAGACGATCCCCATGTTCTACATGGAGGATCACAACGGGCGTCACAGGCTCCTGAAGTACACACCACAACACATGCACTGTGGAGCAGCTTTCTGGGGTGAGGGCACTCCGGAGTTACTGTCCTGTATCACCTAATCGTTGTAAATGTCTCAACGCTTTACAGAATGTGTCAGGAAATACAGCTAATAGCTTTTGGAATGAGAAGTCTTAAAATGACTCCATGAAACATAAAATGACACCAAATAGTATGGGAAAATAGCCACTTGCCTAGTGTTTGTGAATTATTTGAATGATTTGTGAATTATTTGAATGATTTGTGAATTGTTTGGCTTTAATCAAATTCTGAACATTCTGCTAAGTTGTATCATATCCAAGAGGAACCTGATTTGTTGGTTGTGTGCAGAGTGACCCTGGCACACATTATGGGCCCGGCGATTACATGAGTAACTTCTTGTTAACCATTCTGTTAACTTTCACGGGGCTTTATATGTAAGTTATATCGAAGGCTTTAAACTTTTCTTTGCTTTTATTAATTGAATGTGATTTGATGTGTATTTCTAAGCTTTGGAATTTCAATAGAGGCTAGATATTGAATACTTAAGTTTTTCAGAAGTTTTTTAATTTCATTTTCTTGTAGGGCCGATCACTCCTCAGGGGACAGGATTTTTGGCAGTTCAGTCTGTCAGTGGCACAACGGTATGTTTGTTATCACAAAATGTTGATTACTGCTTTCTGTGGGTGTTTGGGTAAAATATCCAGATTGGGGGAGGGGGTTTACGTGTGGTAAAGCAGTGTAGTTGTAGGAACTGAGAAACTAAGTGGGCTCAAGCTTTTGCAAAATGTATTGTGATAAGATGGGACACTGTGGAGAAGGGTTTTTGTAACAATTTTCATCTGCTGCACTGAAAATTACAAATACTGCTTTATTATTTTCTGGGAAAGGATTTATACCTACTTGGTTTTCAGGTACTGGTGAAAAAATTTGTCCTCAGTGGGGTTTCTCTGCATCTTATGAAAATGTTTGTAGATACCTGAATAAAGCTTGTGAGGGACTTCTTAAGAGGCCCTGTACTTGATAGGTTATGGGGTAATGGCTTCAAACTGAAAGAGAGTAGGTTTGGATGAGAATTTAGGAAGAAATTGCTTACTCTGAGGGTGGTGAGACACTGGCACAGGTTGCCCAGAGAGTTGTTCAAGGCCACATTGGATGGGGCCCTGAGCAGCCTGATCTCATGGAAAATATACCTGCCCATGACAGAGGTGCAAAGGTGTTGAAATTAGATGATCCTTAGGGTCCCTTTAAACCCAAAGCATTCTATAATTCCAATTTAAATAGTGTTAAAGCAGTATTTGCCAGATACAATCTTTGCTGCATATATGTTACTCAAAGGTAGATTTATGTTTGCAGACCATGTATAAGGCAGGTTTTGCATGGCATTGTAATGAACTCGACAGTAATCAGTGGTGATTATTATCTCCTTGCTATTGCACAGTCATTGTGTAATATGTATTAAAAGGCTGTTTTCACCATGTGCCCCCAGCATAATATAGTGACTTAGAGCAGTGCTCAAAGCACGTCCCCTTTGAGGCTTTCTGTCTAAGATTCTGTTTCATACAGAGAACACAGTGAGGTAGATAACAAGGACTCTTAGATTGCTTCCTAGGTAATTAGAATGGCAGTTCTGAAAATCTCATTAGTGAATGGTACGAAGGTTATGTCAGCAGCACCTCAACTAGTCTGTGCGAGTCAATTTGCATTTTTCATGCTGCCATACTCCTGTAAAGGTTAGAAATTCTAAACTCTTAAAAGCAGTGAAATGTGGAGTGCGGGTCCCCCACAACATCCTTCCCTAAGCTGGAGAGATATTAATTTGATGGGTGGGCTGTTTAGTCGATGAGGAGTTGATTGAATGGCAGCATCTGGAGGGCAGTGGTCAACAGCTCAGTTTCCCTGATGGACATTGGTGACAAGTGGTGTCCCTCAGGGTTGTGTACCGGGACCAGCACTGTTTGAGGTCTTCATCAGTGACATAGAGGGATTGAGTGCACCCTCAGCAATTTTGCAGCCAACACCAAGTTGAGGGGTACAGTTGGCATGCCAAAGGGATGGAATGCCATCCAGAAGGACCTTTTATGGTGCTCTCAGGAGACCCCAGCTGGGGTACTGCATCCAGCTCTGGGGCCCTCAGCACAGGCAAGACAGAGAACTCTTGGAGCGGGTCCAGAGGAGGCCACCAAGATGGTTGGAGGGATGGAGCACCTCTCCTGTGAGGAAAGGCTCGGAGAATTGGAGTTTTCATCACAAAGAAGAGAAGGCTTTGGGGAGACCTCATTGCAGGCTTTCAGTACCTAAAGGGGGCTTATAAGAAAGATGGGGGTAAATTTCTTTGCAGGATGTGTTGTGATAGGACAAGGGGGAATGGCTTTAAACTGAAAGTATTGATTTAGATTAGATGTGGAGAAGTTTTTTATAACAAGGGTGGTAAAACACTGGAATAGGTTGACCTATTGATGGTGGATGCCCCATCACTGGAAACACTCAGTGTCAGATTGGATGGCGCTCTGAGCAACCTGATTTAGTGGAAGATGTCCCTGCTCATTGCAGAGGTGTTTTACTAGATGACTTTTAAAGGTCATCTAGGTGACCTTCCAACCCAAACTATTTTATGATTTTGTGATTCTAAATAGTTTCTTCACTTTGTAATAAATACACACTGAGCTGTGTCTTTCATCTCTGCATGTTTCAGCCTGACTTCCGGATTGCTGCGACAGGAGTTGTGCTCGATTTAGATAAATCCATAACTGTTGTAAAGAAATTAAAGCTAACCGGTTTTCCATTCAAAATTTTTAAAAACACTTGTTTTATTAAGGTAGGTATGTAGGTATGTATACTGTAAAACCATATGTACTGATGTTAGGAGTGAAATCTGGGTTTGTCTTTACTGAAGCAGAGGTTCTCCATTATTATTGCATGCCGTTCTGGATCTCAGTAGCTGCTTGTATTTTTTTGAGCTTCCTTCAGTGTGGTTTCTAAAGATACTGACCATTATAAATCATTGTTAATCAGAGAAAATTTCTGAAACAGTCTCCTGGTTCACATTCAGTGTGATTTTTTTTCCTTCCCACAGTGGCAGACACATCTGGAGAATGTGAACCTGTCCTGGTGTCATTCAGGCAGTTTGATCCCACTGAATTTCAATTTTGGAATCAAAGATGACTTCTAGCAATGCTTGAGACTTCTCAGTTACAGTTAAAAAAGTGTTTGGGGTAGGAAGTATTGCAGAAGTGAATGTTCATTGACTTTCCAGCCGTCCTTAGTTGGGCTTTCAGGCTCAGGAAGAAGTTAGGTTATTCTGCATTTGGGGCAGGAAGCAACTAAGTGATCCCAACAATGATGCTCTCAAATATTTGCACTAGGCATAGGCAGGTTTTTTTCTTGATTTCCTTTTGATTTGTGAAAGAACCACAAACCTCGGAGAGCTGTGTTGTATTAGTGTCTCACGGCTAGCAACTTAAGGCAGCGTGCTTGCTTTAAAGGTATTCTGTGTTCCAGCAAATTAAAGGAGAACTCTAAAGCTTCTCCTAGATGCAAATATATGTAAAATTCTAAAACAGAATATGTAATGCTTAGAAACCTTGCCTGTGATACATTATTAAGTAGATTGCTTTCCATAGATTACCTTGAAGTCAGTGGGTTTTTGGTAAGATCAGCACTCTTAGTCTAAAGATAACGTTATGTTCCTGCTTCTTTATAAGATATGCTTGTAGGACTTAGTTTTTGCGACCTACATAGGTCACAGAGAAAATCTTGGCATCTTGAATGATGGTGGGTAATTCACATTTTCAGGGAATGTTTAACTCTCAGTTGGAAGTGGCTAAATTTGAAGGAGCAGCGATCCGTTCTGTGAGTGGTATCCGAGGACAGATCAAAAAGGCCCTTCGAGCTCCCGTAGGTGCTTTCAGAGCAACATTTGAAGACAAGTTGCTGATGAGTGGTAAGTTGCACTTTCCCTGTAAGTTATCACACAACTTTCATCCTTCTTCACAGATTGGAAAGCTGTGTCTCAGAATTCTGGAATCTGATAATTAAGATGTGAATTCAGAGAACCTGAAATATCTGGTGAAATGCAGAGTGCAATTAAAAAGAAGTACATTTTATGTTGGATTTCTTTCTGTTAGAAGTCATACAGTATGTGAATGAAAAGGTTTGAGTTGGAGACATGTCTTCAAGTGTTTTAGTGTTTTACACCGCCCGACGTGCCTTTCTCCTTGAACATGGGGAATGGAAATTAGTGGTGCAAGTGCTAGAAGGACATTTTTGTGAGAAATCCAAAGATTGTAGCTCCAGTTAACTTTTCTTGTATTTTTTTGAGGAAATTATCTTCTGCATTTGCTGAGGATCACTGTGACATTCAGAATATGAGTCTATACTTACTTGTGTTTATATGACCTGTTTTCCAAACCCATTGAAATTATGGATGGTGCAAAATAAAAGCAAATTGGTTCTTCTATAGGCAGAAGAAAAGAAAATTGTTTTTTGTCAGTAATTGAACAGGCACATAGGCATATATGAACTCTGTTACTAGTTCTTGAATATGAATAGTGAATAGGATGGTATTCAGCTGCCTGCTCTTCAGGCATATGTTCTGTTCATGCCTTTATGGGGTTTCCCAGAATCCAAGTGTACAAATAGTTACAGTGCTTTTACCAAAAGTTGGAGATATTTGGTATATATACCAAACACAATACTAGCTCATGGTCTAGGTGTCTGTTCTATTCAGGCAAGCTTTGATTAGTGTGGGTGTGATGAACTGTTTTTTTAGAGCCAAGTAATGTTTCCTTTTCTTTCAGATATTGTCTTTGTGAGGACTTGGTATCCTGTTTCTATCCCAACGTTTTACAACCCCGTAACATCCTTGCTGAAGCCAGCAGGTGAGAAAGATACTTGGAGTGGAATGAAGACAACAGGCCAGCTGAGGTATGAGCGAGGCATCAAACTGAAACAAAACAAGGATTCTCTCTATAAGGTATATGTCTGTTTTGGAGTTTGTTCTTTTTTTTTTTTTTTCTAATAAACTAGTGATCATAGTCAAATTTGCACTGTGTCTCAGACCTGTGCAAACTGAGAGCAGTGTAAATATCTGTTTGTACATACACATGTGTGATTTCCATATTTTTATCCACAGTCTTGGCATGGGATGGGAATAAAACAGTAGAGAGCAGGTTGTTGAGGGTTAGTGAAAGTTTATAAAGTAATCTGCAGGGTAGACGTCTTCTCCAGAAGCTTACTGAGACTTCTGCCATAGTAATTGGGGTGAACATACCATTCACAGATCAGTGCTAGGATGTTGGAGAGTGGGTTTGGGGTTTTGGTTTGTGGGGTTTTTTGTTTTGTTTTGATTTTTGTTTGTTGTTGTTGGTTGGTTGGTTTGGCGTTTTATTTGTTTTTTTGAGGGGTGCTATTTGTTTTTGGTTTGTGGTGTTTTGTGCATGTTTTCCCTCCTGAATGGTGAAAATAAAGTGTAAGCCTTTAAAGACCAAGAATGTAATCTATGTTCTATATTCATTCTTTTAGCCTATTGTGAGGGAGAAGAGGCATTTCAATAAGCTCCACATTCCTAAAGCACTGCAGAAGGCACTGCCTTTTAAGAACAAGCCTAAGAATCTGGAGAAGAAAGGCAAGACTCCAAAAGACCAGTGGAGACCAGCTGTTATCAGGGAGCCTCATGAAAAGAAGGTAATTATCACTTACTCTGAAACAAGGACTCATGAAGGGTGAACATATTGTTTAAAACATTTCTGACTTGTGTTTTGGCGCTTGAATCTGCTGCTAAAGATATATATGGTCCTAGAGAAAAATTATCACCTGCAATTGGTTTGTTCCTGTTTGTCACACAGTATGTATATGAAACTTTCACTGAATGGATGGTGTCTATTTTTTTAGATTAGTAGGGCACCTGAAGCCTAAATGTGACTTTTGTCCTTGTCACAGGACTTGCAAGGTACTTCACTTGGATTTAGTGCTCTCATATTATGGGTGACTTAAATTGGCAGCTGCAGTTTTTTATTTGACCTGTCATTGCCATGCATTGTTAACGTAGACAGGATTTGAAGCAAATACTCTGCTTCGAAAATTGGGAATTAGACTGCATGCAAAGGCAAGAAGATCCAAACTGCAGTTTAAGTGTTCTGTAGTAGCAATTAGGCATAGCCTTTTAGGTGATATCTAACCAAAATCAGAGTTCACAAAAATGAAAGTTCTGATTAACTTCCTAACAAGATAAATAACTAAACCATTTTAGAAATTGGATAACAGGTGCAGGGATAATTAGGAACTTGTATTGAATCTCTGATTCATTATATGTGTCTCTGCTGAGGTTAAACTCTTTCTTACTCACCAAAACTGAGCTGTGTGTATATTGAATGTCTGTTTTCTGTTTTAGATATCAGCCCTGCTCAGTGCTTTGAGTACAGTGAATAATTACAAGATAAAGAAAGCCAAAGTAAAACATCGTGAACAGCTTAAAGAATATCTCAAAGTTAAGCAGAAGGAGGATGAACAGAAATTCAAGAGGCAAAAGGAAGCTAAGAAAAAAGTCTATCGCATACTGGGACAAAGGGAGAAAAAGAAGCAGAAGTCAAGCTTGAAAGGATCTGGCAAGGGAGAGAAAAGTATGTAAAATTCCATCAGATATCAGGCCAAATGAGGAAATAGGGTAGCTGTGCAATTTTCTGTTGAAGAAACAGAAAGGCCTTGGACTCTAGAGTAAATGTGCTTTCAAGAGAAGAAAGAACTACAAATTATGACCTTATGCACACTCTTGAATACATTTGGCAATGTATATAAATAAGATGTAGAAGTATGGATTGTGAGTTTTATACATGAATATTCTGGAGGACTTTGTATTTCAGTATATTTCTATACATACTGCATATTCTATCTAGCCAATAAATATTTTAATGTCAATTATGGAATATTGTTTGTGTTTTGTCTCAGTACTAGTGGACTTCTGTGTGAGAATGTCTCTAAATATGTTCCTGTCTTGGCAGTACTTTGAGCCATTTTGCCCTTGTCAGATCTTTTATTAAAAGGTGTGAAGATCAACTGTTTCTGGGTAGGAGGTTTGGAAATCTGTGATTCCAAACATCTTTGATGTGCTGGCAAATGCCCTCAGAGTAGCTCGGTCCTGTGCTTAGATCATCAGGTCCTGCATGAAAGCATCTCAGTTTTTTCCACTTCTGACTAGGTATTAAGCAGATCTTCAAAACAGTGTTCCATCCAGATCTGCTGCTTGGCCAGTTTTAGCACACTGGAACTGTCAGTAGATTCCTCAATGACTGCAGCTTTCTGGACAAACTGTATCAGGCCTTTCCCAAACGTGTGCAGCTACTCTGTGATTTTCTGTGGGGTAAGCACAGACAGAGTAATTTGCTTCCTTTGGGAGCACCTTCCTATGTCCCGCCGGCTGGGTTTGGTGACACAATGTTAATCTTAAAATGAATGGAAAGAAGGGGTAGTAGTGGGCTTCAGTGCTGTTAACTGAGGGTTGAAGTCTTTCTTTGCATGATAGAAAGAAAGCTTTGAACAATCATTCTGTTGGAAGAGCAGAGGAATTTATGTTTTATGTCATGTATGTCATCAAGTAGTTACTGTGATATAGTTATTTTTAATACTTAGTCCTCAAACAGGCAGCGGGTCAGATAACATCAGTAATTTCTTGGTCCCCTTCCTTAATGAGTTTACTCTTTATCATCAAGCTGAAATTCATTATTATTAGACTGTAGTAATATTTGCTATCTCAGATTTGAGATCCCATGTGGCATCAGGCTGCCTCACACAAAAGCTTTTGGTTGAATGGGTTTGTAGACTTTTTTTGTAAATGTTTAGTTTTGGGGATTTTCTTAATTAATCTCATAATGTTCTGTGTACTGATATTGAAAATTGTAATGCACCCATCTTTGTCTATATGATATTAGGCTGATGCCTGACTCAAATTAATTTGTCAGTAATTTTTTTTTTCCCCTGTGAGATTCAGATGAGGTCACATGAATATGAAAACATGATTTATGTTTGAATAATTGAAGAGTCTCTGCTGAATAGACAACTGCTGTCTTCAGAGATTTACAGCAAAGCTGTTGGCATTTTGCCCCACAAATTAGCACAGGATGGTTCGCCATGACTTTGTTCTGCAGGGTGGTTTCCTCCTCTTATACTGTGCTCGGCTAGGTCTAATCTAAACCATCAAGGAAGGGTTTCCTATTAATCCCATTTTCATGCTGTTGTGAGCAAGCCTCCACCTTAGTTGCTATTTGCATCTTCCATGTATTCACGTGACAAGTTTTTATGAGTGCCTGAGAAGTTGACACTGCAGGTTTGCTCCTTCTGTGTAATGAAAAATAATTCAGATCTTGTTTGTCCATAATAGCTCTGCCCAAGACAAAAATGAGGAAATGGTGGACTTCAGTCTTGTTTTCATTGTGGAAAGATCCACTCAGGGAGCAAACCAAGCATGGAAAAGTTTCATCCACAAAGACTGTACAAGATACTTGTTCTGGTTTATACTTCTTTTTGTTATTTGTCCTGCTTAGGTAGCCTTCTTCAACTGGAGAGAAAATGTAATTCCCTGTTGGTGGGAGGGAGAACCCTGCCCAGGGCCCGTGTCTGCTGACTGCTCCTGGTCAGGGATTTGCAGCCCTGCAGGGAAGGTCCCTGTGCATGCTCTGCTCCAGCACAGGGAGTGCTGCACAACGTGGGGGTGGGAATTGCTGCTGTGTCAGCCTGAAAATGACCGCAGTGCTGCTGCCCTGGCGTGGCTGGAGAGACACTAATGCTGCTTTTGAGGAGAACTACCACAAGCCTGCTAACAAATGTCCCCAAATACTAAATCTTGGTTTGAGTAGTAACAGCGATCTCTGATAGTGCTTTTGGCCTGTTTTTAGTGTGGAATGGTCCAGCTGTGCCCCCCAGGACCAGGAATGGCAGCGGTTTGTGCTGGGCTGAGCACTCAGCCCCTCCCTGGTGCTGCACCCGTGCCCTGACCCGCAGCTGGGAGGGCTGTACCGGGTACAGCGAGGGCTTTGCCCTGCCCGAGGAACCCCTAAAGCTCCTCAAACCCTCGGTGCCTGCACCCTGTCCACAGAAACGTGTCTCCTGCCGCTGTGCCGTGGGCAGAGGGAAGGTCAGTGCCTGCCCCATGCCTCATATCCTGCCCCACAGCCTCCAAGGCCAGCTGCCAGCCTGGGGTATTGGGAGGGAATTGCTGGCAATAGTCCTGCACTGGCAGGTGGTGGAATAAGGGGCTGAACTGTTCTTATCTTGGATAAACCTCGTCAGCGCTGCAGGAGGTGCAAATAATTAGCAGTCGTGTTCGTGGTGAAGTCTGAGGCAAACATGAAAACCTGTAACAAAAGCAAAGTCTTTCGTAAAATGATTTCCATATTAAAGTTAAAAAGGAATCTGCTGGTAAAAGGTACCGTGCAAGTCATCCATGTGGGGTAATACAAAGTGAGCTGTATGCCAAGGTATTTCACCAGAAGAATATGCTGACTAATCGCCTGTGAGCAAGAGGATTTCAACAGCAACAGTTCACCCTGTATGAGGCTGCAGAAATGTGCAACTTGGAAGAGAAAGTGGAATTGCAAAGAAACAGGCATGAGACTTAAAAACAGGTAGAGATGTGAGGGTTTGATGGGCAGCCGAGAGGTCAGTTGAGTTGCTGATGTTACCCGTCTGTGCAGGTGGTTAGCAAAGGCTAATGCCTGGTGAAGGGCAGCTGGGAGCTGGCTTTCAAATAAAATCTTTCCCAGGAAACATAAAGCTAGATGAAGAGCATTTTCCATTTTGGGCTAACTACCTGGATTCACTTTACTAGAATTAGACCTCGTTCCTCCTAACTCCTAGTGCTGTTTCAGTATGATTTCAAGCTGGAATTGGTGATCCATGTACTGGAGCAGATGCAGTCTGCCCTGTCCTAGAGGCTGGGCTGTGGTGTGGGTATCTGGCAATTACCCAGTCTAGCAGTTTCTATGTGTCTGTCAGACGTCCCTCTTCTCTGGCTGCAGTTGGTCATTGTGTGTTTGGGTGCTTACCCCATACATTGTAAGGTCACCTTGTTCTTTACCTGTGGTGGAAAACCTCTCTGACTGACCTAAGAAGTGATATAAAATACATGTGAAAGTAACTGTGTAGCTATAGGAGCAGGCAGAAATCGTATCAGGGCTAACCAGCTTTGAGAGAATTATTTTACGCTGTTTGCTATTTTTGAATGGAATTGCATATTTGTAATGGTTTGCAAATAAAAACTCTATTCACGTTGTATTTCAAACAAAGTTAATGTGGTATTGTGCCATAGCTGTTGGATTCAATTGATGTAATTAAAATAAATATGTCAGACTTTCAAAATACTTTTGTGCTGTGTGAAATGCTCAGTGTTGCTTGCTTATGCAAATCTAAGAGCAGACTTTGTCACTCAGACTAGGCTGTGTCTCTGCTCGGTGATGCAGCTAAATACGGAGGTCCTGTTTTTTCCACAATCACTCTGGACCCGCAGCTCTAAGTGAATCCATTGACATCTGCACATGTCCATTGCCACTTCATATCAGCACTGGCATTTGTTCCTGGCCACCAACAAACTGCAAAGAGTCTCAGGGTATTGTAGCATTGGCACAAACTAATGCAATTAGACATATTAGATGTGGGTTTCTCTGCAACCAATTTTAAACAGCGTCCTTGCTGTAACTTTAAAGGTCACTCTTGATGGGGTCTCACATTCACAAACACCAAGCTTAATTTATTGTCTATTTTAATGTATTGTCCTGGAGTTACTGGGTTTTGAGAACATAGAATCTATTAAGAAGCTTAATAGAGCAGCTCATTCCAATTATAAGAAACGTATTGGTGGAGAAAATGGAAATGCATGGAAGATCAATGTATTAAGCAGTTGTCTGAATGGAGGAAATAGATGAAAATGAACTCTCTTTAGTACAAAAAAAAATGATTTGCTTCTAAGCAGTACTAAATTGTTGGGTTGCTTATATTGTAGGGCATGCTAAAGCATTTCTATGCTGACTGTATAAAATCAGATAAAGAACTATCCTCAGCTTTTTCCTTCATTCATTTCTTTTTCCCCAGGATGTTGCTGGGTATAAATGGATTTGTTTTGTCTTTAAATTTTTTTTTTCTTCCCTCTGGGTTATGTTTTCCTCTTTTGGAGTTCTTAAATTCCTACACTGGAAGACTGTTGTGTTGAAAACTTACTTGGCAGCGAGATAACTTAGCAGTGAGCCTGAGATGGGTCATCTGTGATGCTGTCTGGAGCAACTGGCTCTTTGGCTTTGATTTTCTATTGCTAAATGCCAGGTTTCCCAGTGCAAAATCATGGATTCAGAGCATGGCCTAAGGACATGGGCATTTAGATAGTAATCCCAAGTGAGTGCTGCCAGTTTCCTAAGCGGTGTCTAGAGGAAAAAAACACAGGGGAAGTCCTTTTGACTGGGACCAATTCTCTGCTCCAGTTTGCCATGTAGCACAGCTTGGTGTGTCATCTGCTTTGGCAAAAACTCATGGAGGCAGACAAGGGGGAAGATTCTTGAGCCAGTTTTTGGTTTTACTACCTCAGTAAACTGGCTATAGCCCCTTTTTCTCAGTACGGCTACCATTGAAACACAGATTTTTGAAGAATGCCACTGTAATTATTTTTTACATACTATTAAGGGCAGATTTCATAAAAACTATGAAACAAACTATGTTCTATAGAAATTGAATATTGAGAGCCTGTTGAATTATTTACAGTATCATTTGTTTACTAATTTCACCTTTTGTGGTATAAACAGGTTGACATTTAGGCCTCATTTTAAATTATCTGTGGATAATATCTGTGAAGGAGTTCCCAAGTTTTTTTAAGTAGGAGAAGAGAATAGCCTGAATGTAAGCAAAACTAGCTAAAGACTGGCTAACTCAAAAGTTAACTCAAACGCAAATTATGTATTTGCAGTAGGTTTTTACTTTGAATTGTCTGAACAATATTTGTCTTCTTTCCCCATGAGAACAACAATGCCAAAACAAAGCACAGCTGTGTTACAGGAATTCTCTTTTACGCTCAAGTTTTCAGTTTGTAGTGTTGTATGCGCCTTCAAAAACTGGCAAGAAAGGCTGCAAATTTTACAAGACTGCAGATTGCTAAAGATTCGAGGTCTTCAGATGTTGTGATAGTTTCTAGGGCACATTGTTCATTGCAGACAGTAATCAACACAGGGAATAAGGTGGATTATTGAGGATCTAGGTAGATGATTCTGTGTTCTGACTCTGGTCATAGCTTGAAAAGAAAGATTGAGATCTTCATTCCTGAAAATAATAAAACCCTGACTTTGAGGGGATTGCTTGCATGATTTAAATGAAAAACACTTTTTTGGAAGAGGATTTCCAGCCTACTGGAATGCATGCATTTTTAAATTATTTGATCCAAATTTTCCAGCTTGTTCATCTGTTTCCAACATTCATTATTTAAGTAATTTTAAAAAAATCTAATTGTCAGTAAGTTGTTTATCCCAGTACTATATAAAGCAATTTAATTCACCTGGACTTAAAAAAAGGCTTTTTACAAAGGTCATTACAAAAGGCTCTTCAGGAAACAAACAGATCGTGAGTTCAGCCCTCCTCCCACCATGATGCTCCATCTGTCTAGACTGTATCTATTCTAGACACATAATAACCTTTGCTCATAGCCAGGAAGGAAGAGACTTGCAAAAATTACTCCCAGAGTTGAGCTGCATAAGTTTGGGGGCAGTTTTATATTCTATAAGGTGTCCTTTCTGGCAAAAATGTGGTGAAAACATATGTAGATGTTTCAGGAAGATTAAAAACATTTTTGTGTTGCAGAATTCCATTTACAAATATTGGACATTGTGCTACTCTTGACCCTACTCGTGTTGGAGCTCGTGGTTAATGAGGGCAGGTCCCTCAGGACAGTGTATTTTGAGAACAGCAACATCTGCTACGTCTCTTCTGTCTCTTGAGAGGTGGTCTCTGCAAATCCACAAAAATCAGACTTTGGCTTAGAAGTCGTTTATCCAGAAAGGAAAACTGCATTCTACAGCTTCAGCATCGGTGTTTGGGAAGGAACTGCCAGCAGCTGGGAATTCCACAGCTGAGTTCTGCCTTCCGGGACTGGGAAAGCATAGAACTGTTTCCACCTGTGGCGATTGGGCTGCCCACAGAGATGAGAGCCCTCCTCCCACCCATCCTGCAGAGGAGGTGACTGGCAGGAGCAAGGCTGGGTGAGTCTGCAACTGTCCTGGCACTTCCTAAAGTCTCAGCCCTGCTCTGACTTTGCCACCTTGTCCTGCGCTTGGGCAGTCAGGAGGCAGCCATAACCTGAGGGCTGTAAGGCAGGTGCTGGAATGGCCCTGAGTGTGCCAGAGGCTTTGTCACACATCCAGGCTGCTCGTTTGGTAGGCCTCAGAGACAAAAAAAAATACAGGATATGCTTGTTGAGGTGGCTGGTTTTGTTTTTTTTTTAATCTTTCTGTTGAAAAACTTGTTCTTGGTGTTAATATTAGCAGAAGGGCTTCTTTTCAGTTCTATCTGTTCCCAAAATATGGCAAATAACTCTGTGAGGAGTTCAGCAGCAAATTGATTGATTACACACCCATAGAAGCAGAAGTTTGCAGCTGCCTGTTTCATACTGTCATTCTTCATCCTTGTTATTAATTCTACTTATATTCTAACTATGCTATAAAATATTGTTTTGCTGAGATACTAAAGAGTCCTGTAGAGTTTTTATACTGCACAAGGAAATGCCCATTTCTGAGGGGAAAACAGTGAGGACGGCTAATGGCCAGACCTCAGAGAATCATTGCTGCTTTGGAAGAGAAAGTCAAAGGACCTCCTTTTCTCCCAAGAGTCAGGTTTTAATTCTGTTATTTGCATTTTTGCTGTTGGTTCAGCTTTCTTTTCTGTAAGGCTGATGTTGGTGCATATCTACATGCACAAATCTGCATTGTCATGACTCGGCTTTGCCTCACTTGCCCTCCTAACACGTGGCTGCAGGGCAGGAGGTGCTGCTGAGCTCTGTCCCTGCAGGCAGATGGTGATGAGGATGAGGCTCCAACACACACTGTGGTGCTTGCCTGCCCCCACATCTCTCGTGAAGCTTTATGCGTTCTTGCAAAGTGCTTTAGGAACTGTGGATGAGAGCTGGTCACTGTTGGAGGGACAGCATGAAGGCCATCACTGACCTACTAATGGCATTGCCCAACTGTAATGGCAGATATAAAAAAGCATAAATCCTCAGGCAGTGCAGGCAAGCCTTGTCCTAGGCTGAAGCAACTCTAAGTTCAGATATTTAGAAGGTCCCATGGTACTTTATAAGCCCTGTAGAGCACTCTCCAAAATCTGGAAGCTCTGTCTCCTCTTGCTTTGAAGCCAAGAACACTTAGAGCTAATTCTCTCTTCTTTGCCCTTGCCATTGACCTCATTTATGGAGATGAAAGAAGGAAAAACAATTAGCTCACCGGGAAATTCTATTATGTGGAAGGGAGGTGGACATTTGATCAATACTCTTGGGTTATGGTCTCAGCTGGAAGGGCAGATTTTTGTCTCCCAGATGGAGTGATGCCTGTTAGTCCCTGAGGCTTTGCAAGTGGGAAAGACAGTGAGCTTTCACTTCTGGAAACCTAAAAGATGCCACTTTATTCTTCTCAACAACTGAACTGAAATATATATTGGACATAATTCATCCTGTTGTTTTAAGTGTAAAAGGCCTCATTAGGAAAATGTGCCTTTCATTTAACTATGCCTAATTGTGTAAAGCAGAACCCACCCAATCTCTTGCTCTCCCAGCCCAGAAGTGATTTCTCATTGACTTTCACAGTATCAAGTAAGTTACTCCATTCAAACCTGTAATCCATCCTCTGAGATCCTGTCTTGCTCCCTCCCCTTACTGACATGAGTGGGGCCCTGGACACATGCATACCGTGCCCTGCTGAGCACAGCCTGTGCCGTGGGCTTTCAGCCCTGACTCCAAAGCTGCCTCTCTGATAAGCTGGAGCAGGTGAAGCAGACCTGGCTGCTCTTGAGTGTTACATGCATATTTGCTTCAATAAGAACATTATTAGGAGAGGCAAGGATAAGTGGAGTTTTGCCTTTGAAGCTACCCTTGCATGATTTGAATCAGTGTTTTTTCCTAACCACTACCGAGAAGTATTAGTTTGTCTCATTTCAGTTTTGTTATTATGAAAAGACACAGATGTCAATATTTGGGAGTTGAAGGTTTAATCTCTGGTCAGAGAGGTGTTGATAAGCTTTAGAAAGGTATGGCTAATTTACCATAAACTTAAAAGCATAAACTAGCACTGTAATGGTAGAGAATTCTTGCACTTCTGCTAATGTCTTCTAACATACGCTTAATATTTTCATGCCACTAGTTGCCTTTTGGAATGGATTATTTGCCATACTTAGTAAAGCAATTAGTCTGCTGAGCCTCCTATTTTCCTTCCAGCCATAGCTAATATGGAGAGTTGATATATGTTGCATTTTTAGTCTACCTCTACTGTAAGAGTCTCAATGGGTTTTACTCATGTAAGTATAAGAAGCCTCTAAGCTACTCTGATAGCAGAGAGATCATGAATTATCTTTTGCCAAGGTGGGAAACAGAGAAATGGCATGACAGTGTCCTTTAGTGTTCCTGGTGCTGGATTTCAAACATAGTAGCTGTGAGTCACAAAGCAGTAATTCCATATATCTTTACCCTGTAAGTTAAAAAAATAATAATATTTAACTTCATTTTGGCAGGTTTTATCCCAGTACTTGTATCTTCCTCCCCTGCCCCCCACCACTATGCAATCAGACCTTCCACCAATCTTTTATTAACTCAGCTGGTTAGAGCATGGTGCTAACAACACCAAGGTCACGGCTTTGGGTTCGATCCCTGTATGAGCCATTCACTTAAGAGAGTTGGACTTGATGAACTGTGTGGGTCCCTTCCAACTCAGCGTATTCTATGAAGTCTCTTACTAGCACTCTTGTGCTTGTTTCGCCCTGGGAGCTCAGCTGCTGCACCAGCACTGCAGCTCCCAGAGACAGGCTCTGTGTATCCCTGGCAGTCCCTTGGCTGCCCGCCCCCACAGAATGCTGGCTGAGGTTCTAGCAAATGAGGCCCAGGTGTTTCCAGTTAAGGAGTGATCACTGATCTGCTACACCTGCTTTTGCAGGTATTTCACCATCGGAGCTGCTCAGCCTTAGGCGGTTGAAGTTGGCCCACATAAAGGTTGAACACAGTCAGGAGCGCTGCTGTCCTTGAAGATGGTGATGGACGTGGGTAAGTAGGAAGGAGTTGTTGCACTACTGATTCCTTAATGTTTCTGGAAGCCTCCTTAAAAGTTGCTGACTTCCTAAGTCAAGTATGTTGTCTTGATGAATTTTTTGTCAGTCCTGTTACTTGCTATGTGAAGTGCAGGGGAGTGGATAAGCTGGGCTGATTTAGATGGTGCTGCTTGCTGAGCGTTGTGTTCTAGCACGGGGTCCATGTGGTTGTGTTTCCCTGGGCATGGTGAGGACTGAGGCACCAGGCACTGTGTGCTGTGTCTCTGTGAGCACTCCTCAAGAGGGCCCAGGCTTGCAGCCTCTGTCTGTTTTTCTTCAGCCATTGCCCCTGGAGTTTTTTGCTGTCAGTTTTAAAGAAGATAGATAGCAATGCAGAGCTGGCTGTGTACAACAATAGCGGTGGCTTGTTCCTTCTAAAAGTGAGGTTTCTCTGGGGAGTCTGGTCTCAACCCTGGTATGATTTCCCTCTGCTCATCAATGTAGATCATGCATGTGACCTCTCCTACTCTACAGTTGATTATTTCATTATTGCTTGGACTTACAAAATTATCTGTTGCTAAATATAGTAACAGATCCTTCCCTGGGTAGTTTCTGGAGCAGGAAATTTGTCTGCTTCCATTTTAGAAGTTCTGCTTCTTGGTCAGCTGACACAGCACAAGGTGCCCTCCACCCAACAACAGCAGGGCTTTCTAAAGTGTGCTCTCTGTGTGTTTGGGTATGCTTTTTTTTGTGGTCTGGGCCCTGCTGTTACCGGGATGTGGGGCTGAGTTGTCATTCACACTGCCTGAACAGAGGAGAAAAAGAGGTGGTCTATGAAGGCAATTTATCTGTTGAGCTGTGGGGGTACAATGATCAGCCTCACTTCTTTTCTTGTGGGGGATTAATGCTCAAATGTTGTTGCAGTGAAGTCAAGGCAGCGAGGAGGAGCTGATGTGGGCAGAAGCCTACACACTGTTTTGGAGTGGGGGTGCTCACTATGGATCATGCCAAGGAGGAGTATAGCTGCTCTCAATGAGCAAAATGGGTGTGAGAAAGTAGTCCTAGTCAGGAGGAGGAGAGAGTGATAGGAGCACTGGACAATCAGCAGGCTAAAATGATGTATAGTTCTTACAGTGCTGAGTTGCAAATAAAGGTCTGATCCAGACAAACAGCCTTCCTGCAAGACTGTTCCTAGGAAATGTGGGTGACCTTGGAAACAGAAGGGCCCTCCCTCCAAGAGGGCTGCTCAGAAAGCCTTGCAGTACTGCAGAAGAGGCATTTTGCAATGCACCAGGTGGTGGGGACCAGCACAGGCTGCGATCAGTGCAATCTGGAATACCAGGTGGCATGCTGAAGCCTGGTGCCAGCACCGGCTTGCTATCGTTCTTGTCATATAATTCATTGGTGATCTCGCTAATTTGAAATTCGATCTGTGTTTTGTATTGACTTAAATATCTTCTGCCAAATGAGTGGTAGTGTGAAAATCTAGCATTAATTGTTTGTCAAGATACAGCTGAAGTAACAGTCAAAGTGAGTATGACTCACTTGAAAGAAGTGTTTTACACCTGTTTCCCTTTTTCCTCCCTCCATGTTCACCCCCTCACCCTTGTATTTGTATGGTGATGCTTTCTTCAGGTAAACACTGGGACTTCGGTGTTGAGAACTCTGCAAAGGTACTGCTCAGATTGCTGGAGCTATGGAAATACTCTGGGTAGCAGATGACAGGTTTTCTGCTACTGCTGCATTTCTGGTGCTCTGGATCTTTGCCTGTCTATAGTGGCATTTCACAGTGCAGTGAGATTCAGTGACCTTTTGCTGGGTCATCAGCATTGGGTTTATTCTCGCTTTTCTCACAGTTGTGAAGCAAATGCTGCTGGCACAGTTTGCAGGTAAGACTGCACTGCAGATGAATCTGATGTGATAGGACTGCTTCAGTCTGGAGGGATGAATGTATGGCAGCCTCTGAAGTCAGGTAACTTCTCAAGTCTGGCTTGTGATATGGCAAAACAAGGTGAGATATTTTGCTTAGTTTAAATAGGTGGAGTATTGTGTCCTTGCTACAGCATTTTGTATCTATTTCAGGGGAAAATAACTTTAAAAATGTGCGTCTACTTATGGCAGAAGTAGCACTGAATTGAAACAGTGTGAAAAAAACAGTAGTGTTTGCAAGCTGTCAGACAAACTTTCCTCCTGATTGATCCTCTGGGTTAGTAGAATGTGACAACCTATAGCAACAAAAGTGAACAGGCATGGAATAAAATACAAGGTTTGATTAAAAATGTATTAAGTTGAACTCCAGAACCTCAGAAGGGTATATTTGTGTTGGGATTTTTTTTTTTTAAGCAGTGTTTCTAAACAATCTGGAATGAATTAGGCCCCTACAATTGGAAGTTTAATTTGGGGTCATCTTTAAATGAACTCTAAAAGCATTAGACTCTGCTTGGCCAGGATCTCTGCTTTGGGCCTAAGCCCAGCATGTCATCTCCAAATCGGTTCCAAGGTCCCTTTCCAGCCCAAGCTACTATTGATTATTTCTCTTTCCTTCTAACAAAAAGTCATCTCTTCAGTGATCACATTATATATCTTCATCAGTAAATCAGTAAAGGCAGTTTCAGGCTCAGGGAAGCTGCTGCACAAGGAAGCCCGGTGGTTTGTCTTTGGTGAGTGTGCCCAGGCTGGCTCTGTGCTCCAGTCCAGCCACCTCCTGGGCTCAGGGGGCTGCAGCTCCTCAGGAGTCAAGCGAAAAGCAGTATGTGCATCTTTTAGGCACCTGCCCTTCCCCATCTCCATTCTTGGAGGCAGTTTTACCTTTGGATCCACTTTAGAAGTGGAGCACAATCCTGAAGAAAGGGAGCTGCAGTTTGGTGGGTTCCGCTTCTGATGAGCTGGTGTGTATCAGAGGTGTTGTGGGGACGTGTTGTGTCACCCTGTAGTGGCAGGCTGTGACACATGTGGCAGGGGGTCTCACTCTTGACTCAGCTGTAGTTGTTCCTCTATTGTATTTTGACAGAAGATAAAGAATGTACAATATTGCTCCAATAAGGTCAGAAAACTAAAGGTATTTATTTGTGTAATATGAGTTTTTATAGGCTTAATTAAAATTTTTTAAGCAATAGTTTTGAGAGTGTTTTTATTTTCAGGTGAAAATATTCTTTTTAAGTATAAGTTGTCATTGGAGTCCCATGTGAAAATAACCAAGTAAGGACTGATGTGAATATAGTTTGTGTCAAGGCATATGGAATTAGAATAAATCTCTTAAAATAAAGGCCAGGTGGCAATACAAGCCAGACCAATGATGCCCTGTGTGCTACTAACTTTGTTAGTGCAGTTACCGATAATTACCACATCCGTAAAGGACCATATTGTGTTCAGTAGTGTCAGTAAGGTCAATTCACAGTCATAGGATGAAAGGGGACACTCCAATAACTCCTAATGTGCATCAAAATGAGAAGATTGATATTGACAAGGTGACCTCAGCTCCGAAGGGGCAGTTTATTTTGAATGCCTGTAGTATTTTTTTGCTTATGATTGACAACCTCAGTGGTATGATTACTTTGGTTTTTTCCTGTGGTTTTTTTCCCTCGCCTTGAACAAATGTGCGAATTCATTATAGTAATTCCATATAACACAGCTATAGGATAAGTAAGTAAAGACTGGTAATATTTTATGTAGCGAGTTGCTGCACCCCAGTGCCCACTGTCCCCCAAGTGCCCTTTGGTGGTTCTCTGGATGACCCCGGCTCTGTGTTGATGTCTGGCATGCAGTTCCGCAATTAAAATGTGTGGCCTGACATCAGTTCCGAATTTGTCACTCCCTCAATTTTTCATGTCCACCCAATTCATTCTCTTGTCCTCTTAACCTTCTCTGTGTCAGATAACTCTGGTGCTTTATGCTTCACTTGTCATCGGTGGAAAATTTGCTGCATTTTACTTTAGCATTTCTCGTATTTTTCTCTTTTTATGTTGCTTTGTACTAGAAAGGAATTTAATTGATCTGTAAAATTTGGAAGCATCAACTCTCTATCCACACCATAGCTTTTTTTTTTCCCCCCTCCCAAGTAAAGGAATTAAAAAGCTCTGTTCTAAACTTTTTGGAGGAAGAACTGCCTATTCTTCTTTGCCTGCAGAACACCAAGGCACATGCAAATTTTTAAGCTTAGTTAGCTAAATGCAGGCCTTGAAGAGTGTTCCTTGATTATAATGGGCAACTAAAAGTTCAGGCTTAGTGAGCGTCGTTGCTCTCAGCAGAGTGAGAAAGCATTTTAAATAAACACAGTGAATACCTCCAGTGTTTGACAGTGTTGGATATGGAGGGAGGTGATGTTATTATTGTATAATCAATGCAACTGTGCTGAGGCACATGGAGGAGAAATGGAAGTTATGAAGTGTAGCAAACTTGTGAGAAAACACAACTTTCAGTAGAGGGCTCTTTAACCTCAGCTTCCTTGGATGTTAAAAATACTTGTACTGCATTTCTTCCTGCAGAATATGGTGCTGCAACTGTAGAAAATGCTATGCCCTGGATAAAGTAAATTGTACAAACAGAAGGGTACACTCCCTCACCCCTCCCACTCCCCCAAGCATCTTGGTTTGTTATAATCCGGATAAGATATATTGTAAGAGTTAAGGATGAGTATTTGGGGTTTTTTTTGCCTCTTTTACAAATATGATGCAGCTCTGAAGCAATTTCTGGTGCAGATGTTGCTTCACTTGCCTTATGTGAGTGAATGGCAAAGGGATGTATGTTAGGAAGAAAATCTATAAATATGGTTGCAGGAGCAGTAACTGTTTTCAGAGATGGGAAATGTGAGGGGATGACTTGGCAGACCTGAAGCTGTGAGAACAGGCAGACAGACCTTGTACATTTGGGTTTTTTCTGCTCTCTTCTTTATCTGGCTGAGGTGCCCTTCCCAGTGCCAAAACTCTGGTGATCCCTAAGCAGCAGCACAGCATGGCTGGTGCTTCTTGGCTGAGTGTTGTGGCAGGAATGATGCCTGATGTGCCGTGTAAATTATAAAAGAAAGGCTGTGGCTTATGTTCTTCCATAAGTACCCATGTTGCTGTGTGTCCAAGTCCATGAAAATTTGGAATACATATTGTTACTAGTAAATAGCAGTCAAATGTAAGTATTGTGTCTTGGTATATAATAATAGTGTTAATTTTTTTAAATTTTTTTACATTCAGGAAATACTTTGCCTTACTAAAGCTTTTATGCCAGGAAGAAGGAGGTACTTCTCTGACTTTGTTAGTCAAATCACTGGTGAATCGCTGGGGTGAAAACAGGAAACAAAACTCAACCAAGAAACAAACCTTGATACTTTATAAAAATAAGTTATTAAACTTCTCATTTGTAGTACTTTTATATTTTTTTTCTTGGATATTAAGATTTATTTTCCCTAGAGTGTCATAAATCTGAGGTGGAAACAGCCCAACATATGTTCATTTGTTGCCTCTGATAAATGGCACTTGCAGAGCAATGGCTGGCCTGGAGACCCAATTTCTGGGTGGGTTAAGAAGTGTGAGGACAGAGCCAAGTGAGGGACTCCAGAGTGAGCCACCTACCTAGCAGAGTGGAAGTACTTTTTGTCAAATACTTTGAGAAACAGCTTTGACTTCAGTGATCGGTTTTGACTGAGTAGGTTGACATTGTTGAGCCCAGTCATGCCATGTGCTATCCTGTTTAAAGTACTACTTGTATTTAGCTGGGCAATAAAGGTTTGCTAAAATATTTTTTTTAAAGAAACGTTTGTTATAAACAACTTTTTATCCTCAACACCCTTCACTGTCTCTGTTGCAGCTTTTTAACTTACATGGAAACATACTGCTTCAATATTTATTTCAGTCTTCGCCAAACTCCTCTTCTCTCTCTGGCTTTTGAGCAAAGCTCTGGATAAGTGTCTGGCCTTACCTGGGCACTCTTTTTCTGTGTAACAGACTGAAAGCCTTGATTGGTTTTACCTATTCCCTAAAAAAAGCTTGGATTGCAGCTGGTTTATTACTGATTGCTACTTTGCTAGATTTTTTGTGTGGACTCTTTTAAAACCTCTTCCTAAGTTATCTCCATTGCAAATGTTAGCATAAATAGGTGTGATACAGCTAAAATCTATGGCTTGCTACAGGACACAGTATTAGGCATTGTCTATGATGTTCAGTCATGCTGGTGATAACTTGGGATTTCTGCCAAAAGGTGTTTACTCTTAGCAGTATTTCATTAATGAAAAGAAATTATGTTGAATCTCCTTTTCTCTTACGCTGTCTTCTGTTGGAAGCAGAAGAAAAGGGCCCCAAGAGGCCAAGAGCCTGTGTTTTTCAGAGCAGTAGTTCAGTAATTGCTACTGTCTTACTGTAATCTCAGGCTGCTTTCTTGATCTGAGGACAGGACGAGTGGTATGGCAAGGCTCGTGTGCTCCCTTTCTCCTTTCTGTGTGAACAAAGGGGGAAATGTTTTTGATGTATCTTTTTTTTTTTTTTCCTGGAGTTGGTAGCTGAAGTCTCAAATGTCTGTTCCCCTGCTACCCTGCAACTGGGAGCTGTGGTCTGTCCAGGCTTGGATGTACACACAGTAAGTGTATAAGCTATATTAGTTTGCTTGTTACTTCACTGAACCTCCATCCTCCTGTCAGGAGGCTGTTGACCGCAACAAGGACCCACTAGAGGTCACTTACAAAAGTTGGTTTAAGCTCCTACAGAGAAGAATTTAAGTTAATTACCCTTGTATTGAACAAAATGCTCCTTGCCAAGTAACATGATAAAGCAGTGCCTTATTGAAGGGAGGCAAGGACAGGACATGAGGAAGGAAATCAGGTTTGTACACCCTTAGGAAAGCTACTTCTTTCCCCAGGTACTGCTGTTAGGTGAATTTTCCTTCTCTGGTGTCTGAGGAGGCACCACTCAGTTGCTGCCCATCCTGCAGCAGGGGCTGCTGGTGCCCCAGCACTCACTCCTAGAGGCTGCTCTGCCACTGCAGGATGTGGGTGTTACTAAACCCCCAAGACAGGTTGGGTTCTGCTGCACAGCCCTCAGCAAGGCTGGAGCTCTTGCCTGTAACAGACAGACTGTTGTGGGTCTTTTGGTAGCTCCCATTTTCCTGGTCCTGTGATCCTGTGACCCTTCAAGTCAACAAGAGCAGACAGGCTGGTTTCTTCCTTTGAGACGCATGAGCCAGTTTTCATTCCATGAGGTGTGACTTTACACATTGAGTTTAATGCTGTTCTTTGTTTTGCTTACTTGTGAAACATGAGACCAGAGTATCTGCCTGCCAAAGCGTGTCCCTGGTCAGCTGGATTAAAGTGCAGACAGGGTCAACTTTTTATTCTGTGCTGTGGGAAGGAATCTCACAATATGAAATAACATGGTAGATGTGAGGAACGGCCAAAGGCAGGAAGGGCAGCTGAGCCTGGCTCTCCTGGCTTCCACCCCACGCAGTTTGCTCTCACTGGTTTCAGTCATTGTACAGGATGCCATGCGTTTTGCTGATTATGGTTCATTTTTATCATATTACTGGAGAAGTGGTAGAATTCACTTAATTCTTGCAGATACTACTGAAAAAATATAGGACTGGAGAATTTGCATTGTCTAAAACGTGCTGGTGGTTACACTGAAGGCAGTAGAAAGCACGTGTGATCCATCAGTTCTAGCATTTTCCTAATGTGTTTCTTATTGAGACAGGGGGTTTAACCTTTCTGGCTTGTTGGGAAAGCCAAGAAATATTTCTTTCAACAAAGTTCATGTAAATATAGGCAGGAAAGACAGCAAAAGGATAAAATACTTTAAACTCATTCACACACAAAAAAATAATTGCAGTATTTCAGTCTTTAGAAACTCGACTACAATGTTACTTGATTGTAGAAATAAAATGTATCTCTTCTAAACATACTCTTGTTCTCACAGTTTTTCAATACTTTTGCATGGAGTATGACTGTGTGTTGGTGATGAATACTACAAAAGGAATGGAAAAAAGATGTGCTAATAGAGACAACAAAATACGAGATTTCTACAAATTCATAGTTTGAGTACATTACAGGTATAACTGCTCCTAAATGGCATTAAAAAATAACAGCTTTTAATTTAGCTGAGCAGTCAGATTTTATTGGGCTGGAGCTGAAAAGCCTTTTTCCCAGGTGTTCTCCTCATGCTGTTGGATTCAAGCTGGTGTGCTAATGTTTGTAGGTATTGAAGCCAATGATGTGTTTCTAGAGAAGAGGGCTTCAGACCACAAGGTTTTTGCCTTTGATCTTGGAGCATGTAGGGCTAACCTGCTCTGCATGTGTTTGCTGTCACAGTGCTGAGACACCCAGCTTAGAGCTGTGCTTGCCAAGCCTTAGCTCATCACTGTCTGTGGCTGTTCCTGTCCACTGAGGGCACGCTGTATGGCTCCACAACAGGACGTTTCACCTTGTTCTGCATAGCAAAGTTGTGGTTGAAAATTGCGGTGTGGGCTTTTTCTTTTGCGTTTTTATTTTCACTATGGAAAATTGGACATCATACATGAGAACTCTGGCAAACACCTGTTAATGCAGGTAGATGTCAGGTACAACAGGGGATGCTGGCATTGGATAATTCTTTTGATGAAGAATTTATGCTGTAGCAAACATTTTGACTATTGAATTCTTTAGCTATGCAAATTTATGCAGAAAGGGGAAAGAAAGCAGAAACATATGTAATTTTTTTCATTTGCAGCAAATTAGATTAATGTATCCTAATAGTCAGAGGTACCTTTCTGAAAAATATTAGATACAATTTTTTTTTTATTTGTAAGTATAGGTATTAATAAAAATTACAGTCATTGTCTAAAGTTCATAGCTGGGATATTTTCCTTCCATTTTCAAAAGTCACCTGAGATTTCCTTTTCAAGCTTATGTTTCAAAACTCATAAAACTCAGAGGGCTTTTTCTTGCTGCAGTATTAATTTCACTTATAGAGAAAGCCAAGAGATCAAATATTGACCTGACCCAGGGAAAACATTGACAGTATAACTAGAAATTTTACTGGTTAAGGTGCAGGTTGAGAACAGGCATCTCTTACCCAGCGTGCACTGACAGGGTAGAGGAAGCTTGAAGCTAATGTGAAGAGACAGGTTGTCTGGGTTAATACCAGCTGGGGAAAGGCCCTGCAAAACCAGAAGGGAAGAGGATGCAGAAGACCTTTCTGAATTTTACTAGGCTTTGGGATCTAGTCTCTGTTTTATAACGTGCAACAATGTGGTTTTTAGTCTTGTAATAAGAAAGTATTTAGAGGATTACTGATCCTCTCCCCCTTCCAAACTTTAAGCCATACACAATGCTTTCAGAAGCCAAGATGATCTGTTGCATATACAGCTTGTTATATTTCACTGGTTTCCTTAAATATGTTTGATATTGTGACCCACAAAGTCCTAGGCAATTCTGTGACTTATTGGGCTTTTGTGTTAAAATACTCAATGAGTTCTATGTTCTTTTTTTAATTTTTAAAGAGGGTCACTGTACCAATTTCTTCTGCAGTATTGACGGTTGGATATTTTGTGTTGCTTTGAACTGGGCTTAAAAAGAAACTAAGAGGTGCTTCTTTTGAAAAGACCAAGTGGGAGGCAATGGTAGTTGCTGCTGGTCACTTCTTGTAAAGGATTGAACAGAAAGCGAGCGACCTTGGGCATGAGTTGGGATGCTAAAGAAACAGCACCAGGGAAAGAGGGATTCATAGCCCACTGGAAGGGGAAATGCCTGCAAATAGGATGGTCTGGAGGCTATTCCTTCCTTGGTCAGTATGTCTGGAGTGCTGATGCTTCTTGGATTTCTTTCTCCCTTCTGGTCTGCCTGTTCACTTCTTGCTCCACACTGCACACATGTGGCACCTTGTGAACCAGGTCCTGGTTTTTCTCTTTCCACTTAATCTTTTCAGAAGGGCTGACACATCTTCTCTCATTTGCTACTAAACTGAAAGCAACATAAAATGACTAACTGTGCTATGTGAGTATTGCATTACAAGACTTTTCAGCTGCCAATTACTTGTAGTGTGTAGTGCAGTAATTACGAAGTAAAACTGATCTGCCTGGGGTCAAAAAACCAGGAATGGAGCACATCTCTCCTGACTCCTGATCCAGCGATGCAGCTGCTAATTCACACAATTTCTCCTTGAGTTCATTAAAAACCTTCTCCCAGAGCTCTGCCTCCCTCAGCAGCCAAAAACTCTCCTTTTAATAGAAGAAAAGGACCTTCCTTTGGGACTGTAATTCCCCCCGCAGTGACAAACTTATCCAGCTGAGAGCATGCACTACCTTTTGAAGTACTGCTAGCCCTTTCTGACCTGAGAAATGAGGGGGGAACTAAACTTTTAATAACTAAGCTTGGAAAGCACATCTAATACAGTCTGGGCATGTGTGCCAGACACTTTTCTTTTAATGTCTGAGTGCTGAAGATAATGCTTTAAAAGTTCTTTGAGATGAAAACTCGATTTATTATAACAAAGATGTTCATTACCCTTCCTAAGCCAATTAAACTCTTAAATAGAACTGCAGAATGGGAAAATTAGTCAGGTACGTGGGTTGTATGTGGGTTTTGTGATGGTTTTATGTTTGTTTGTATCTAGTTTTTGTGGTGTAGTGGTTTTGTTATGGTATCTATTTTTTAATTTTGAAGACTGCAGGAATCATTATGGTCTTATCTGCTGCAGAAGTCAGTGATACAGACCTTAATCCTGTGATTTCTTCAATGAACCAATAATAGGTGGTTGAGCATAATTTTTAGGTGGATATCCATTCTTGATCTACTTAAATTAGTCCCATATGAGGACTAACCTTTTTACATGCCAAGCTGTTCCAGCTCTTAAAATACTAGTTTTAATTCTATTGGCTAAGAAATGGAGGTGTATGTACCTTCAGAAGGGAGCAAACAAACCTCACTACAAACCTGGATGCTCACAACATGAGCTGGCATGCCACTTGGTAGCAAGCTAGATTATACATATATCTTGCTTCAGATAAAGCACCAGTTTAGAACCATTTATATCAGAATTTCATTATATTTATTTACTTCCATGCTTGCAATGCTTAAAAAGTAATTTTGGGGGGAGTTTGGGCTACTGGGAACTTGTTTCAACAAACATTGCAATTCACAAAGGATGAATCCTCTGTTTCTGGATGGAGTCCTATTTATGTTTTTAATACAGTATTTTTAAAATTTAAAAACACATCTTTTTCTAGTGTAGTATGTTATGCAAACATAGAAAAGACTTAGTGTTCTCAGTTACATATGACTAAACTTACTGTAGAAACTGGTGTTTAGGTATATTTAGCTTGACTTTGGAGCATCTTAAACCACTTGGGTCTTTGATTTTATATTCTATAGCCTTCTCCAAAGCTTTACTTTCAACAGTGAAAACTAGTCACTTGTATGTTGTAAAATCTTATGTGGATGCTTTTCCATATCCTTGGCATCAAAAGAGATATTTCCTTTTTTTTGAGTTTTCAGTATAATGCTTTGAAAAGCTGCTATAGAAGCTTAGTGTTATGAGCTAAATAAAACTAAATGACCAGGACTTTCTTCTGTGAGATTTAAGTCAGTATTGCAGTATGGCATACACAAGACATCACAGGAGTTCATAGCTGTAAGTGGCCAAGAAGTGGGAGAAAGGAAAGTGGAAAGAAGAGTAAATGCTCTCATTTCTGCAGATGTTTGAGCTATTGGAGACAATGGTGGTTTGACAGACTCTTCTTCCCCCTCTGTTCCAGGAGCAAAGCCAGCACTTGCAGGAACAGGAAACTTGGCAGTTGCAGTCCGTGTCCTCATTAGCGCGCTGTGTCTCTTAAACTTTGTCTCACTTACCTCAGAGAGCACCAGGATGGGGGAGTTCATCAGAAATTAGGGACTCTGGGTGCCCTAAAAACTGGATTGAGTTAGAGAAATGTGTACTTGTATGTTTTTCTGCTGCTTCTCCTTAAGGCATGCCGTGTTATGTGATGTGAAATGTCAATGGTTAGTGATGTTACAACTAAAGGTAACTATCCAAAACTTAAGCCCTGTCTTTTTCTGGTGTCTTTAACTTGGAGACTGCGAAATGCATAGAAAATGGCATATAGCAGGGAATGTTACTCGTGTCTTTTATGTACATGCACATTTCCCACTCCTGTGTACCCTTTGTTGTGACAGGTGGGGGGTGGAGTTTTTTTGTTGCTGGCTTTTTTGTTTGTTTGTTTGTTTGCATATTTTTTAATTCTAACTTCAGATGTCATACCCAATTTTGTGAGAGTTCGTGGTCTATGGTGGGCTGCATGCATCCAGCCCAAATCAGGATCAAACAAAACTCTTATTTCCCTCTGATAGTTACTTAAACTGTCTAGGGTGAAGGACACAAACCCAGGTTTAACTTCAACCGCAGAATTTAAATCAAGGGTGTTTTGTGCATATGGTGACCTTGAATCATACACGAATGTCGGCAGAGCAATTTTTGTTGACCATATGTATGTGTAAATGTATATACACTACAAAACCATCAGTTATTGATGATTGCAGTATAACGTAGGGATTGTATACAATCTTCCTGGGACAATGTCACTCAAAGGAGTCACTAAGGAAAGGGTATGCACATTGGATATTCATAATGTTGTTATGGTGACCATAACTTCTGATGATGGACAGATTTTGTTGTGCGTTCTGTTTGTACTTTTACCAACTTATTTTAAGACAGCAATGATTAAATTTGACAGACTATTACTCAGTGAATGGGAAACCCTGCTCTAGACTTTTAAACAGATATAAGTCTATACATCCTCCCTGTGTGAGTATAATGTGTGTATATATCAGAATTCTTTTTTTTTTGTGTGTGTTTATTTCTATATTAGTTCAATACTGCTTTACTACTTTTCTCTTCAAATTTGTCTTATGAAGCAGAATGGCATTTTGATTTTACAAAAGGATATTCCTTTAAAAAGCCATCTTCGTGCAGGTTCCCGGGATATATTGCTACCATGTTTTGCTTGAGTGTGGGTTTGTTTTTTTATTATACCTATACCTAGGTAGATACAGCCATATAAAAATCAAACAATATATGGTTGCTCACAGAGAGAGAATGAGGTTTGTATAGCAATGTATCATACATTTTGTCAGTGAAAAGGAGAAAGTGAGGTGATCCTGCCTCCAAGCTCTAATCTTTTCATGAAGGGAACTGCCAGTCACTTTTTGATTCCTCCTGTCTAATTGTGTCAGGGAGTTTGTGTTCTGTTTCTGGCAATGAAAGAATGAAAACTTAGGCTGTTTCTTTTTTAATGCATGTGTATTTATAGGCAAACTATCTTAAGAGGGCTACTTTCTGATTTTCTTCTTTCTCTTCCTTGAAATGTTTAGAGATCTCTATCAGTCTCTGCAGTATTAAATATTGAACATCAGCAAGTACAGAACACTAAGCTTCAAAATAGTTCAAGAATAAAATAACCATATGGACAATGTATTTATTCTCACTTTACAGTTCAGAAAGTTGTAGCTTAAGGAGGATTATGGATTTTACTGAAGATTGTAAGGAATCCTGGCTGAGACTGGAACTAATTGCAGGTCTTGTGCATCCATTTCTAATGTCTTACCTAAGAAATAATTCTTACTTTTACCTCACTGTTCACCTATGTGCACAATGCACTGTGGTTCAAGTAAGATGATTGTTGTGTGTGTACATGGTTTTTAACACTGTACAGTAATAGGCTGGGAAAGGCACATCAGAAAATGTGTGTGTGCGGGGGAGGAAGAGAAGAGAGGTACCTCTATCTGCTGCAATGATACAGCATCTAGGAGGATGTGCATTACTTGGAAAAAGAATCCATTAAGAACAGCAAGCTTGAAAGCCAAAACAAATGACAGGATATGTGAAGCATTAGTTGGATAGAGCATCTGTTATTAATACTGAACAGTGCTTTTTGGAAAAAAAAGTGAAGCATTAGCATGGTGGTGAGAATAAATCTTAATGCTTTTCCATGAACAAAGTATGAATTAGAGTCATGCTCTTCTTTATTTAGAAGTAATGTTTTTTCTTGCTTTTACTGAGGTCTGAATGCAAATTTAATCCTAAGTGGTGAAGTGATGCCTGTCACGCTGGCTCTTTCTGAGCCTCTGGAGCAGAGCATGTCTTGCATGGCAGAGCAGATCCCTCCTTTTCGGGGGAGTTAACTACATGCTTGATCAAGGAAAGGCAGGCTGGCTAATGCTCACCTACTGAGTACTGAGCAATGGAAAATCAGCAAGAAACTGTGCATGTTTTGAGGGATTTATTGATTTGATTTCCCTGCAGAACTGATTTCTCCACAAAAGCAATCTCTCTGCTCTCAAGACCCAAGGCACATACACTCGAAGTATAATTGAGTCTGACAATCATGATAATACAGATTGTTCTCAGGAGTCATTCTCAGGTGGCAGCAGAGGGCAAATACACCATATTCTGATGACTACTTTTCTGTGCCAGACTGGGATTTGAAGGATTTCTGGAGTACTTTTCTTTAAAATCTGCAACAATGATCCATTCCTTTTTAGTCAGAATTCATTTGACAGTCAGTGGTGACACTTGTGAATGCCACTGTTCGTACCTGTAGTGGCCATTAGAGATTGAGTGCATTTCATACTGAGGGCTGTGCAGTTTTCCCTTGACTAGAAACATGAGTTTACCAACTTTGTCAGGTAACAGGTAATTTTGTCAGCCTGAGATCATGCACTGAGAGGTTCAAGCTTAGCTGTTCACAAGAGAGATTTGTTGCTACGGTGTGTACTCAGATGACTTTATTCAACTCTGTAGCAGCAGCTTTCATGAAAGAATCTTAGACCACAATGAATAAGCATATTTTATAAGTATACTTGGATATATTTATTATTTATAAATACAAGCTGTACTATATATTGAGTATGCTGCAGTACCTCTAGCCTTTTTATCCATTGTGGACATGCAGTGAGGGTGAAAGGATAGATCTCAGCAAGAACACCAGAGATTGGCTTTTATTTTTTATTGTATCCAAGAAGCTTGGTTGCCTCCTCTCTTCTGGTTAGACTGAAAACTGGCACTAAGGAGGAAAGGTGCCTTTCTGTGTGCTAATACTGAGGAAGGAGTGACAGGGATTTATGTAATTTACAACATAAGACTTCTCTGCTAAAAAAAAAAAACACAAAAAACCCAAACAAAAACCTAATAAAAAAGCATCCTTCTGCTTGACTTTATGCCTTGCGTTATTGAAATGCATTTGCAGATCTCATATTTGCTCAAGTCTCTGGCTGTCCTTCTGTGAAGTGAGCAGCAATTCTAACTTGTTAACTTGCAAGTGGAAAGGTCACTTGTCAGTTTCTGATTAGGTGGCAGGTAAATGGGAAAGGTGGATTGTTGGTGTGTGACAGGAAAGACCAAGTAGCATGTCTTAGCTGCTCGTAGGCAGGTGGATGTACATGCAGAGCTGCTGAATGCATTGCCTGGGTTTAGCCATATTGCTTCTGCTCTTGCAACGTGGTGAATTTCTAGTTGCAATTAAGTCCCTGGCTATATGAACCTAAATGAATATGATATTTTACTTAAAATTAATTCAAAGAGTTTTAAGTCATATTAGTATGAACAACTACATAGGAAATATAACGTTCTTTTCTTTATGATCTAAAAATTCTTACCTGAAGACAGAAAATCTTAATGGACTGAATTTAAATAAATACCTCTTGAGTTTCTGTCTTTCCAATGTGTCATTCCAATTAGAACCTGACAACAGCTCTGCCAATTGAAGCTCCAGTGGACAAATTATTTTGTGAAATTCTGTAATAATTCCTACTAATATTTTCATTTGCAGAAAGAGCAAGGATGGAAGAACTGTGGGGTTCATACTCTTGAATTTATTAGCTTATGTGGCTAGATATTTTTTGGAAACTTGCTTACTTGTGCTGTCTTTCTCTTATTGGTACCTAACTACTATCAGACTGTTACATGGCATTAGCTGGCCAGAGGACAGGAAGAAGGAACACTTTCTATTAAATTAAAGCTGAAATGGGATCAGGTGCAGATTCTTCTCTTCTATTAATTACTGAGCTTTAAGAGCAGCCATGTTAGAAAATACTACCCTCCCTAAAGAAGTGTCATAGTTTCAATTATAAAATAATGAATATCTGTAATTATTTTTGATCTTAAAGCTACAGAATCCTCATCAATGAGGCAATCTGTAGTAATTTTTGACAAAAAAATGAAATAGTCTTTGGATAATCTCAGGCAGCATCTGCCCAGCTGCCACTGCTGGGCTTCCTGCTGTGGCATGTGCCAGCAAGGGCCACCTGCCTCCTCTGAGAGCAGGACTGAGCGGGAGAGGCAACTCAGGGGTGGGAAAAGCACTTGCTTGGCTTTCTTTGGTGCCCTTTGGAGGTCCAGAGTCCTGGGGGGCTGAGAGTTCCTCTGCAGGGAATGGCAGGTGAAGTGCTTGGGTTACTCTGGTGCCTGAGGTCCAGAGTCAGGCTTTTGGTGAACCTCGCCCAGAGCGTCAAGAAAGTTTTCCATGGCATTGGAGTCTTGGCAAGTCCTAACATGGCTAGATGAACGGGATGGTGAGCAAAGTTTGTCTTCATGGGGATGTACGTGTGAGTGCTCTATTAGTTAAAATCTGTGGGTCCAAGCCTAGATATGCACATTGCACCTACGAATAATTTTTTTAAGCAAAAGCTCTAATGTTTTCTGGTGTTCTGTAGAGCAGAGGAGCAGGCAGTAGAAGAAAATTAGTCTGTTTTCTATCACAATTGTGTTACACTTGGGGCTTTTTGAAGGTGAGATTGTGTAACTAATTTTTCAAAGCAGAAGCCATCACTGATGTTTCCCTAATGTCCCATTTGTGTGTGTCCCCTTCGGCTGTTTAGGGGGTTTTTTTGACCCTGTTTACAGGACTTGTTCCTGTAAATCTTTGAGTTTCCACTGACTTCACCAGGGTGCTCTGCATGGGAACGTTGTAGAATTGTGCCCTTTATATCTGCTGAATTATAAATGAAGGAAATTGAAAGTAGCATTCTTGCTTTTAAGCATTTCTCACACACTAATTTTTCCCTTTGGCTACTTCTTTAGGGTTAATTCTGCCACCAATTAAGAAATAAATGGAGGCAGCTACTGTCAGATCACTTACACAAAGAGGGATGTAAAAGCTGATTATTTCAGGATACATGTAACTACTCAGCTAGTGTCCTCAAGTTTTATGCTGTAATGACCAGAACAAAATTATAAAGATAAGTAAAGGAAAGACTAGTTTCCTGTCTGGAAGAACTCTATGTAAGGGGTGTGTGTTACTTTCTAAACTTCTCTATGTTAGTCTGTTGTTGGGTTTTTATCATCTTGAAATCCTAAGAAGTGCTTCCCTGTGAATTTTTCCTCTTTATGGATATGTTTGAATAGACTTGGTTTATCTGCATCTCAGCTTCTTATATGTGGACTTTATAGCCCATAAGGACATGACATTTTTATCACTGCATCAGTTGTGACTGAATGTTGAACTAAGGATTTGCTACTTGTTAGGTGAACAAGCATGTTGAATCAGCAGGACAAAGTACATCTTTAAATTTTAATTGATTTTCTATTCCCTAACAATTTTTTCAAGCAAAAGCCTAAAATCATATTTTTGAGTAACACATAAAGAGAGCTTATGCAAGATTTTTTGTGAGGCAAAACCACTACTTTCCCAGCTGGGATCTGCTTTCAAAATATCAATATATCAGAGACACACAAAAAAGCACTTCTTGTTTGACAGCAGTAGCAAGCAGGGGGTCTCAGACCATTTGCTGGTGAACAAAATTACATATCATAAAGCTGTCATGAGCTGGCACTAATTTGACAGTTTGTTGGCTCAAGAGACTCCAGCACTGTGAATGCAGAGGATAGAAATGTCTCTGCGATGCCATGAAGTTCATGTGGAGGGCATTGATGAATGGCAGACAAATTGGATTCTTAAGCAAAGTTGGCTTGTGTTGGGGGTGGGGGCAGCATGTTAAACCTGACAAATTTCGGTTGCAAAATGTGTAATGGAAGACAATGGGAGAATGAAGATTGCTTGCAAGTTAAAATATCTGGGTTTTTGTTCTTGTCTATCTCTTTAGTGGGCCTTTTTAAAATATTTTAACCTTGAATTAGTCCACACACTCTGCCACTTCACAGAACTTGAAGTCTTCTATACTAGTCAAAACTTATTAGCTCTGAGCTGATAAGTTTGGGCAATATGCAGGCTACTTATTGTCTCAGAACAAATGGAGAGAGTGTCTGGGAAAGAAAGTACATGAATAGAGATCAAGGAGACTGTTCTGGGGAAAAGTGAATGGGTAGACAACGAAGGGGGATAAATGGGAAGGGAAAAGCAATGTGGAAAAACCTTTAAAAAACCTTTTTTTGTTAGAACCATGCTTTCAAGGTATATCAGTAGAATATTTTAGAGCCTATTTTACCATGCTTTCCTGACCATTAGTGAAATAACCACTAAAATATTTGCTAATGTATTTGTTGCACTTTACTGTGAAGTGCCTCACTCATGTTACTCTTGGGCTTATTTTCAGCCTTGCTTACTAATCCATATGGAATACTAGGTGCTTTCAATGTGAATTTCTCATTCTTTTTAAGGTGCATACAGAACTGGAACTTTACTTTTTGAGCTTGAGCTTTTTTGTTTTTGAAAATTTCTATAGTTTTTGTGCAGCATAACTGAAGTTATTATCTGTGAAAATATCATCTGAATATTTTGAGGTCCACACACTTGAAATTGTGTGTAATATAAGCTTAATGTTCTGGAGACATATATCTAGCAAGCAGTGGAGATAGTTTCATTCCTTGCTTTTCTGGTTGAATAGCTTAAAAAAATTAAAAAAAAATCAATGCAAAGAAAAGTGTCAAAACTGAATGAGCACTATGTGTTTTTAAAGAGATATTTGTATTCCCTACTGTCTTCATGCTGTGCTATTTTGTACCTAATTTGCCTTCAACCATTGGACAAATAATCAGCCTGCTCTGCATTGTTTTCTGCTTTAAATTGAATATTGACCAGATGTACTGGTTTAACAGTAAAAAAATAAATAGCTCTGAAAATAAGACAATCTAATTTGCACACTTAAACTCACTGTCACATAGTTTAAGGCACCTGTATAGAGTGTAATAACATTTATGGACTTATTTTTGGCACAAGTATTCCATGTACATGCTGAACAGGTTTGTCAGGCAATGTAACTCTCAGCTAAGACATGGGCTCAGGTATGGGAGTTGTTCTAATGACTACATCTTGATAGAATATTTATTTTTGTCTCTTAGAGAATTAGCTAGAATTATTGGTGAGATATTTCAAGGTCAATGATTGTGCTCGTTTTCAAACCCAGTGTGAGCAACTGAGTTTCTATAGCAAGTCCTTATGTTATTTCAAGAGTGGTGATGTCACTGAAGCAAATGGAAAAGTTGCTGAATGACAGGAGTGGTCTAATGCAGATGCAGGGAAAGTTCACCTCCACTGAAGCTGCAGAATATTTTCTCTAGCAGCCTGAAATTGCATGAGAATATAGACTGTGAGGTTTGTAAGCCAGAAGAGATGAAGGAAGCTTAATAAAATCTATTTAATCATGTTTGGGAGCAGAGTATTTTGCCCAGTTTTACCTGTCCATATCTATTCAGAATTAAATGAAGATGACCTAGGCTAGTCTTGGGAAGCCAGGCCTGGACTATAATCATGGGGACCTCTCAATCCTTAGTCTCTGGTAGGAGATTGCTTTCCAAAGTGTTGGGGAGTCACAGATCTCTATGTAGGTGAAGTTCTCAGCCCAACACTTGGATCAGAAGGAAACCTTCAGCCCAGGGGTGTGTGTGTGTGTGTGCTGCCTACATTCAGCAGGAAAATTTTATGTGCAGTTGTTATTGATTTCGCTGTTGCTTTCAGTATCTGATGTGCTGCAGTGAGGAACACGCAAAGGGCAATTGTTTGTGCCTGTTCAGTGCCTAAGAAAATCCATGTCAAGGGGGTGTTGAATTGCTGCCAAGATTAAGAAGTAATGCAAGTTAAAAATCAATATTTTGGCCAATTTAAATTGCCCCACCTTGCTCTGGATCCCTGAAGTGAATGAAGGGACTACTCTCCCACCAGGAGTGGTTGCTCACTTTAACTTCTCCCACGCTTTTCCCATCAGTCTTTGCTGGGTCCTCGGTTTAAATAACTACGAGGTGAAGTTAGCAGTTATAATGCACCTATTGAGTAATGCCACAGACATTAATTTATGATTTGATGTGAGTAATTACATTTTAGCTTTTGTGTAATAATTAACCTGCATTGTGAGGCACCTGAACTCCTTTGAGAGTAAAGGAACAACACAGAACAGACTCTTTCTGTACTTGCTAGAGACAGATGTACCTAATCTTAAAAACACTCTCGGTTCAAGAGTCTCTTGGTTTAAACTTGAACAACAAAACTTGCAGCCTGTAATAATAAAACAGGTCAGGACTACGGGTTCTGAGAGAAAAGACAAAAGAAGTTATATTATGTTTTTTAAGTGAGTCCTGTAAAGAATAGGTTGATTTTGCCCCCCTTCCCTCCCCCTCCAAGTCCCCCTACAGGATGTCTTGGGCCAAAATGATGTCCCTAACAAAAATCACTGATTATGGGAAGTGAAACAATAGGTGTAAACTACTAAAGGCGGGCTGCTGCTTATTTGCCTTCGAGCCTTGTATCTCCTCATTCGTCTCTGTTGCAATATAGTTAAGCTTCAAAAGGAAAAACATTGTAGTTTCCAGGCAACGGCTTAAGTAAACATGGCTGCGTGCTGACAATTGGCCACTCGGCAGTGATAAAATATGAATGACACCCTGCGGAAAATGCCCTGTTATTTAGTTAGGTAAATGCATGGAAAGTGACATTCCTTTGGAAACAAAGATAAAAATCCTCTTTACTCCTGAAGGGTGCAGAGCTGGGATCAAGGGTGTTTGCCACTTTCATAACCCTGGCTTTGGGCTCTACCTTCTGCAGTATTGCAGATCTGCAGCCAGATACTGGCACTGCTTCCAGGTGCAGGCAGTTGTTTTAACACCACCTGGTTTGTTTTATTTTTTTCAAGTACCAAGCTCGAATACCCAGTTTTGAAAGCTGTCCCTGTCTTGGATATGGGGATACAGGTCACAGTCCTGGTATCTTTGTGAGAGGAGATAAACAAGTTACTGAGAACAAATTATGAGATGAAGATTCAACAACCAATTGCTTTAGCCCTTCTTTTCCTACCAGGAAAATCTATAGTTCAAAATTTTCCATTCAAACTTAGAGAACAGACCTTGGTTTCTCAGCAAGACACAAAATTCAACAGATGGAGAGGGGTGCTTACTGAGCTACTCTATGAAGGGAGCTAGTAAGCCAAATGAGCTGTATAAACAAACAGTAAAACTTGTTTCTCTCCCAGAAGATGCCCAACCCATATGGAGTTTAGCTGGGAATGCTGCAGTGATTTAAAATAACCAACAGACCACAAACAGAAACGCACTCCTCAAAACACCCTTCTTGCTCCTGCCCACCACCACCACCNTTTTTGTGCAACAGGACTGACTAGTGATGTCCATAATAGGCAGGTTAGTGGTGTTGTCCTCCTTGCCTCTGTGTGATGAGGGCTCTGTCCCCATCCTCACTGGATCGGTGCCTTGTGTGACTGGAGGTGGGTTTGTGTGGAAGCATTGGCCATCTCTCCTGTTGAAGTTGGTCAGTCTCCTGGGAATCTCAGAAGGGGCTCTCAGGATGCAAATAGAGCAAATGGAAAAGGAATGGAAAGACTTTTATGTGCAGTGGGAGAAAATATGTCCTTGTGGTGATAAGTCTTATAAAGTCACTTCTGAATATAAACCATAAAGAACAAGAGCTTTTTTCTTTCCAGAGCGAGTGCTCTCATCACTAGGACAGGCTGTCCTGTAAAAGAATGAATGTGGCATGTCACTGGGGTTGAAGTTGGTAGGGAAATCTCCCTTGTATTAAGAAGTTAAGCTTGTTCAGTGTACTGTGGGAATGCCTGCTGGACCACCCCTTTAGTTAAAATATGTGGAAATAATTTGCGTTGTGTGTTAACAAGATACAGATGCAAAATTCTGGCTTCCTCAGTCTTTCTCACCTGCCTGACATGCATGTGCAGAAGCCAAGCTCTAGGATGACAGGGAATTTGAAATGTTAAAAACTAACTTATTGGAGGAATTCAGGCAGTAAGTGAAAGAGGATTTTATGATTATAATTTTGGCTTGGGTTCTTACCCTGCAGTAACTCCAACTTTCAAAACAAAAATCCCTCTTGGACCTCAGACTTGGTTTGTTTTGTACTTCTCTTTTCTGTGCACAAAAAGGACATGAATAATGCAGATTTTGTGGTGGTCAAAGCCATGTAAGAAGGAAGATGTGATAAGTATTGAAGGTTTTGGCTGAAGAATTTTAAATGATAGAAGGGAATGGATTTTAAATGTTATCTATAATGGCAAATCTTTGCAAGGCCTTGGTTGCAATAGAGGAAGGTTGATTCTGTTATGCCTGTCTACCCCAAACCAAAAATGAAGTCATAGTATGACAGGAGTAGCAACACATCTTTAAAATAAATTTTGGGCCAACTGATGACTTGCACCGCGACTTTAAATTATATTTGTTAGCTGGTTCTTTTGTGATTGAGTAAAATCTTCACTGGCTCTGAGATCCAGCTAGTGTTTAGAAGGAGCAGGCTATTATGCCGTTATTAGAAAAAAAATGCATGGGCGGGGCATCAGAAGGAAGCAGTCTTGTTTAATCTACTGATTACATTCTTATCCACTTGTCAGCAAGTAAACATGCAGCTCACTGCCCCCCTCACTGTTCCTGGTTAGTCAGCTCTGCTTGCATCTGTGCTTGGTGTTAAGTGTCTATTATAGCTGTTATCTTCTCTTAGGCTGCATAGGATCAAACCTTGAAAGTTCAAGGCGTCCCATCTGCCTTCTGTTAATTACCACTTTTATTCCTTATGACTCTGCTTCCTTCTAAGGGAGTTTTTTAATATTGCTTCTAAAGGACAATTTTCTCTAGTAAGATATGTAAGCACAAGGCATGTATTGATCTTTCCATGACCTTTTCTAGTAATATTGTGTAAGATGTACTGCAGCCTTCAAAGAACAGAGTGCATCTTCTCGATATCATGGAAGATTAAATACTGCAGACTGAAATGTGTAGTTCACTTAAAGGCATGTATATAAAATATTTCTTATAGCACTCAAGAAATTTAGACAGATATCTGGGAATGGGAAATAAAGGAAATATCATAGATTTGAAGAAAACCCAACCAAAACCAACAAACCAGCCATGACAAACCACTGAAATAATCCAACCAAAACCTCAAACCCCTGTCACTTATAACAGAGTTCTAAATAAGTGTGTTTGCTGATAAAGTCTAACAATCATGCTAATAAGTTTAGTAGAATTACAGATATTGTAACTACCAAAAAAATACAGGCATATGTTTAGTTATTCTCCACATCTCTCTTGTAAGAAAACCAGGCACAGGCAAGGGAAGTGGTAGGCTAATGTCACTCATGAAGTCTCCTGGGTTGCAGTTTGGGATGCTCTCAAGGGCAGCACGAGCCTCTCGCTGTAACTTCTCCCCAAGCCCAATTGCTTTATTTTCATGACTGATGACTTCCCTGTGCAGATGTTCAGCAGTGAATGCCATATGAGAAGACAGCTGTGGCCTTACCACAGAATGGGAAGCCACCTGTGGGTAGCTGTGGGATGTGCCTGCACTGTGGCTTTGCTGGTGTGCTCTGCTGTGTACTGGTGGTGCTCCAGAACTAGACTAAAACAGCTGTGCTGTTGCTGGAGCGCTGCGCCTGGTCCGAATAGCAGAGCACTCTGCCCAGCCACTGCTGTCTGAATTTCCTTGCCTTAGCAGTGACGCAGCTCATCTTCCTGCTTGGATTCGTTAGCTCCAGCCACACAAGTGTCACAGATGCAGCTTGGCAGGAGTGAAGAGTAGCCCTAAGTTTTGTAGTTCTCCTGCGTGTCTGTTCTTCCTCACTCTTTGCCCCTGAATTTCCTGTTTTTCCAATGGCCAGCTGAATGGATGAATTTAAAACTTGGAGCAATAAGCCAGCAGGAAGGGTACGGTTCCTTAGAGGCAGGTCTGGACTTTGAGAGATTTCTGTGGAAACTCCAATCTCCACGTGTGCAGGAAGAGGGGGACATGCTTTCAGAAGAGGAAACTTCTGGACATGACTTGTATTCTGCTGCACTACTTCTAATCACACCCTGCAACGTGTTAAGCCCTCAGAAAGCCCTGATTTGCATCTGGTTTCTCTTCAGGCTATTGACCAGGAAAAATGCTGCAAGTCCTTCCTGTGATGAAATAGATCTCTCAGCCTCTGAGATTCCTCTGAAAATAAACCTAGGAGAGCTGTCTTGGTGAGCAGACCCACTTGCACGATAATCACTGCTGAAGATCTAGATCTCTAATTAGGATGTAGTCCTAATTAGAATGCATTGAAAAAGTTGACCATATGGTGACAAAGATGGATAAATTGTGAAACCTTGTTGCCTAGTATAGAAAAATGCACTTTTTTTTTTAACAATCTTTAGGGATTCATGGCTGCCAAAGACCTTTTTTTGATTAGAAACCTAAGAAAGTACCACATTTTGAAGCTGAGGACACGCAGTACTTGGCTTATGCCTGACCTGGAATAGATGTGCTCTGTTACAAAGCAAAGTTGGGGCAATTGTAGAAACCTTTGTTTTTGTTTTCTTTCTAAGAGGTGCTGTAAGTGTCTGCACTTAATAATACAGGACCCAGAACCAGGTTCAGGTAGAATCAGAATTCAGGTAAAGCCATTCTTACTCTACCCATGTCTATGCAAGTATTGAAACCAAAAGTATTTTAAAGGTACCACCATTTTGGAGTTCTAATTTTCAGTTATTTTGCACTTGCCACTCCCCTTTATCTTTTCCATATGAATTATCTACTTTGAAAAGTCACAGCTGGTGTGTGAGTATATTCAGATCGACGGTGTTTTGCTTTTCTTAAAGCAGAAGTAGCAGTGCATGCCGAAACCTTGATTAATGTCAAGATTAATGCCTGGGATTTCCCAGAAATTATTTCTGTTACCTGGTTTAGGATGAGCCCTGTTTTTCTTGGGGCACAGCTATAAATAGTCCAATAAAAAATAATAGCCAGAAATACAGAGAGGAATTAAATTATTTCACATTTGCTGGAAGCAGCTTCAGACAGATGAATTTTTGTCCCCACAGCTGCCTGTTGTCTGTCAGCTTTGAGAATACCCTCGTTACAGAAAAAGTGGGTATCTGTCCTGAGACTGAGTTCATTTGCTGCGCTCATTAAACTGCAGTAGAAAACGCACTGTACGGGCTATCAGAGAGGAAACCATCACCCAGAAGGGTTATGTCAGATCCTCTGCTTGGTGGTCTTGATCTCAAATGACAGAAAGGAGCAATACAAGTGAAAACCGGTGTTTGGGTTTTGTATCATCCTTACATCTTTGAGTTAGAAACATGATTTTTCTGGTTGTGAAGGTGTTGCTGCATCTGGGCGAGCTTTAGGTGGTTACTTAAGTTAGTCTCATAGTTTGTGTGTGAAATAATGGTATTTTAATCAGAATAACTTTACTGACAAGTAAATTGAAGGGCTGATGGTTAGCTGATGTGCCCCCTCAGCATGGCCAGGATCCCCAGAGAATGGCTGTGATATAAATGAAATGGATTGCTGAAGAGTTACAAGAGAGCACCCAGACACTTGCAGGTGTCGAGTATGATTTGTTCATCTTCCCCCAGCCATCCTCCCTTCTTTCGGCACTGTAACTTTTATTAGGGGTTTGATGCACTACAAAAAGCTATCAGTTCCAATGATGCAGTACAGGTTTGGGGATATTTTATACAGATATCCATTATTTGTGAAGAGCAATATACCAGTGAACTTTCTAAAATTGTTTTCAGCTGTTCTTCTACATTACTAATAACATTTAAAAAATAGAAAAATGTTAATTAACTAATTTGCTCTACCTTTGCACTAGTAATTAGAATTGCCATTTTCATTCATTTTGACAGTCTGTTTCTCTTCGATCCTCCTGGACTAGTACAATGCTTATCCATCTTGCTTTTCATTCCACTGAGGACACACTTAATGAAAATGAAAACATACCCTGAGCACTTATATGTTGAAAAATCATTCTCCCTGTTAATTTTCTTCCAAAACAATCACAAAACTTGACTGAACTACTTGAGTTTCCTTGTGTAATAAATGAAGAAAAATAAATATCTGACAAAGACTGAACCAAATTCATCTCTTCATAGTCCATTTACTTCACTGACATTATTTCAGGGATGACAATTATATCCCTGGCAATCGACATGATGGTTAGGTTATGGAATTTTGTTAATATATTCTCTATAGACCTGGGTTAGTTTTGTTTCAAATACATGTATTTATAAAATTATGTTATTATAGACTAGCATTAAAAATATTTAACCACTTGATTATTCATCTTAATGCCAGACAAGTTTCTAAAAATCCTTTCTAATGCCATTACTTAAACTCTAGCCAAAAACAGGCAGTATCAGTCTTTTGACTAATGTCTCTGAGAGTCCTTCAAAGGTTTCTTTTCCCTTGCCAAAAAAAAAAAAAAGGAAAATATATGATGACAATAATTCAAAAACATCTATGATCTAGATAGCTTAGGCAAATATTTAATTTGTAATGCAGACAGGATAGCTGATGCACAGTTAATCTTGTTTGTGAACATGAGCTGTTGCTTGAGTTTTGGCTTTCTGTAGGTGCTTACACACTTCTTATCTACTCTGGTTCACATTCTCACCTTCCATCACTCTTCACTTGCTTTAATATATCTATGAATAAATGGAGAATGTGAGATGATGTGAGTTTCTGGAGAAGAGATCTGTACCATGGATGTTACGGATGGACCGTGGGGAGGGGCTGCCAGATACATCTATTTGAGTGTGGACTGGTGCAGACGCAGGACCTGACATTAGCAGTCTGCTTGGAGTGCTGAAGTTAGAAGGTACTTGATATTTGCAAACTGTGTTGTAAATTAGATTGCTTTGAAGGTTTTCCTTTTTCCTGCACATCCTCAATTGAATTTAAAGGGCTTCTACTAAAGGGTAAATACATTTTTCATTTTAAAACTTCTGATACTCCTAACTCAGAAAACAAGCAGGAATGTAAAGATGAAGAGACCCGTTATTACCCACACTGCGAGGCACACAACCCAGAGGTAAACTCTTCTGCCAAGAAAACATTTTTTTATACGAGCATAGGTCTGTGCTCAGCAGTTTTACTTGGATTAATTTAAAGCTTATTGTCAATCATAGCTTGTTTGACTGAGTCAAGTATTTTATGACAATATTGTCTTTGTGCCTTTCTCCGTTCTTGTTCAGGTCTCCCCTGTTAAAACATGCAAAGAAACCAACCCCTTCTGTCCTAATTCACTTCTTGCACCTTGCTGAAGATGAAAGAAAGTGTTGCTTTTCGCCTTTTTCTTATGGGTTTCAGAAACTCTTGTTTACTCTGTGAGGAAACTGAGCTTTAAAAGAATTGGAGAGTGCTGTTCCATAATGGAGTTGTAGTTTATGGAGAGGAGTTGGTTAATGGAAGTGATCCGTCTCAGCTCACTCAACCTTTCTGTTATGGAACTTTTTATTAAATGCTTGTAATGCTGATTGATAGTAACTATTGGGTCTCTGTTTGCTGATTCGATGCGGGGCTGCAGCACGGGATTTCTCCTGCAGCATGCAATTAACAGGGAAACTCCAGCGCCTTTTCAATTATTCTAACCTGTCAGTCTCTGATTCACCACACTGCACTTCAAATTATCTCGCCTCCCTGAAATTTTAGGGAAGATAAACAAGCTCCTGTCTGAAAAATTTCAACAGAGCTCTTAAACATTATGCTCCCTTTTGGTACCACCGATTTTCCTTTTACCCCTGGGGACAAAAGCAAGTGATGGTGCCCTGATTTCAGCAAGAGAGGTTCCCGGTACCACTTGAAATTCAAAGGTCCTATAAATGCCTTCAGAAAGATGACAGAGCTGATATCAGATGCCAAACAGCCCCGTGGCTGAAAGAAAAAGAGGATGCTAAGGCAAACCAGGTGGAGGACACTGTGCTTTAAAAGGGCCATTGAAGATTTTTGGCTTTTTCCTTAAGAGGTTGAGACATGTGAGAAAGGTCTGTGCTTTTGGGTGGTGCACTGAGTGTGCAGAACATGCTGTGGGGTGAGAGTGGTTTTTCCACGGGTTTTGGAGGTGTAGGCATGCTACTCAGCAAATTCTGTAATTTTCCTTTGTACCTCCAAAACAAGGAGAGTCAGGTGTAATTTGTATCGAAATTCTAGTTATTCTATTTACTACTCACCTGTGTGTAGAGAAATAATGACTATCAAGTCTGATTGCAGATTTACCAGATGATGGTTAGAGATGGTTCATTTGCTGGCTGAAAATAGAAGAATGAAGCTTTTTATTTTTCGAGGAATGGGAATAGTTAGACCTGAAACTTCATACAAGAAAAAGGTTTACTTTGTAAACCACGTTTCTCAAAACACTCCTCATAGTTGAAATGCTTTTCCTGTATTCATTTACTTTTAAATGTCTAGTTTCGTATTCATAATATAGTCATATATTCAGTGGTCCATATTGAATCATTTAAAAAAACATCGGATATAGACATTTTAATAGATAGAAATTAAAATTGTCTTGGGTAATTTAGATTCATTCTTATGTTTGTTTCAAATGTCTCAAAATTTAACTCCAGTAACCCACAGAGTTGATTGAAAAATGAAAGTTCCTCTCAGAAGTAACTTAGTTGACAACAACACAGATCAACTTTGTTAATGGTGAATATTAAGAATTAGAGCTGAATTAACATGTTAAGAGTTTAAGGCAACCACTTGCTTTCCGAAGGTGCTCTTTATTGACTATTGCCCTGCTGACCTGTTCTATGGCAGGAAAAATGACTGATCATTTGCAGTAAAATATGGTGAAAATACCAGCAATCCTCCTGTTCAGTTTCACTTGGCCTTCTCGGTAAGGCTGCTTTCATGCTACATTAATTCCGAACTTAATTGAGTGCTGTCATCTGTGTGCCATTTCACTGCAGGCATTGAGCCTGAGGGAAAAAAAGAGCTTTATTGATGGAGTAGGGGAATGTGTTGGCAATTACTTCTTGAAATGAAGAAGAATGCTTCTGTAACAAGTATGCCCACACGCTACCTGATCAGACTAATTGTGAAAGTTGAAATAAAAGCGACTAAAGCTATCTCATATTGTTAATTCAGCCATGCCATTAAGCTCTCAAAGTATTAACTCATGTTCTATGCAAAAAGTTATATGTAAGTCACGTTTCTCTGAAGTTCCATGCACTGTTTTACCGATTTTCACATACTGACTGTAGAAATCAAGTTGTTAGGTACAGAGTAACATACGTATATATATAACATGAGCATTTTGGGGCTTGAGTTGTGGATTTTGCTTAGGTTTTGATTTTATTTCTTGTGGTTTGCCATTTTCTATCTTGTTCTGGAGAATGTTTAAACTGAATATTTGCGTGTGTTTGTGTATGTAAACTTTTTGAATGTTGAAAAGGCTGCAGGCTAACTTTAGGGAGTGGTTCCCAAGAATGTTTGGTTAGAGCTGCTGTGGAGGTTGTTGCAGACACAGCTCCTGTCATACCTGCTGTGCTCAGCCACCCAAGGGAGCTCTCTGCTCACTCACACGGGGTGATTTTTGAACTCCTTTTTCGGAAGGAGGAAGTGTTTTATTACCTCAGCTAACAGGTGCAAATATATGTAAGTCTGTGAAATGTGGCAGACCATTGCTTCTGTGCTGCTGTGAACTTTGTTTTATTTAAATTGAATTGAAGTCATGGTGAAACTCCTCTTGTACAATGCGGAGTATCACTTTGCCCTCCTGGAAAAAGTGTCCGTATATAGTGTGTTATAGGGATCAAGATATCAATGAAGAAGGCTTTTTTGCTGTCGTCTTATTTTAAAAAAAAAATGGGCTCACTCTTGCTAGGGCATGGGTTGTTGTTTGTGTTAAAAGGGCATAGTAACTTCCTTTTGATGGCAAAATTTATTGTGTTCATTGCTAATTAATTGACAAATTGTGCCCTCAATACAGATAAGCAAGCCAATATAATTGTTTTTCTAGAATAGTCCAAAATATAACAACTTGTTATTGTTTGTAACTATTTTAAAAGCTGCTTATTTTAAAGTCACTAATGCTAGCAAGCCTTCTAAAAGATATCTTTTAAGTAAAATTGTTACGTGATAAACTTCCTGTTGTTTAGTTTAACATAATTTTATAGGATGGTTCTCCTAATCATGATTCAAATGTAGATCTCAGATGAGGAACTGTAGAATATTTTCATTGAAGTACCTATGTTTCATGCACTTACTCTAGTGTATGAGACTAGATGTTCTGAACAAGAACAAAACACATGAGCTGATAACTTAGATGTGTCTTCATATGGAGATAAATTTTTATGTACGTACAATTTTTTTTACCCTGAGTTTACTCATTGCAATCCTTCTAATTGCAACCATGTTTTATTCCTTATAAACATGAACTCTGAAGCCATTTGACATGAACCTATTCTGAGGTGCAATTATTTATTAGGCATTCTTTTCACAGATTCTCATCGTGGTCGAACCCCAGCCAGCAACCAAGTGCCACACGGCCGCTTGCTCACTTCCCCTTCCTCCCCATTAATGGGATGGGAGAGGAGAATCAGGAAAAATAAGAAAATAGAACTCATGGGTTGAGATAAAAATAGTTAATAATTGAAAGAAAGTAGAAGATGATAATAATTGTAGCAAAAAACCAGAAAGTGAGAGGGACAGAAAACCCAAGTGTGAGAAAAGTGATACACAATACAATTGGTCACCACCTGCTGACCAATGCCAAACTGCTCCCAGAGCTGGGACTGGCTTCCCCTTTCGGGTAACACCCCCCAGTTTATACACTGGCCATGATGCCTTGCAGTGTGGAATATCCCTTTGGTCAGCTCAGATCAGCTGTCCTGGCTGTGTTCCCTCCCAGCTTTTTGTGCATCTCCTCACTGGCAGAGCAAGGGAAACTGAGCAGTCCTTGACCGAGGGTCAGAACCACTTAGCACCACCAAAAAACATCAGTGTGTTATCAATACACTGAATCCAAAATAAAGCACTGTACCAGCTATTAGAAAGAAAACCTCTCCCAGCCAAAACCAGGACAGACTTTTGAGTGGTAATTGTGGTTTTCCTTATGCTAATGCAGAAAGATTTAATGATCAACCAAGCACAGTATTGTATATCAGCATACTTAGTTTGGTTTCTCTCTGTATTTATTTTGTTATTTCTAAGCTCCTTACCTTTACTTGAAGTAAAACTGCCCCTGACATTACTTCTCATCTGCCTTTTATCTAGACAGACTACAATTCCAAAGACTTGCCATGTGCCACCTTTGCTAAAGCAGTCCAGCCTGAAATCAATCTCAGTGACAAAAGCAGAGTTTCTATTGGTGAGTTTGATTTTCTAGTGAGCAAAAATTAGAGAGACAGTGGCTGAAAATTCATCATTGTAGAGCACAGTTTGGTTCCAGAAAGAACAGAATTATTTCTCCATTTCAATTCCAGCTGGAATTTTCAGCAGAGAAGAAACTGTCCCTCTTAGTTACATGAACACTATCTCCCAGAATAGATTCTGCCAGCTCTTTTTAGGGATTGCAAGTTTTATAGGCTTGGAATAGGTAATTTTTCCTTTCATTTGTACCCAACAGAGCAGAAAATGCTGTAAAGCCGTTGAATGAATAGGTTATATAACAGCCTTTGTATGCTTCTTAAAGTCTGTTCTCATCCATGGTCATCGAGCATTGCCCACTTTCTGATTTCTGTACACCCTTGGGCCACACACTTCAAACCCAAGAGCTTGTAACAGGGAGTCCTTTACTGGTGAGACTCATGGTAACTCTCAAAGAAACAAATCAGAAAACAGAATAATGCCGCTCATCCTTACTGGATGGCAAGCACCACCAAAGATAACTGTGGTTTTGAAGGCGCTCTTTCTCAATAGTAGGAGTGTCCAGGGAGGCAATTCTGGGTTTTATAAATTATAAGGAAAAACCAAACAACCCAAACCTGGAAGCTTTTAACTTTTTGATGCTGAAATGCATCAGGAAACTGAGGTTAGTAAAAATGTTGTAATATGTTTGTTACATTTAGGGAGTTCTGGTTTTTTGGAGGTTTTTTGGGGGTTTTTTTGGTTGTGGGTTTTTTTTTTTTGTACTATGTAGGGGGAGATAGACAGGAGGCTTTGCAAATACTGTACCTGGATCTAAAAGCTCTCTGCTCATCTCCCTTGCTCTGAAAAATGGAAACTGATGCAAACTGTGTATTTCTTGATTTCCTTGACTTCTCTTCAGTTCCCAGACTTTTTTTTTCTGATTATGGCTGTTGTGGGAATACAAGTAGCGAGATGAGAACGGGGGAGTACAAGTGTACACACCAGCACTACTGGTCAGCGACACAGGCTGTGGTCTCCTTTGCGCTGCCTTAAGGCAACACTGACTGGCTGCTCAGTTAGGAAGCCAAAGAACAGCCACCAGGGCCCGGGGCAATCACTGTGTTGCACAGATTGTCTGAAGGACAAATGGGTGGATGGGTGACAGAGCACATTCAGGGAAATGTGCCACATGAGATTGGTTTCAGAGCAGTACCATGCTAAATATTTTTCCAGTACAACGGACTTCTATAATTCACTCAAATGTGAAAGACTTTGGGAATTAGTGCATGTAGATAGTTGAGACTCTCTTAAAATTCCTGTCTTAAATCAGCTTTAGTATTAAATGTCATCCATACACAGCATATGCAACTGTAACACTCTTACACCTGTGCTGCCCTGAAACCTCTCACGTAGGTTGTCCACACGCCAGTATCTCTCTTGAGGAATTAAATGGTGATAGTCTACCCTTTGCTTTAGAGATTAGATTTTAGGTAGGTTCCTACTCGACTGCTGGTACAGTACAGCAATGGACAATGTTCTCTCTCTAGACCTGGTTATTTTCAAAGTACTCTGTGATGTGAATTGTATAGTTAGGAAACATGCTTTTAATTTTCCCATGGTGTTATGCACATGCTGAAAGTAGTTATATTGCTGGAAACCAGTTTTGCAGATGCCTTCTTCCTCTTCTCTCTTAGCCTTTGCTCTTTCTAAGTGAAAGCAATTAGTTACTTCCTTGAGGTGCTTGTTGCTAGAAAAACTTACTACCTGATAGCTTGGATTGCCATGTGCCTATCCAGTGCAGAAAACGAGTGTTGTTTTTTATACCTGGACTTGATCTTTTTTTAAACAGAAGGATTAGTCACAGTGAAGAAACTTATACGGAAGAAGTAAATGTGTTTAGTGTCTGAATAATATCTATGTCCTTTCTGAAGTTATGGATATTGTATGAGGGTGTCTATAATGTGGCCTTTATAACACAATCTAATGACTAATCCTATTGCAGGGTTTGTTTTGGGTTATTGGATTCTGCACAAATGCCACTTTAAGGCATGGGGAGCTTGCTTAGAGAGGTAGTAGGTCCATTGTCTTTTGTGTTAAAATGTCTCTTATCAGTTCTTCCCACACAGATTGTTAAACAATCCTGGGGGAAGAAGAGGGAAAAGTCAACAAAACATTAAAACAAACTCCAAACTTTGCCTCTTGCAGAGTCTTTTGTGCATGGAATTGACAGTAACTGTTGAAATCAACTGGAAGATCAATCATTTCTACTTTCTGTAGCAAGGGGCATCAGGTGCTGTGGGACAAAGTGCGTTGCCAGATTCTATGCATTGCTTGCAAATAGCACAAAAAAAGGGACAATCTAGAGATTCAGGGTGTTACAGGCAGCGTTTGTGTTATAGGTCTTTTATTCCGTTTTCTAAAACTTTCTATAAGGACTGTGAAATAAAAAGGATCCAACTACTTTTGCTTCTTAAAAACACCTTTGATTCTTCCCATAACAAAAGGAGATAAAAGCAGATGAATCTTATTTGGGAGCAGGGAAAGGCTTGCAGGATCATGGTTGATTAGACATTGCTGATAAATCAGCTTTTGGGAACTCTGGGTAGGAGGAGGCCTTAGTCATTGTGATGTGGATAATTTTAGCCTAATGGGCTGAAAGTCAGATGTTGTATATGGCAGTAATTAAAATATTATGTTACAGTTCTGAGAATGGCAATCTGTTTTTCTAATCAATAAACAGTGTCAAACAGCTGAAAAACTGCAAGTTACAATTCCCTGATCACATGTATGTGGTTATTACGTTGCAAGAGCACAGTTAATCAATTGACTAACATCTGTGAAATGTCTTTTCTGTTAGATGCTGGGAGCTTTTCTGTTGGACAAATTCCTGAATAAGACTGAATGCTGGTAAGCTTCAGTAAGGCTCTGAAAAGTGTTGATACAGTTTCTGGTTTTTACCAGTGGGAAATTACAGCTGAACAAGTGCCTGAATTGGTGTTGTCCTCCTGAGGCCAGTGTTGTGCGGGATGGGATCTGGATTTTTCTAGGAGTGGCATGCACTGACCTGGGGAAAGTGGAGAAGAGAATTACAATATTCAGTTGCTTCCTGCTTTTTTCATTAAGGGTACAGCCAAGGCATTGTATCATTTTTTGTAACTGCATATTATTTGGGAAGACAATCTTGTGACTCAGTAACCAACGTTTTTAAAACACATTGCTGAAGAGTGCTTCCAATGCACTCCCTTAAAGTGAAGGAAAATCTTCCTTTGATTCACTAACATAGATATTTACGTGGTAGTTGCCGGATTGTTCAAAGAGGCATTTGTATTCCCCAGCTGAATTACCTAAAGTCAGTTGAGATACTTTATGGTTTAAAGTCTGTTTTTGTGGCATGGCTGCTGGCTGGTGGAAAGCCAGTTAGAGTCAAAGAGCATGAAAGTTAGAAAAAGATCTGTTAAGGATGCTGGTAGCTGTATTTCCTACAAAAAGCAAAATGCACAATAGACATCGGTGCAGGAAAAGCTCATGGTTGAAAGAATTGTGTTAGGAGTTACAACTTATTTTTCTGTAAATACTGATTTTTTTTTTTTTTTTAATCTTATTGCTTAGGAACATTATAAGGTCAGATGAACTAATATACCTAAAGGGGGTGGGTGCTGCTTTGCTAAAGCAGACGTCTTAGGAGCACGAGGAATGCTGGAAAACCAATGGTGTCCTGTGACAGTTGGATCACAAACTGCCTTGAGGGAAAGGTGCTTTCTACAAAGCCATTAAGATGCTTTTTAGAAATATACAGCCAACTGAACAGTGATTTCTTCTAGGCTGCAAGAAAAGTGAATTTATTTGTAGAGTTCATAGTGCCTCATAGCAACTACTGGGGGGGAAGAGTATGCAGGGCTTACGCTGCCAAACCTGTCGTTTTGTGGAGGATTGTGTCCAATCTTATGGCTTAATTTGCTGTATAAGTGTTTGGATTAGCAGGTTTCTTAAATGCTTTGGGTAGGCAGCTGCTCTCTGCTGCTGGAGGCAAAATGGGCACCGCACTCCGGCTCACTCTCTGCAGTGGGGCTTGACCCATCCCGAGCAAATACCCAGTGCCAGGTCAGGGAGAGCCTGAGCCACAGCAGGCCCTGCCACTGCTCCTCAGTGCCTGTTCCAGCAACACCAGTAATAGCGTTTAATGAATATTGGCTTTACACAGAGGGAATATCTCAACAGAAAATATCGCCCGACTGAAAGAGGCTTGGGAAATAGATTTTTATCACTAAATTAGGATAAAGGGTTTTTTAGATCTATTTGCGATTAGTTCAGCAGCATATTGCCCTTGTACTCCAGTGTTTTGGATTTCATATATGCTCCTGAGAACACCTTGCACTGAGTTTTTATTTAACTTAACAAATATATTTGTTTGGAATGGACTCAGCAGCTGCAAGGTAGGTACGTTTTGGGCAGAAACTCAGCATGGTACAGTATCACTATAGCTGTCTTATGGTTGGAACTGAATGCCCTTTCTGATGGTCTGGCTATACCAGATGGGTTTATAATAAATAATCCAGTTTAAATAACTAACTGTGATGTGCATGAAGTGGAGGAGTCAAACCACAAAGACAGCAAGGTGTCTGAGGTTGTACTTGTGTTTAAAAAGTGGATGACTATTCAAAGATGATGGCTCTTTTTTTTCTTTTTTTTTTTTAAACTGCCTTTTACAGGTAATCTGAACAGTACAGTGAATTTTGTAGCTGCCAGTCCCACCAAAGCTCTCCTTGCAATTGTTTGGTTAGGAAGAGGTGCATGTGACCTCATCCTCTGGCAGCTGCAGCACCTCAAAATGTGAAGACAAAATAAAACAAGAAACTAAAGGGTGATTGTGCAGGCTGACAGAAAATAGAGGGGGAAGTTTGTTCCCTCAAACTTTCTTCATCACTTTGGAAAGTCATTTAGGCCTGAGTTTGAAAAGAACAAAACGCCTGAGCCCCCATGACTTTAGTAATAAATAATCCTCATGCTCCCAGATACTTTGAGGTTTGGACTTTAGCCTGTCCTTGTGTTTGTTCCTGGCGTTATCTTACCGGGTTGTTAAATGCTCAAAGGACCCTGAGGCACTATGACAATCCAGGAAAAGTTGCTAATCTCCAGGAAAACTAACCTTACTTACCATCTGCTGTGCCATATTTCACATGGAAACACTATTTGTTCATTTTCTGGGTATCTTCTGTCTAAACAGAACATGTTGTATGTGTGTTATGCACTTCTCAGAGTTCTTATATTTTGGGGAGTGATGTACTGTGTACCTTTAAACTGGCTCATAGAATAACTTCCCTTAAACTGCGGTTATATTATGAATAGCTTACAGTTACTTGTATCCTGACCCAGCATGTTTCCACAGGCATTTACAAAGGAAAGAATCCCGATACTGGTATTTTAAGATCTTATTTGGTGTGTCTCAAAATGAATGAAATCTTGTCTTTAAGTGCATCTTCAGTACTCCTTAAGTAATTACTGTAAGGGACATTACTAAGATGGCATGATTGCTGGAAACTGCTTTAATATAATGAAATCTTGTTTTGATTTTTTTTTTTAATGTGCATTTTTTTTCTTTTTCCTCTGAAAGTCTGTGTATTGAGTTAAAGCAATGTCACAGGGTCTTGATAATTTTTCTTTGGCATATAGTGCATGTACTGGTTAATCAAGGTCGGCTTTGAGAAGCAAAGTGAAGTCTGTCAGAGGCAATATTTATGAATGGACTTTCACTCTGCTGTAATTGAAATTAATGTTGAGTCATTCCTTCCAGTAACTTCACAAGCAGACAAATGTGAATTGACAGAAGGATAAGAGACTCTCCAAGAGATAGCTCAAAAAGTGGCCAGGGTTATATATCACTTCCTGAAATGACAATACAAATGCTAATTGATCTAGAGATTCTCCTGGAAGTCATGTAGCAAAGCATGTCTTCATTTTTATCAGGAACTGCTATTTGCAGAGAGTGAGTGAAAAAGAGCAAGTTTAGGGTACTTACTTCAAGGTTGAAGTGTACTTTCCAAAAAAGTATACAGTATCTGTATTTTCTTCATATAAAAGGTTAAACCTGTGCTTGATATTATCTGCAATAAGTCTTATAATGTGTTTATCTGTGTTTTCTTTTTATATTGAGTTACTAATTCAGAGTATTTAGTAAAATTTTGTGAGATCTGCTTGTATTAGATCTCAGCAAAACATCTGTGGTCTCCTGGGACAAAACCAAATCATAAGAGATTAGGACACACATAGGAATGGAACACAGAACATTTTGGCCATGAAAATATCAAAAGGAGAAGAATTTTTGGATACGTTTGAATCCATTTAAATTCTACACCGATCCTGTGTAAAACAACTAAAGGAGAAAATGAAATAAATGCTGGGAACTTAGAATCCCTGGTGGTATGGGATTGGTGGGTTTTTTGTTGTTGTTTGTTTGTTGGATTTTTGGTGGTTTGTTTTTTATCTATGTTTGTGGAAATCTAGTAAGCTTATATTGTTAGTTGGAACTAATTTTAAGTGGTTGAAAAACTGATTTCCAGGAAGAAAAATAAGTAATGTTCTTAGAACTATTTTTTTTTTTCTTCTGAGGCGTGAAGTACACTGAAAATTTCTATTTTTCAAGGCATTGGTGTGAAGCATACTTGTAAATAGACACTCATCAAATAAACATAATCACTCTAAAAGGTTGGGAAGTTCAACTCGCTTTCAACTACCTTAGGGTTTTTTTTGGTCAGCTGATATTTTATCATCAGTGGGATCTCTGGATTTATTTGAAGTTTTCAGAGAAATATTTCTTGTTTATACTTTGTTTTATTGAAGGCCTTTTAGTTCCTGAACAAATGCTATGAAACACACTGATTAGTGTTTGCAGTTACTTGGGCTAAGGCATGTCAGAAATCTGTTGAAGCAGCATGAGGACTTTGCATTAGGAAATCACAATAACTTTTCATTCTCCAGAACCTGCTATTTTAGTCCTATTTTCTCTTTTGTAATACTGCTTACTTTGCTTCTTAATCATCTCTGGATACAGAGGAAAGGTTGCTGCTGAGCTATCAGTCTGCTTTTGTGTCACTTCTTCTGGATGTTCAAGTAGAAACTGGCAAGGCACCTGGAATGGACAAGAGCTGGTGTCCTCTCAGTTCTGGCAGCTGGGCATGCATCAGTGGTACAGTTTGTCTCCTATTTTCTTAGAGGCCTCTTGTTACTCTTTTTGAGCTCTTTGAGGTTCTTCTGGTTCTAACTTTGTGTGTCCTGTTTCCTTTTGTGGTTCACAGTCAAACATCCCCCTGCTGCTTGGCTGGGATTTGGCCATTTGTTTCCTCCCTTGCTCGCAGTCCCTGGGATGGGTGGGCTACCTGTTATCCTGTAGCTGCTCAATCACCTTGAGAATGCTTTTTGATGAATTCTCCTCTAACTCTCCCCGTTATTTCTGGTGTGCCCTAACATTCTTGGAGGAGCACTGTTTCTTTCATGGGCCGACATGTCTTTCTGTCTTCTGACCTTACTTGGTGATGTCTTCCCCTAACAGAGGATCTCCCTGGATCTTCCCAGGCTGCAAAGAGTGTCTGTTTCTCTACTTCTTGTGTTTTATCTGCGGTTTCTTTGAAATGTGGCACCAGGCAGGTAGGAAACGCAGCTGTGCTGAGAGCATTTATGCCTGTGTTGGAAGCTGGTGCTTAATAGCACTGTTAGCATGTTTTATAGCTCTGGTAAAGAGCCTGTCATCAGATGCTGGGTACTGCAGACAGCCTGAATCAACCTCTTATACAGGAGTAGTGTTCCTTTCATTATATTTTCTTCCTCTCTCTTTTTTTTTTTTTTTATTTATTTGCCTTTAAATTACATTTGGATGCACATTTTGATTCAATCTAAGGGCTTTTTATAGTTTTTTTTTTTTCTTTTCCCTGTAGAAATTTGAGTTCTAAAACTAACGCATGGACAATGATGAGGCAGAATATTATACCGTCATGTCTCTGGTAACTATTTCTATATCTGATTGTTTCAAAAGCATACGTCTTCTTGTAAATTCCTCCAAGGGGATAGTTGGTTACAACCAGCCCTGTGTAGATTTTTAGGCTTGTAATATTTTTTTTCTCCTAAGTGTAGTATATCCAGGAAAGAAGACATGAATAGTGTATTTTTCTTTTCCTATGTCTTTTGTTATCAAATATCTTGCAAATGAAATTTTATAGATGAAGTAGGAAGCATGCTTTTGAGCATTAGTAAGAGTCATGTCAACCAAAGAGATAAAAACATTGCTTATTAGCTATGCAATAGAAATTGGCAGGCAGACTTATTTCTTATTAATGATGGGTTTACTTATTCATGACTAATTTATTGTAGCATTGTTTTCATTAGCACATAGGTGTTCTCTTAGGAATTTAGACAGTACATCGATTTGCTGAAATGGAAGATCTTGGACCTGTGAATGTCAGACTTGAACCCTAAATGTGAGACAGGATGTAAATGAATGGCCATACTTTTCATTAGCAGCAAGGAATCTGTGTGGAGATTTTGAAGTAAATTTTTTTAAATGAGGGATTTGGAGATGTGGTGATTTGATATTAATAATTTTCAAAGCTCATTGTAAACATATATTTTGTAGTAACACGCAGGTTTTGATCTGCCCTATATGGAGAGGATATATATAAATTAGTACTTTGATTAGCAAGATTTTCACATGCCACCTCAGTAATTGAGTATAAATATTTATCTGCAAAAAGTGATGTATTTGAACACATATTTACTGGTTAAGAAAAGGAGTTACAAGTTTGCCTGTGTTGTCATTGGCTATATCTCTCTCTGTGTCAGGTGAGCTGCCTGACGCTCCTTGCTTTGGTTGGGCTGCATCATAATTTGATGTTTGTGATGTGTTTAGTTGTGTGTGAGGGAATCTGATTCTCTCCCAGGGACCCAGATGATCAGTGCAAAACCAAAAGCACTCCAGAAGCAGAGGATCCATGAGTCTCGCTTGAGAGTATAAATAGAAACCATTTTATCTGGTGGGAAGTGCCCTGAGAAATAATAGTAAACTTTAAATATGAACATGATTGTGCAGCTTTGTATTTGACTTCAGCATTTTCTGAACCCTGGATCAAGACTCGGATTATATGGGACATAATTTTGAGCAAAAATAAACGGAAACACTTCATTTTTTCCACTAGACTGTGGATACAGCTCAATTCCAGAAATAAGCCATCAACACATTTTTTTCCAGAAAGGAAAAAAAAATGTTATGCAGGACTTGCTATTTAAGTCCAAAGCTGTCTTTGAAGGCTTATGTTTATTTTGAGACCCATAGTTAGAAAAGCTGTGTACAATACATGCCTGCCCCGTGTGCTGTGCTGGTGTCCATAATAACTGCTTTGCACTGTTGCCACACAGACACTGTTCCTGATGAAAGAAACGTCTGACTGAGCCGCAGTAGCACAACCTTTGTCTGCTCCTCTGTATCAGAGGCACACATCCATTTTTTCCCATGTTTTATCAGAGCTACAGATGCAGCTGTTTCCATTTGAATGTGTTTCGCTAGTGATTTTCACAGCGTGTCATCTTGGGGTGGCTGAAGTCTGGGACCTGTACCAAGTATTGGCCAGGCCAATGCTCCCTTATCTCAAGTCATGGAATTGCTCCTGTCTGTATTGAGCAAAAGGAAGCATGAATAGATATGAGAACTGCATTACTGTCCAGCTAACTGGGCATTATTGACTGCCTTGGTGGCCATAAAATCTCACATTTCAGAGACAGCATAAGCAGAGGAGAATTACAGCCTTTAAGAAAATGTTGGCAATAGATACAAACATCTACTTAAATAAGAATTTGGTCCTATTGATAATCCAAACATGAAATAATAGAATGGTTTAACAGTACTGAGGGCTACAATTTTTCTTTTCACCATCCCCCTTGTGTCAGTTTTCGTGACTGTACAGTGTGTGACTTCATTTTGTCACTGAGTGAAGTTCAGCTTGACCACTGCTGTGAAAAACGTTTCGCCGAGGCTGAGTGTACTCCTGCAATCTCCTTCCTCAACTCTGGTGGTGTGGTGGCTAAGTGTGGCTTCAAGGAGGCCTTCTACTGAGGGAACACGTTCTCCCCTTGTCATTTTTGGTGGCCTGTTGTCTGGCAGATCAGCTTTGCTTTTGCTTTTTTGGTGGAGCAGATTTGTTCTTTGACTACTTGATTGCCAAACCTGATGTAAGAAAAGTAGCAGAAGCTGGGAGGTCAGAAAAAAGGGGTCCAGCTTCTTTTTGCAGTGGTCTGCATGTCCCCATGATTGTGCTTAACAGGAAACTGTGACCTCAGAAGCAATAATTTGATTTCTGTGGGATGGTCTTCCTAACTGCTTTGGAATTTCTATTTTATGCAAATATCCGAATTCACAGTAGACTTTCATGGAACCTTTGCTCTTTCTGGAGTTAAGGTGACTATGGCTACCACTTTTGGGACCCTTTAGAAAACTCTCTTCAGAACTATCACTGATAAGAATCTGCCCTTCTGGCAAATCTCGCTTCATGCAACTTGGTCTGCTCTGAAATAAGTGAATGGGAGAGGAACATAATTTTGCAGCAAATTTTCAGTGAGATGCTGGTTGCAGGATGAAACCTAGTTGCCTCTAACTGGAGTGTTGTTTTACCAAGGAAAGATTGGAGGGTAAGTATTAAGAATTCTTTTCCTTTTATCACCATGTTCTATGTTCTAGATAAAAATTTTAATGATAAAAATCCATGTTATTAGGGGACTAAATGTTCAGTTCCCTACTTTGTTGTAAGAACCTATTTAATCAAGATTGGGAAATCCTGTTACCTAAGTTGATAATTTGAAAAATGGTGCTTTTCTGTCCCTAACTGCAGAAGTTGCCATACTGAAAGCAGTTTTACTGCATTGTGAGGATGTTTGTAAAGTGACCTGTATGACTTATAAAATATTAAAATGGGACTCAGGGGGTTTTATAGTAGAAAATATTAGGAGAAATGTTTGTGTAATGAGTCTCTACTGTCTTTCCATGGGATTATGAAAATTAAGGGCAGATTTATGGATTCTATATGAATTTGTTATATAAAAGAAACACCTTCTGATATTAAGTAATTTGGATTGACAAGAGCTGGTTTACCCATTTTCATGGAGTTCTTTATCCTGCTTATTGAAGTTTTCTGGGTCTTACATGTTAACCAGCCGTATGAGCTTGCACTTCTTTGCTGCCTTGGGCACTATGCATTTACCTATAAAGTGCAAAGTAGGTGTAGAACATTCCTACTTAGAGCTGAAGGACCAATGTTCTCCTCAGCACAAATGCAAACAGTTGCATCAATGCTCCAAACCCACTGGTGCTCAGTGTTCAGAGGGGATGTCAAGCCTCAGGTTGCGTTGCGTGGAAAAGGGGAGGTTCTTTCCATGTCACTGTTTCTGTCAGCGTGGTACAGGGATTTGCTCCTGCTTTAACTACAGAAATGAATGAAAGAAAGAAACCCCCATTTCAGGGAGCTGTATGCATTCATGGTCCTCATTTAAATCTGCCTCTCTCATAGAGGCAAACTGCATGGCAGTCAGTAGCAAATGACAAGGAAATTCATTGCTGCTCTGTCTACAGACTTTGCCAGAAGTATTTGTCTCTTAACTTGTCTAATAATTTATAAAGGACAATAAAGCTGTGTTGGAGAACTCTGTGTCTGTGATGTTTATAGTTCCAGGCTAGAGATGATTTACTCCACTTGTCAGACTGCTATGATATAATATCTGAGTTGCAGCTACAATGTGTACATAAGCACCTACATCATATAGAGTGGTATAATTACAGTAGGTAACTTCTGGAAGCTTCTGTGCAATTATAGACTAAGGTCCAATCTTCACTTCCAACTTTTATTAAATTCAACTACTGGCTCTACAAGGGTTGAGAGTTGGGGTCTTGGCTATCCAGTGATTGTTTAAGGAAAAAGTCTTTGTGCTCAGCCCCTGTGGCCTTTCAGCCTGCTGGCTACCATGTGCTTCCGTGGGGGATTTTAGCTTTGCTGAAAGCTGTCCAGTGACATGTGTGGTTGTGCATGATGCAGTTGATGAACAGACATTGGTTTCTGGCTGGGCTCACTAACAGTAGAACTTGGCAGCTTATCACCTTTGTCCTCAGCCTGTAGAGAAAGGAAAAGTTGCATGTAACTTCACAGAATAAAAACCAAATTCAACATGCAAGTTCTAAATGAACAAAACATAAAACTATTAAATAAAAAAATAGCAGTATTTGGCTCAGGTCAAAACAAAACCAGAAGATGACGATTATTTATTTGGTGAGATCTTTCACAGTGCATGCTGTTGTTTGCTGCCTAGCAACAGGGCCAGCTTTAAGAGTAGGAAAGTACATGCCTGCCTGATCTATCGAGAGTAACTCTCTACAGAAAAAAGAAATAATTAGTAATAAATTAGTAATGGATATTAATTGTTGTAATAAATCACTTTCTGTTAATATTGGCAAATTGACAAATGATGAAGCCTATACAGGAACAGTAGCAAAAAGTTTATTTTCTAGCAAGGGCAAGAAGAGTTGCCTGGAAGCACACAGTTTCCATATGGAGTGGGATCAATATACTGCTGTAACACTCACACGCTACGTGTGATTCTATCCCTGAGTGTGGAAGGTGCTCTTTTTATAATCAGCTTCCATCATAGGTTATGAGACTAAAGGGAAATGCATCTTCTAGTCCAGTACTACTGTACTTCTTCCAGAAGGGTGCAGGGTTATAGTTGCAGCTGAAAAACTTAGATGTCCATGGATTTTTCAGGTTAGATAATCCAAAACTAAAACATTGCCTGATCTTAGCGATTCACTTAAACACAGAATGGTGAGCATTTACTTTGTGCCATTAGAGGTAGTAGAAGGTTTTTACTTTAATGTACTAGTTAACTCCCAGTGTGCAGTTCCATATTGCAGTTTCTGGAATTTCTCTCACAATGGAAGTGCTCCCATTTCCGAGTGTTCAACCTGCAGCTACATACATCAGATGGAACCAAGTACTGGGATTTGTTTTAAGGCCTGTGGTACCTTTACAAAATTTTCTTTTTGAATCAGTTCTACGTAGTTTTGTACCTGGCTCACAATTCAGGCAGCTGAGCAGGGGTATGGGCAGCTAACTGTAGATCTTCTCATTTGACTGTGTCAGTGATGATAAAAAACAGTGTTTCAAGCATATGTGTTTGCTAGGCTGTGCTGGCAGAAGAGAGCTGCCATTTTTTTCAATCCAAGTGTTCCATTTTCCTTTTCAATTGAGTAAATACAGTAGCAGGGAAACCTACAAACTTCACTTCTTATTTCCACACATTTTTCAATGGTAAGTTTAACACTGCAGTATTGCTGCAAGTAAACAGAAGGCTTTTCCTGATAACAGATGGGGAGGATCTTGACCTATCCTTTGTCAAATATCACATGAGTCAGGCTACCTGATTGCCATCAGGCTGCGTGCCTGGGTGGGCGCCAGGGTGGTCAGGTAGGGTATAACAATAGCCATTCATCACGCCCAGCCTGTCTCTCCCCTCTGTCACTAAGATAAAATGATCTAATATAATCAACTCTACAGGAGACACAAGGCTGGCTGGCATTCTGTTTTTTGTGGAGAACCTTGTGAAAACAAGCACACGCATCTACAAACAGGCCAGGAAACCTTCCAAAACCTTTCTGGTATGGTAAATGATAGTAGTCATATTCATTGACAAAAATCACTTTGGGGCTCTCCTGTGGGTTCTTTTGACCCCTCTGCAGAGGTTTGGTTTAAAAAAAAAAAAAAAAGAAAAGAGAAGGAAAAAAGGCAGAGATATTTGTTTATTGCTGTATTTCTGCTGCAACAGATAATGATGTTGCAATGACAATGGTGCCACATGGCTTCTGCCATTGATGGTGACAGAAAGAAACAGGACAGGTAACAGTGAAGTTATGTAAGATAACAAGGGCTTAGACTAGTCCTAGAAAAGTTACTGTTTGGATTAAATAGGCTCTGAATACTTTCCTCTGTGGCATTTCTGGCAAATTTTCCATTAGGTATTATCTGTCTGTTTAATCTGCACATGCTTAGTTTTGTTTCCTAAAGTTTTCTGTCAAAGAACTGTGCGTGGCTCATGGGGTCCCATAGCACCCATGTTTGGTACCCCATGTCCAGTGAGTCTAACAGGAACCTGCATTTTATTGGAAATGAGGAAGATTAAACTAATCACACCTAATCTTAGTAGTCAGAGTTTGATGCCCAGAAGTCCTGGATAGTCCTGAAGGCCTTACCCTTCCACATGAGCAGATTTTTTCATAGAGAGAGAAAAGCTGCCATGAAGGATTTATAATATATGCAGACAGTCAAAGGAAAGAAATAATTATCTTCCATGTTTTCTGCACTGTGAGCACAGGACTGTCAGGTTTAGTGAGTTGAGCAGCACTGGTTTAAGATGTTACCCTCCCCAGCTGTTTGCCACATGGGTGAATACCACACAGTGACCTCGATGGCAAAATGGGATTTTCTGCTTTGAGTGGTGGAACACACTTTGTCTGAGGACTCATAATTAGCTATGTATAAAGTGAGTGCAGTTAAAGGACTCTGTCCTATATTTTAATTAGTTTTTTAAATTTTTGATGCCACATTTTGTCTTCATACTAACAAAATAAAACAGGGCTAAACTTGATTTATGTGAAATATCTTACAGAACACAGTACCTTGTACTTAGCTTCTTAGTAAGATGTAAATCTGTATTACAGCATTATATATAAAATATGTATATATGTATACATGCGTTAGATAACTCTATATTTTGTATAACATTGCCATATGAAAAGTGTATGTGCTGGCTGTGTCTTTCAATGTGGTTTCTTTGGCTTCTGTGAAGGTTTGGCCATTTAGGGCAGCCAAGAAGTGTAGGTTTGTGTGTCTAAATTTAATTTCCAAGACTTTGACTGTAATTCTTATCTCTTCATAATGTTTTAATAAATGCAAGTGTTTTAAGGCCAGTAGGTACCACTGCAGTAATGTTATGATTTTCCACATAACAGCTGCTAGATAATTTTATCTACATCAAGTCCATAATTTCTAATTTTGTTCAGCTCTAGGCTTGTTCCTGTTGAAATTAAAGAAAAAAAAATTGCCCTTGATTTGAGAACATCATCTCGATGAAAGCTGAGACTTGGGCCTTGCTCTCATTCTGTAGCGCAGTAAAAGCACCGAATACATCTGGGAGTCCCTTGTGCCTCCTCTGTTTCAGTTGGTCGGTTTTGTTATACTTTGGCATCCAAATTGTATTTGGATCAGCACCTAAAATTAAGGTGTTCTACATTTTTATTTTCTGGTGATATGTTTCTGAGAAATCATCTGAGTACATAGGAAATTGAAAATGTTACTTGAATGGTGGGTGGGAGGGGGAGGATAAAGAATAATTCTCAGCTGAGTATACTGCAAATAAACCCTCCTTAGTATGTAGAAAATAATCCTTTGGGAACTTCCCTCCTTGCCAGTGAAACACTTTTTACGTTGACATGAAAGGATTTAAAATGCAATGAAAAGAGATAGGGTATTTATTTCAAGTATTTAATCAAAACAAGAATATTTTCTATTATTTTAATTTTCAACTGTGTAAACAAGTAAACTTGGCCTTGAGACTATGCATCAGTTTTTATTTTTAAAACATTGCAGCAGAGCTTTGGCATTTTCCCTTTGTTCCAGCCCTTTTTGAATCAAAATAATTTGTCAAAGTAGATGCAAATTTGAAGAAGGCTGATCAGAATTGATTTATTAATTTTCCACTGGAAAATCCATCTGCATTTGTTTGAGTACCAGATTTTTTTCTTAAGAAAACTTCTAATGATCTGACTTTAGAGCCTGCAATCAACATTACAAGGTTGTACGAAATCCTCATTTAGGTTATGCCCATGTTTTCACTTAGTTACTGCTTCTCTTACTGCCAAATACTAGACCTATAAAACAATATAACAGATAGAAAAGCTGAGCTAAGCATTAGAATATTATTTTCCGTAATAAATGTTATTTATTTAAAAAAATTGATTTGCTGCTTCCAGGTTTTAAGTCTCTCTGTGCAGTGCTAAAACACCATTAGAATGGTATGTTGCAGAAGAGGCAGCAATACTGACAAAAATTTTCTGTTAGATAATCTGTTTATCCAGTGGTTGTTATCCTAAGTGGCTTTGATGGCACACTGCTGACCATGTGATGATTCAGGAGAGATTGCTCCCGCTGTGGGAAATAGGATGTTCCTCGGTGTCTCCTCAGTAGGATGGTTCTGTCTGGCTGTGATGGGCAGATGGCATCACCATTTTTTTGCCAGTGAGAGCTTATGGAGCTAAATTCAGTCCTATAGGAAGCAGACACAACTTCTTCACTGAAGGAGTCTGCCAGATTTTTATTTTTTTTTTTTTTTTTTTNCAACATCTGGTCTGAATCTGGCCTTTTGTGATATAATGACATTTGAGGCAGAAATAGAAAAGGCAGTTTAGAGAAATTGTCAGGGCTGACCCTCTAACCTGAAAAGAATGATAAATAAATAGATTTTATTAAATAATTTTTAAAATAGAGTTTTTAATATAATGTTTTCTTGAAGGTTTGGAAACATTTGGTCTAATTTTTAGCATACTTCTGCCAATTTATATCACAGCCTCTTTGTTCTAGGGTTGATATTAGGAAAAGATTGCTTATAGAATACTTAGGAGGGAGTCCAATTTCATAGTTTAAATCTTGCTAAAAGTTGTCAATACAGACAAGTGGTTCAGATTCAGAAGTTGATATATGCTTGAACTTCTGGGCCTGTGCCAGATAAATTCTTCTTACTCCTGCAAGGTTAATATATTCAAATATCTATCAGTGGGCTGGGCACTGACAGTGAGGGCTGTATAAAAGAAAGCATAAAGAGGTAGAAGGGTATCTGACTTAAAAGATGTTTCATTGTGACTGTTGCATTGCTGTAGATGTGTTAAACCATGCAGGTAGTGTGGGCAGCCTGGCTGTGTTGCATTATTCCACCTCATGGACAGGGTTGGACCCAGCCAGTAGGAGGAGGGTGCAGAGAAGACGGAGCCAGATGAGAGGCAACAGACACAGGTGACAATGAAGGAAAATCCCATGAGATACCAAGGAAAAGAAAGTAGCCAGGTGATAACACAGTGTCCACAGAGACACTTGGAACTCCACCAAATAGGTGCCTTCTCCAAACGAAGTTGTTCTCTGTGTTTCAAATGGCTGACTTGCATGATGTCACTGTTTCTTTTTCTCTCTTCATGGTGCTAGCATGGTCCTACAGGAAATCTTTGATACCTCCCTCCTTGCATTTGGTGGGCATCACCAATAATTTCATGCAAAACAGAAAAAGCCACACATTTTTATATACACCCTCCCCCAATTACATGTACATATACAGTAGGTACTTAAATTGGGAGCTTATTTTCACCAGACTAATGCTAAAGACAAGACAAAAGAATCCCAAGTACTCAGATTGATCAGGATGATTAGCCTTGTGTTTTAAGTAAGCCTTTTGTGCATCTCACACTGTACAGCAGCTGGTGTGGACGCCTGGTAATGCAAAAATACATTATATTCAGAATAAGATTTACTGCATTGCTCATTTTGGGCAACTTTGGGCATGCCAAGCCACTGGTTTGTGATAAATCATGTTTCGCAAATGCACTGCTCAGAAAAGGAGAAATAGGTAATGAGAACAACAGGATGTGAGCATTTAGGTAATTTTTAAAGTGTGATGTAGCCTTAATTTAATTAATAATGTTCTCACAGTTTCATAAGAAAAATGGATCACAGTTTTGATCTGGTTGGAAATGGGCTTCAGTTATCAGGCTGATATAATTTTCTTTATTTCAGTTTTATGTCATTTTAACATTCATCAAGAGAAAAAGGAGTGGAGTTTACAGGAGTTGCAGTCTGCCCTCTGAGTGGGACAAAATTCAAGCTTTGCTTGAGCTCAAGCACTCAGTCTTGAAGGGAATTTTTTTAATGTGTTGTGATTGCTAATATGAGTCACAGCAGTGTCCATTAGCTTTGTTTTGAAACTGAAAGATGCATGACATTCAAATCCAGATGCAGAGTGGTCAATGCAGAGCTATGGTTCATTCTCCTATATAAGAAACATAAAAAATATCACTTGTAAACCTTGGATGTTGGATAAAGTTTTATCTCAACAAGTTTGGCATATTGATGCTGATCCAACTTCAGCACCAATAAATGGGTACAAAGCATTTTGGGGTTGCACCGATTGAGAACCTGTAGTTTTGTGTGTTTTTAAATGAAGCTCATTCAATAAAAGCACAGCCTAGAAGTCAATGGCATGTTCTACCCCATAATGAAATATTTGTGTTTCCTGCTTCCTGCATGAAGTCTGTGCAGGGACATGGGCAGAGCTACAGCTTGGATGGGCAGAAGGTGTCCTTGGGACAGGGAGGGTTCAAGGGGTAGTGGTGATTTTCCAGTGCGAGCTTTGGACGGTGTAGTGCTTTTAACATAAATATCTTTTTGGAAGGTTTTTGGCAGAGGATTCTCCTGCGGCATCTGACCGTGCAGGAATTCTCTTCCTCCTGCTGGCAAGTGTCGTTTCACTCACACTTAGTCAAATTAATGTTTTCCATTTAACACAGTGATCTGATTTCCTCTCTTGAAGTCTTTAACTCTAGTACTGTAAACAACAGACAAAACCTAGAATTTGTCCCAGGGATTGTTCTGGAAACAAAATGGAGACAAATCAAGGTGAAGGTGATGTTTCTGACCATTCAGACTTTCTTTACCAATGGTAACTTCTTGGAGGACATTGCATTTTGTTGCCTTTTCAGGGCAGTGCTGTGGTCAGCTTCAGAAGAGCAGTATTTATCTTGGAGTGCTTTCTTGTAGGTCCCATGAAGCCCCTCACTAACACTGTTGTGCTGTGCACATGCTTGAGATAAAACATTGTTATTTTCTTCTTTCATGGCAAAAAAGCAAGTTTCCAGTTACTGCTTACAAATACCAAAGCACAGAGGAGGCTGCAATTTACTTTAGGAGTAATTTCCATTATCAATGAATCATCTCTTTTTTTTAATTAGATGAGAAAGGCAGACATGCCAAGTCCCAGTGCACTAGCACATTACAGAAAACTTGTAATAAAGATATGTGCTTTTCCACTGAAGTACTCAGTGAATCTCTTTGCAGAACAGATTACCAAATTATTGAAAATGTTATAGCCAATGAATTCCTACTTTCTCATGATATATTAAGTGATTAAACTTCTCAAATTCCATCTAGAGCAGTTTCTGACTTTTTCTAAATGAAATTTAAAATTGTATATTATTTCTGTCTGGAAAAGCAATAATGGAAAATGTGATCAGAAGTGAAGTTGTGTGCACTACATATCAAATAGAAATCCCACTGTAATAATAAAATATTTGCCTTTCCCTTTCACAAAAAGACTCCCAGTCACTCTGTCAAAGTAGGTGGAGCCAAATTTAAACAAGAGACATTTTTTGAGGAAAATGGCTACTAATCATGGCCAAATATCCTTTATTTTCCAGGGAGCCAGCTCATCTGGTTTGTCTGCAAATATGTCTGAACAACAAACCACAAAAAGATTTCTATGTGCTTTTCAACTGTGAATAAATAGGCTTGTCTAATGAAAAATTGATCAATATTAAGTTTAGCAGCAACAAGGAATGAAAAACATCACAACTTAAAAGCAGACTTTTATTTGCTTTCATCATACATCAATTCACAGCAGGGAGAATTAAGTCATTGAGGGAACTATTGTGGCAAGAAAGTTTAAGGCAGATTGTCTGAGGCACGAGCTATTTTACTGCTTATAGGATCTTACATCAATGACAAACACCTAACGTTTTTCAAATTATAATGGTAATGAACATGATTTCATCTGGTCTTTGTCTATCCACTGTATGAATTATTGCATATGCCTAATTTCCATGCCAGCTACTGTAGGACTTGCGCTTGTTCTGTTCCTTGGCTCTCCAGCAACTGCACAGTGCTATAATATTGCTCTGCTGTTAAAAGTGGTAGTTTTAGTTGAATACAAATGAATAGTTGAATAGTGGGGGATATAGGCATTCTCTTCCTTTGTGATCTGAATAAATATGGGGATTAGGGAAATAAATGTAACTGCTGTCTTTTACCTTGTTGTGCAACCTGTTCAGAGTCCTTGCTCGGGTACCAATGCTGTACACTTGTCTGTCAGATGCTGAGGGTGGCTGTGATCTGTGCAAAGATGCTGCCGTTGGCTTTCTGCTTGTGTGGATTGCCAGGATCTCTCAGGGGCGAAAAAAAAAAATCTAAAAATTTCCCATACGCATCTTGAGTCAAAACACATTTCTAGACTATCTAAATGGTGCTGTTCTGAAAACTAATAATTCTTTGCCTTTTCTGTGCTCCTGAATCTGACTTCATATTCCCTCCTTGGCGATAGAAACAATGTGTGTGACCATGTGGTCAAACTGTACTACAAAAACCCATTTGGACAAACTGAAAGAAGCGAAGCTAAGGGGAAAAAAAAACCTTTGCTGCACTGTGAGCCCTAAAGAGGCCTAGAGAAGTTCAAGGCTGAAACTTGGGACTTACTTTTGATACATTATCCCAGATGCTTTATCACAACTTCAGGATCCTCTAGAGGAGGCTGATTGACCTCATTGAGGTTTTTTTTTTTTCTTGAAGATGAAATTATGTGTATTTCAAAGGAGTTGAAATCACCGCAGAACAGATTTGTTCATCTAGATCTGTTTTTCCAGCCTATACAAGTAACCTCATTTGAAATGACCGAATGATTCAAAGTAAGGAAATGCAACACATTCTCTATGCTTTACCATAAACTTCCCCAATAACCTCCTCCCCAAATGGTCCAAGTCTAAGATGGGATTAAGAAGTCATTAAATAAAACTCTACAGAGCACAAGGCCATCTTTTTCATCCTTTGGAGGTCACCCAGCCAATGCTGCTCTCTGATGCTTCCAGGATCAGCTGCTTTCCTCAGCAGCTGCATATATTTCAGTGCTAGTTCTTGTACATGTAGTTTCTTGTGTATGAGCAGCTTCTTTCTTATGAGTCTTATTTTCCAAGGTAATCAATGTTACATGATAAATGTCTTAAGAAAATAAAAATAAATATTCGGAAAAATTAAGACCTTATTAAGACCTAGTGAATAAATTTACTTACAGCAAGATTTATCAAGGATATAGGCTAGAAAATTGAGCAAGGGTAGAAATGGTCATGACTAGATTCTCAGCTTTAGCCTTGGAAGATTGCTTCTGTCCTTTTATCTACAGAAATACCAGACTTTGTCCCTGAAGTGTTTTGAGATGCTTGAAAAATCCTCAATGAGGGCTAACTATGATTATTTCAATAATTTTTCAGCTTACACAAAAACTGGTCAAATGTGACTAATACTGACCTTACCTCTAGAGGGCCTATGAAGTTTACTATTTCTTCTTTGTGTCTGGCTTACGGGAAAGGTCCTCTGTAAGAGCAACATGCTGTTATTGGAGTAGTGTATCAGCAACGTCTGTGGCTTCGTTGCCGCTGAGCCTCGGGGGCCTGTGCACTGCTTATTGCTCAAGCAGTTAGAGCAGAACAGCACTTGGTTACCAACTCCTGGAAAACCGCTGGAACCTTCTGCCCTTTTTATTTTTACTCCAGTATTTTTTAATGGCTTGGTGTACTGTAAAAGAGCATGTTAGGGGAGAGAATTCACAGATTTTTAGCTGTGTGTGTCTGAGGTACAGTAGTTCCATAGTGAGGAGGATATTACATTTACTTTAACAAATAGGTTTGCATGTGGACACATGTATGTTGGCTTAAGCCTGTTTTATATCCTTTGTTTGCACCTGATAAATTGCAGAAAGTAAAAGGCCCCTACAAACACTAAATATGGATAAGTGAAAATAAGCCATGGATTCTTTCTGTTAATGGGCTCCACATGTTCTCAGATCTGTCTTTACATCTTGTCTATTTTTTTTCCCTAATCAGTGATTTGAGAGTTGTACAGCAAATTAGGGGAAGAGCTTTCAACAACCATAACTAAACATGAAACAGTTATGACAATGAAGTGCCTGTGACTCCCCTCAGACTCAGAAAGAATGGGAAAAAACTAATTTCCTGAAGACTTTTCCCATTCACTCTGCATAATCTCCACTAAACCTGCAGCCTGTTCTCATAGGCTGATTCCCCAGTCAGCACATCTGCAGAGGTGCGTGGTTACCCTGCTGTGTTACAGCCCAGAGCACCTTCAGCTGTGACTTCCACTTCATCTCACCCAATTTAACTGTCTCCCACTACAGAGGGCCAATAATGAGCGGGTTGCCATGAGGTTTTTAAAGAAACGGCAGGAAATGTCTTAATGCAACTTGTCAGTCTGTGCACGGACTGCGGGCGCTTGCCCCCTCCGATAGCCCGGAGCTTAAAAGCGCTGCTCTGTGCCAAGGAGGAGGCAGCTATCTTCAATCTGGCATCTGAACATGACAAAGTGATCTATCAAAGAGAATTAGGAGCACAGATCCTTCCTGCTCTGTTTAGCTTTGTAATTCAATCTGAGTCAAACCAGAGGCCTGGCCTGAGGAGAAGTGCTCCTTCAAATCTAATGAACCAGTCCTCTGATTTACCATCATGCAAACATTAATATGTAAACTTCCTATGTATATAAGAGATAAAAGGCATATTGTATATGACAGGGATTACCTATTGAGATGGGCTAAATCTGAATCTTTCCTACTGGATTTTTCTTCATACTCTCTGTAGGCTTCTGCAGCTACCTTTTTATTATTCCATGCCACTCCAGAGGTCCTGGCTGACTTTCTACCCTATACCTTGGTGTATTTCTGAAGAAAAGACTTAGAAGTATCACAAAGAGCTTGCAAAGATTCTGGGCTACAAGTAACACAGAAGATGTGAAAAGTCTCCTTATAATTCATTTTTTTGACATGACTATTCTCTTTATAACCTTCTATCCGGGGAATAAACTTAATGTTTTCTGCACTATATGAATGTGGGCTGTGATAAGACCTTCCAGACATTCTCTGTGGGGTTTTTTGTTGTGTTAGTCGTGTTAAACTTTGTGTCTTCCCAGCTTGATAAAATACTTTGAAAGTACAATGACAACACATATGTATGTAAGATAGGCAAAGGTGCAGGAGAATGTGTGCCTCAAGGAGGAAATAAAAATTCCTCAGCTCAGCATACTTTTCTACCAAGACCTGTTTCTCTTCCTGGAATGCTGTTTCATACCTAATGTGCGGTGCTGGTTTAATTATGAATGTATTTATTCTACATATTTACTTAAGAGAGGCTGTTATTGAAATAGAGCATTTAACATCTTCCCCTAAAATGGCTCATGCAAAAAAAAAAAAATCATTGACCAGGGGTACCTTCATCTGACTTGAGCTGCTTTATTTTTCATTCTGCCCTTGCTTCTCTTGCACTCCTGTTTGTCTGTCATGTCTGATGTTTTGGTTGTACGTTCTCTGGTAGAAGCTCTCTCTCCTATATCTGTCTAGCACATCACAGAAGAACACTAACTTTTGTGGGGCTGCTGAGTGAAACTGTTAAAAACAGATCTTTCTGAGGAATAGTTTTGAGCCTTTATTATTCTGTAACTTTTTTTTTTTTTAACAGTGGAAATGACAGTGTAAAATTAGAATGTCTATCTTGTTAAAGTTCAGGATCTGGTAGGAGATCTGCTAAGGAGCAGAAGACTAAATGTGAATGACTTCCTCCTGTGGAACCATTTAGAAGGTTAAACCTTTTATCAGGGCTTTTGGGTTTGCCTCTGTTTACTGCACAAGAGAGTTTTAAAGATGCAGATGTAAAAAGTCATGAAAGATGCCAAAACATTCTTAAACGTTCTACGGTAATACAGTGGAGATAATGGCAAATAGTATAGTAGAAATGCTTTAAAAACAACAACAGCAAAAGGAGTTGCGAGTACCTTCTACAAAAGGGTATGTTCTGGCTAAAATCTCAGGCTGGTAGAATCTTCTTAAAGTTGTGCTCTCTTAAGAGGAACACCGTTTGATTGTTTGTTTTCCACCAAAGCTCAGTATTAGCACACAGCCTTTAAACCAAAGTAACGCGACAAATCTGTCTTTGGGCCATTTCAGTTTAATAATCAAACTTCTCTGTGGGGATTCTTTTACAAAAACTCAGTTCAGGCTGTATTGCCTGAGGCATGTGTTCTGTTCCCTACTTTAATCTCTGCGAGGTTTCCCAAATCCTCGGGAAATTCTGAAATCTGAGTTTCCACTTGGACTGTAACTGGACAGGACGAAACAGCACAAGCCATGAAGTGTAGCATAGCAGTACACTCATATAGTGCAAACTTGATAGTTCTTTAGCTCACTTGTGGCAGTCTTCGGCAACTTTGTCATCTAACATAACAGCTATTACAAACTGATGCACAAATGAGGTAATGTGAATTGAGTTCATTTAATTTCTTTACTAGAGAACACAGATAGCAATGGAATATTCCTTTTCATCTGTGATGAGGGAAATTCTGGGATTCTCTCTTTTATCCACATGTCATTTTGCCAAGTAATTTTCCAGTAATTCGGGAGCTGGCAGCAGTGAAAGGCTGTAGCAGGAGCAGCATGATGCTCTGACAGCTGGATGACTCCAGCATAGGCAGTAGGCCAGTAAAGGCCAACTGCATTGCAAAAGTGACCTGGTTACTCTTCTGAATGGAACAGCAGGCTGGTCTTTCCTCTGTGGGTATGGAAACTGCTTCATATGCTTTTGCATCCATGGTTTTATTCCATGCCGCTCATGGCTGCAAAGGCACGTACTGATTAAGCTATTCAGAAGTTTGGTATGTTTGGGGCTGTGCTGGTTTTCTGTCGAATTCTTCAGCTCAGGTCTATTTGTCTGACTCTTGGAAACAGAGCAACAGACAAAAACTGTTTAACCAATTTTCTGTGCTGGAGATCTTTCTGGAGATAGCTTTTGCAATTTGAAGTCCATGTTAGAGTGCTGCAGTGTTTGACCCTAAGCATTTTCCATGTGTGTACGTCTATGGGTCGCTTCTTCCTCACAGGCACCAAAGGCAACAGAGCTGTGATTGCATTGGAACTTTGATTCGAGTTATCAAAACACTGCATTAGGAATCACAGCTCATTTCCTTTTGGTTCCCTGGATGGATTGGATTGCTCAGTTGTTTGGTACTCTACAGTCTTACATGTCTACATAGGCCTGAAATGCAAATCTGTTTGAATGAGAGCTGCTTGTCTCAGTAGGTTCTAAGCACGCACATCTCATATATCTAAACAGGGGCACTTTTACAGTAGCTCTCTTCAGTGTAGGATCAGAAATTCTCAGGTTGCTGTTGGGACTTGAATTCTTGATTGCATTTGAAACCAACAATTGTACAAGACCCAGACTTGGAAGAATGTGTCAATTGACTCAAAGCCTAGAAGAGCTCAGAATCCAAGCAGCAGATAACAGAGAGGCTTTTCTCTAACAGTAGATAAATGGACATCACCACTGAAAACAGTGGTACAGCGTTAGTAATGTCATGCTGCTCTCAGTCTCAGGCCATGTGCTCAAAACCAGCACTACATGAACTTGTTTCTTTTAGATGCCACAGAACAGCTGTTCCAGAAGGGAAACCCAAACCTTTCCTTCCCTCTCTGTAGTCCTGGGCAAGAACATGTATGTAGGAATGATTCATATATAAATAGCAAGTGTTCACTGGCCATGAGGTCTTCAGTGGTTTTGGGGGGTTTTTTGGGGGCATGTTTTTCGTTTGTTTTAAATTCTGTTCATATAAAAAAGGGTGTTTTTTTTGGGGGGGAGGGTGTGGTGTGTGTTTCCTCTTTCATATGCTCTCAATCTCCCAAGTATGCAAATTTTTCTTACATGCAAATAAACACTTCAGTCTGTTCCAACAAAGTTCAACTTCCTGCAGAATAAGGGATAACAGAAAATTTCAGTAAGGTTCCCAGATTCTTGTAAAACAGGAATGAAAACATTGTTTTTCTCAATAATTTTGCTCCTGAAAGGGTTGAATTTTGAACAAGCATTGTAGAAGGCAGACCATCAGTATGCAATATTCATCCCAGGTGGCAAAGATATAAAAGACTGAAACCAGGGGTCATAAAATAGGAAGTATTGAGCAACCTTAATAATAGGTGGTGCTATCAGACTTGCCTATAAATAATCCATGTTGTCAGGAAAGTAATGGATATTCTGCATTCACCATTGCTATACAAGTCAAGAGTAAGTGGTTCACCAGATTTTCATTATTGATGTGTCTGAAGCGTTGTTTAAATATTATGCCTGCATTTGGGACAGGGGCAAGTATCAGAATCCTTTCCCAGCTGGTGCTCTGGGACAGCCACCTTGCTCTGCACAAACAGCTGAAATCCTCTAAGGGTGTTTTCAGAACGTAGCTGCCACAGCTTGGGAAACACGCAAAGGTAATCAGTATGTTTTAGGACTTCTTGGGGACTAAAGGATCTCCACGAAAGATTGAGAGAACAGATGTTTATTTCAAAAATAAATAAAAAAAACCCCCTAGGTGTGGATTTTGCCTTTTTTTTTTTTNGTGTGTGGGGAGAGTTTCTGTCACTTGCTGCCAGAGGGGGCTATCTGTCCATGGATGGCAGAACATCCTCCTGTCAGGAAACTGCAGGGCAACCAAAGTCACTCCCAACCCCATAGTGTGGTACATGGGGCAAGGCAGTGAGAAACAGGAGTCAAAAGTGTTCCAGTGATTTCTCTGGCAATAACAGATACCTTTCCCTAGAACCTAATGGAGGAGGGGAACATCTGACATCTTGCATCACTCAAGATATTTACTAATATTTTTCTTTTGTACAAAATATTTGCTAAATGTAGACACAGAGCAATATTACAAATCATCAGAAAGGGTCAAAGTGCGATGTTTGAGCCCTTGTGAAAAGATAAACAGGAGCTATAAATGAGGAATTTTGATGTTTATATGGTTTTAAAGACAGTTATCTGTAGACTTAGGTCAACTTATTTGATTTTTCAAACCTATTCTTGAATTATGCTGATAAGGACAATTTAAAAGAAGAAAACCAGATTATTAAATTTTTGCTTTAAGATTCCAAGAGGAATGGAAGGTACACCAATGAAACTGGGTTAGAATAGTCATTAAACAGCCAGAAATTTTGGTGAAAGAAGGCTGTGGAAAGTGAAAATGTTCATTTGATGTGTGCCTCTATGTTACTTTGGAAATAATGAGGGGAAGATTTTTAAATGGTAAAAAGAAGCACACACTAAGATGTTTAAATAATGAGAGACTAGATGTAAAACTTGCCATAAACAACCCTAATTCAGCAGAAAATCCTCTGTGGCTAGTGAGTATTCTCATTTGAATACAGTGTTTGGGCTTATCTCTCCATTCCTTCACTCTATATATAAAAACTAGCTTGATCTGAATGTACAACTGAAAAGAAATAGTAACTCCTTCTATTTAGGAAGTGAGGTAGTTGGAGAGAATTTGAGTGTCCTTCTGAAGACTTGGGAGGATTGGCCCCTGCTGAGAGCATCCTGGCCGTGCTGCACCCCAGAGTGCTCAGTGGCTGCCCAGGTATTTGCCTTTCAGGTGTTTCTTTCCCTGCTGCTCCTGGTGCTTCTGCCTGGGCCTGAGCGTGCTTAGCTGTGTGTCCAGGGTACTGCAGCCACAGCAGCAGGGGTGGTGCAATTAGCCTGTCCTTGCCTAGCAAACTAGTCCCGCAGTTGGAAAATAGGCACGGTTGAGTTTACGTCGGGTGCACATTTCAGGAGTAAGGCACAGGGTCTGTAGGCAGCCTGCGTTTCTTCTCCGTGGGCTCTCGGCTCCCCCTTTCCTGTCCCACATGTCTACGTTAACTAAAGGCTACAGGGAAACCCACATAATGAAAAGGCACTGAGGTCATGAGCTGGTTATGAGGCAATTTAGGTTTCTTGTGCAGGCCTGCTGGGTTGATGGAGACACAAGCCTGCTTTCGATAGGAACAATGATCTTCTTTTGTAAAACACGAAGGAGAAAAACATGATTTAGGGAAGTCTAGTGCCTCACTGAGGCTTAATTGCATTTTCAGGGATGCATACAGCATTCTGTTTCACTTCAGGATGCCCAGGGCTGATCCTGCCACTGCTGAAGTATCAGATCTGAGATGTATCCCAGTTAAAGCAGCATCCCGGCTGAAAATAACATCTGAGTAAACATTTACTCAACTGGGAAGCTGAGTTGTGGAAAATACTGCTTGAAAGGCTGCTTGTTGCTATGAAGTAGGACTAGGGAAAAAAGTACAATTTCCTGAAATTCCACTTGGCTTCACACCTCTGGGGTTCTCAAAAATCCCACAAGGCTTGGTGAGTGTCAGCTGGCTTGGAGGGTGTGGCATGGCAGCTTTTACTTTCCAGCCTGAGCTGGGAGCTGTGCTGCACTTGTCACCAATACGTGTTCTTCATTGATCTCCAAAAGTTCTCTTAAGTACATGGGGAGCTTAAGCTGTGTTTTATCTATGGAGCTATCCTATAAGGAGTAAAATATCATGAGTAACAATGTCTGTCTTTTAGCACAAAATAGGTGTTTATAAAAATCGCTTTCCTGATTTCTCTTTTGTTTTGGAGTTCACTGTGAATCTTAATTTTGGCATGAAACAAGGCTCAGAAGTTATCAAGGCCTGAGGGTTATTTCTCCCTTACTCTTGTAGTGCTCTGTTCTGTCCACTTCCCCTCTTTTGTTGCTGAAGTGCAATAAATGGCCTTTGTATAACTTAAGAAATGGTACAAAGACATCTTCATGTTCCTGCTCTTAGGGAGATGCACCATGTGCTGCCAATAGGAGAAACTTGCTCTTACGTTGCCATGTTATTTGAATTCTTTTTGAATTGACAAACCAGTTCTATTTTGTGGATGTATGGGAGCAGATCCTTTATTTCTTCTAGCTCATAGTTTGGCATGATTAGACCAAGTCCCTTTTACAGCCTTAGGACAGGTGAAAATTAATGGTGTAAAAGAAAGTGTTCAGGGAAGGTTACACATCCATCAGACAAGGGACAATGCATTTGCCATTTGCAGGAAAATTAAATGCAAATTTAGACTTTTTATGTCCTTAGGTCATGTTTTATACTTATGACAAACCAAAAAACTATTTAAAAAAGATTAACAATACAGTACTAATTAATGGAATTTGAAAGTGCTCCAGAGTCTGGTATCGAGTCCAGATGCAAGGTGTCAGTGGAGCAGAGAGAGCTGCTTTGGACAAGCTCTTCTGAATCACATCTCTGGGGGATATTTCAATCTTCGGGGTAACTTTCAGCCTCATAGGAAAAGTGCTTACATGTTGGCTTCCTGATGCAGTGGGTTGTTTCTATTTACAAGGCAGATCTTCACTGTGAAATGTAAGCAAATTGCAAAGAAGGTTTATGAAAAAATTAAATAGGGGGAACTTAATATCCCCTATATTTTTAAATTTTATTTTTTTGCTCCGCAACTTGGTATTACTGAAACAATCAAGTCTTTTGGGTCAAGTGCTTTGTAGCAACAAACTTCTACTGCGCACCGAGCTGGACTGCCATGAAAACTGGGGTAGCACAGTGGTGTGTGTGTTGGGGCTGTTCAGTGTGGGACTGCTGGGCTGGTCTGGGACCTCACAGCAGGAAAACCCTGGCAATGACCATCTGAAACAACTGCCTGGGATGCTCATTGTTTAATATTTTTATCACTTTGCTCCCCCAGCCTTGCTACTAAGGTGTTAAAAAATATGATAATGCCCTGTGGAATTAATAATGATGTCAGTTTTTAACATTTAGCAAACACACTGGTACTTCCACTGGAGCTAAGTGTTTTTTAGTGTGTGTGCATCTATAAGCAAGATGACCTGTGACTTGCAAGAGAGTCATTACTTTAATTTGCATATAACTTTACTTAGACATATTAACAGCTAATTTCTTCTTAAGAGTGTTGGCCAACAGTTATCAGTCAGTGAAAATATTGTTTCCCTTTTTTAAAATGGAAAGACAACTTAGATTTTAGGTTGTCTATCTTTTTTTTAGAAAACTGAGTCCTTAATTTTGTCCTTTCCAAATGAAAACAAATAGCTGAAGGAAAGGAAGTGCAGACTATCCGGAAGGTGAAATTGCATCTTAGGGTTAATTTTTCTAGTTATCAAGGAACCAAACAAGATCAGGTCTTGTATTGTTATTACTAATATCCTTTCTGTTTAAATGTCTCCTATCCAAGATTTATATTCTCCTATTTAAAGTTTTACTTTACCTCAATGAACAATGAGTGAAAGACTAATACAAAGCTAATAAACTCTTGCTTGTTGAATTTTGACCTAACAACATGTCATATGACACATATGGTTAATTTTCTTTCAATTTTTCTGCTCAAGATGTGTTTATCAACTGCTTATATTAATGTCGTCTTGAGAGTAAAATGTCACCCACTGGTGACAGACTATTCAGCACAGCCTGGTAAAAGAAAAAGCAGTAAGCACTTTGAGTAGCTGATATCACTTTAAATACATGGAGCGCTGATGTCCTGACTCTCCTGAATTCTAATATGCTTCTTTCTACCTCTTTGTATGAGGTTAGACTCCATCGATCTGTTTCTCATTTAACATCTGAATTCTCCTGCAGGTGCAGGATTTGTTTTGATATACTCCCTTGATCTTGACCCATATCTGAATAATTGAGGATTGGGTAGACTCTTTTATAAATGAGCTAATCATTATACATTAAAACCTATTACACAATTTGCTTAATTCCCAGTAGAGCTAGTAAAGTCCTTATCTGTGTCAAAATCTTCACAATGAGAGGACTGGCTGTAGCAGTGGGGATAAGCTTTTCCCCTTTCCCCTTCCCCTGATGGTAGTTTTAAAGAATCCCCTATGCAAAGGGGGCGGTGGGGAATTAGTTCTGAAAGCAGGTGTCAGACTTGTCAATAAATAACTAAATGTCAATAGTTTGGGTGTTGGCTTTTCTTTTTTAATCCTTTAAATGAAGCATGGTAAACGTTGACACAAGGGTGCCAATGGCAAAATGATTGCAAAAGCATCTTTGCCAACGTTTATAACGCTGGGAGCACTAGTTCAGCCAAATTAGGCTATGTCAAATCTACGGCAGCACTGGAATAGTCAGTGCCTACCTCTAATCCTGTCTTGAGAAGACAATGGACCTGCCATATACATGTAGATTGGGCCTACAAAAACAAACTATCTTTTCTGAACTGCCTGTGTGCAGGGCATGGAATCAGCCCATAGCTCAGCCAACTGTTGTACTTGTGCGATGCTGTTTAACGCAGGAATTGGAAATGATTATGTTAGGTAACTTCTAAAAATTATACCTGCTTTTTTTTATAGCATTTGTCTAGTTGCTTGATCAAAAAAACCAAAACCAAACCCACAAAGGGGAATCAGCCTACCCATCGTCTTGAATTAACCAGTTGGGAAGTGAAGGTTTATGATGTGATAACTTTATCAGAAAATGGAGGAGTAGAAATCATATTAACATATGATCGGTATGGTGTTTTGGGCAATTAACAGTAGATGAGTTTTGTTGGGTTGGGGGTTTTGAGGGGTTTTTTTTGCCTTTTTTTTTTTGTGTGTGTTATTAAAGAATTGCCTATCAATATATTTTGTTGTAAATGCAGAATTAGGACTGGTAACTGATGAACTTTTAATGGGGCAGCGTGTTTTCCTTGCAATATCCAGAACTTACATAAATAATACCCAATGCTGGTTGAATGCAGATTTTGAGTGCTAACACTTCTGCCAATAACCTCAGCCCATACACAAAGAAACTAAATTTCTTGCGTGAGATTGGGGTCATTTAGCCTCTGTGCTAATTTATTTCTTATCCATTGCCAGGCAGGCTTTGCCAAGTACAGTGCGTCAGATTGCATGGCAAGAACATGGTATGTTTTATCAGTGTCTGCCTGCCAAATCTAGTCCACATAATATTTTCAGCTGCTTTCAAACTACAGTTCCTAAGAGAGGGAAAAGATTCTGGTGCTCTAATCTTCCACACGGATTACTTCTTCTGTTGCATATTTATTGAAAATATCTTTTAAGTAAAAATCAGAACTTACCATGAATAACATGAATACAAAATTATTTAAACTATAATTCTTTGCTAGTATTTAGTCATGGGCAAATTTGGAATTTTATAACCTCACTTTCACCAAACACATGAGTCTTACTGGGCTGATGTAAAGCTGATTGCTATCTGTTTTAAGTTGTGAAAGAGTATATATTTTCCACTTCTTGAAGTGGACAGTGAAGTAAATAAGAGGAGTGTCCACTGAACTTAAAGGCATATGCAAGTTACAGTGGGGCTAATTCCCAGAAAATTAATTTTGTCTTTATCAAGATAGGAACAAAACTAGAGCACATCCTTGTTTTGGTGCTCTCTTGTTTTCCTGTATTTGTTAAGCTAAAACCAATCACTTATGTGACGGTTTAAGAGGGAACAGACAATAGAATTTTTGAGACAAGGACTCTTCAGGATTCACTTCATAATTCCTGCTTGTTAGAAGAGTGCTGTTTTAAAGTGTCCGTAAAGATAGTGTCCCATAAATACTTTGCAGCAGTAGGAGAGCAATATTTGTCACAGCTTCAATTCCTGCCACCATACCCTCCCTTTGCAGATGGAGGAGGTTGTGCATTCTGACAGAGCTGGAGTCCCTCTGTCACAGACCATGTAGCTCAGACGGGTTGCTCTAATTCATGTTGAGTTTATGGAGGTCAACCTGTGACTGAGAACTGGAGGATTTGTCCTGACATTGCACCTTTCCTGTGTTAGCAGCCAGGAGCAGAGTAAAGAAAAATTGCATCTACATTAACTCTAGAAGAATTTTCTGAAGGTGTCCTAGGGGGCACTAAATCAGTTGTACTATCGATTTTTGTAGAAAGGACAGCTGCAAAGCAGGTGTAAGGGTGTAATAATCAAAATCATTAGCTTTAAGTTTGAGATAATTTAAACTACTCTGTTGTATACTGAAACAGATGAGCAAATCTAGTGAATTATCTACTGATAATAACTTAAAGATCTGTTTTGTGTTACCCTTAAGCGACCTGAACAGGAAGATGAACATTTGAATACAGTGTGCAGTTTGTTGAGTTAGAGGTAAAAATTTGGTCCCATCATTCTGTCCAATTGGACATGAATGATGAGGGAAGAAATGGCTCAGAATAACCATAACCCAAGGTCTAAACCCTGTCATGTTGCTGGTTATAAAAACCAGGTTCAGGCAGTGTTTTATTCCATTCTGAATTCTGTGCTGTGTTAAAATAGGATTATTTATTTATTTTTTTATATCACCTGTATTTTCAATAGTTACTCATATTTTTGATTAATTAAGATGAAAGCCCTCTCATAATATTATTTGTTGAAAGCTCTGCTTCCAAAGAAATGAACCAGTTCAGAACACTGAAAATGTCTGTCACAGTAGTGTCTTTTACTTTCAGAAGATGGTGGTTAATTATAACTACAACACAGACAATAATGAGGAAATTACTTTACCCTCTGTTCACTTTCAAAATGGAGACCTTTTCTCAAAGTAATGCTTTCCATCTGTTCCGAGATTTCACCAAGCTGCTGGATCAGGGAAACAGAAGCGAGAAGTTTGATGGCTTTGCAGCTTGATGATGTTCCCTTTGTAATGTGATATGTGGAGAGAGTTTATTGTGTTAGGCTGAGGAAATCGATTGAATATACAGTACACTTGGCTTGTAGGCTGGATAGAGAATAAATGTTTCTGGCTTGGGTTCTCATGTAGGTTGTATGGTTTTAAGGAGCAAAAGAGGGAGAGCAGGACAACTTTCTAATATGCAGATTTTTTTTTTTGCGTTAAGCTGCTGCGTCCTGCTGTTTCTCCGTACTTTAGTAGAAGTTACGGACATACAGAAAGTACCTTTTTTGAAATCCCTTTGTTACAAGTTGAAACTTGAGGTTTCTTTAATATGTGGAAAGTATTAGGAACTTTTGGACACTGTCAGAATGGTGCAAAATATTTGGTTGCTTTCTGTGGCTTAGAGGATGGCTCTGTACCAGATGGCAGTTAAGAATGCCTATGCTTGTATAAAAAGTTTAAAAATTTGCAAATAACTGTCTTGAAAATGGCAATTATTAAAGATCAGTAAAATAAAATGCTATGTAGATGCTAACTTTTTGATGAGTCCTTTCAGAGAGCAAACTGTATGGAGAGGATCTGTGAACTGGACAGCTTGATTAGAATTTTCATCTGCAACTCATAGGGACCAAGTGTCCTGGATGTCTGGGTAGTCATGGTCTATATTGCATTGTATATCATGACTGAAATGCTGGTGTACTTAGAGAAGTGTCTTCTAGCCACCCACAGCATTTCAGCCTTTTGTGACCCTATTACCATTTCTCTCTTCATGAAAGCTGGTGATGAAAGTGCACTCAATAGACCTCTTACCATTATCCAGCCTGTTTCCTGTGATCTTCTTAAAAGAGTTAGGGAGAATTCCTAGCTGGGAAATGAATCTTAGGGTTAATGCAGTCTATCTTATCTCAGATCCCACTGGGAGAATAGGCTTTCTGTAATTCAGCTGCAGGTTATCCCTTCTTCATGCAGGCAAGATGGATGGGGAGATAGAGCTGCTTGCTCAAAAAATGTGTTCAGAGTAGGTTTTTGGAAGACAAGAAAATATTTGGTTCCAGTTGGACACAGGAGCAGAAAGGTTTGGGTGTAATAAGTGAGACATTTTTAGAAATTATCATGTTTTTCTTTCAAGTAATAGATTTAGAGAGATAAGGAATCCACACTATTGAAAGAGGTAAAATCATGTTGTCAGGGTCTGAATGTAAAACCAGGTTCTGCCTCATCCCCCCATCATTACATCTGTTAGCTATCTCCTGATTAAATAAGAGCTCTTTTAGATTTAGTAACTTTGCTCTGGATATTGTGGCATCACTCTGCATGTAATGGTTTTAATAAATTTCATTTATAGAACTAAACAGAAGAGCAGTCGCTGGCAGAGAGGGCTCTGGCTGCAATATGTTAACTCTTTGGAAACCCATCGTCAGCCAGCATATGTCTTGAACCTCCCCTACACAGTTACAAACAACTGCAAATGACTAATGTGGGTTTAGGTGGGCTTTTTGTGGGGTATTTCTTTTTATTTATTATAATATATTAAGTAACCATATAGTGCCTACAGTTGATAGTACACAATTCTGTTTGCTTTCACTTTACGTTGTGGCGCGAGTAGATTTTTTTTTTTTTAAATGAAGTTAGAATTTCTTAGAGAAAATACAGTTACAGCAAAATATTAATCCAGGTGGTATGGTGCCTTTTTATTTTTTTTACTTGGTTTGGTTTTTTTTTTTTTTTCACCTGGTGTGTTTTAATCCAGACAGCAAGTAAGCACCAGCCAGCTGCTTGCTGGTGGGATGGGGGAGACAATCAGGTAAAAGTGAGCAAACTTGTGGCTTGAGATAAGAGTTTAATAGTTGTGCACCTGCTCACTGGCAGGGCATGGGAAAACTGAAAAGATGGGAAAACTGAAAAGCCCTTGACTTGGGGTCAGCATTGCTCAGCAACAACCACAACATCAGTGTGTTATCAACATGGTTCTCAAATGGGAATCCAAAACACAGCACTGTACCAGCTACCAGGAAGAAAATTAACTCTCTCCCAGCCAAACCCAGGGCATTTCCTGAAATCCCAAAGGATGCATCAGAAGTGTAAAACGCATGGAAGATTAGAGCAATCTGAAAGAACAGTGTAGTAGTAGGCCTATGCTCTAGACTTTGGACCTGACCTGGAGCCAACTGTAAGCCTATCACATTTATGATAAAAAACACATCTGTGTTTTAATTTATTTTCAGGTATGAAACAAGGCTCTAGATCAAATAAACACATTTTTGGTAGTAAAAGGTAATTTTTGTGTGATCCTAGCGAGTGGCTGCTAAGCCTACTTTGTGTAAATCTACAGAGGATATATTAACTTCCAGCTGCTTGGCTCTGAACTCAGACTGAAACAGGACAGATGTGTTAAGTCTAGAGGTTTCCAGTTCAAATCCTTTATGTTGGCCATGGGCTGAGTGTCACGTGTGTATGGAACAAGTTATATTACTCTACGATGTGTGTTCTGCAGACAGAAGGGAATGTATCCACTAGAGCAGAACCATTGTTTTAAGAGTAGCTTCACTATTTTGTGACAGCAGGAAATTGCAGATAGCAGTAACTTTTATTTGTAGGTGTCATTCTCTGCTGACGTTGTATAGCAGTAGTGCTGAGAACAGCCCTGGGGCCGGGCCCATTCTGTGCATGTTAAAAACCTGCTTATCTGATTGTTCCTTCAAGAACTTTGGCAAGGGGAATAAACCTGAAATTAGTTCAAAATTATTTTCAGGGAATATGAAAAGACAAAACAACTGGAGTATGTGCAAAGGATTTGGTGTTTCTTATTCCTCTTGGATTCGAGAAACAGGATCTGCACCAAGATCTTCACTCTTATATCTTCTTTCTCCATGCTCATTTCCTCTTCACCTTCCTTTGTGTGTTGCATTTTCAGGGACAAGATAATACTGGTTTTAAAGTAAAATCTACCCCCTTGAAAGGGGAATTTTACCCTTCAATATTTTGTATTCATGGGTAATATTGATTGCTTTGGACTCGGGCACAAATTCTGTACTCAGGCCAAATGCCTTTCTATGTTACCAAGGAACAATAATGTGATAACAAAGCTTATGTGCTGCATGGTACCTCCACTGGGAATGATGAAAATGCTATATTTGGTTTTGTTATCACTGCTTGTATTACACCTTCCTTCCACTGGTGATACCAGGCAGTTGTGTGGCTTACCTGCATCTAGTTAAGTTATTGCCATGTACTTCTGAGATGGTCAGCTCAAAATGACTCTGCAACAGGAGCCATCTTCTTGGAGACTTCTCCAGTGGGAACTGTGCTGGTTGAATTAAAATCTCATGGATCTCAAGTAACAAATTTCATTTGCGAAAAGAGTTTCAATGCTTGGGGTTGGAGGTGAACACTGTTCAACCAAAAGTTAGCTCTCTGTTCATGCTGCACTTTGTACATCCCTTTTGATGACACAGGTAAGTGTCTATGAGAAATAGACAATCCTAATGCCTTGCCACTGACATGTGGGAACTGTGAGTTAAGGCTGAACAGTGGATTGTGATTCAATTTTAGGGACAAGGCTTGAGGAGTAAAAACAACAGAATACAAGACGAATATACTTTATCCTGGCTGAGGTCAGTTTTAAAGTCCTTGCACTTGCTATCTTCTCAGCACTCCCAGATTGTTAAAATACTTTATTTAACAGTCTAGATCACTCTATGACTTTAGAAGCTGTCCTGTTTTCTCTTTAAGAACAGGAGGTTAAAATGTGTTTTACTGAGTTACACACTAGAAAACAGCATTTGTTCTACTCTAATCAAGGGTAGAGTTGGAGATTATGACCTCATTTAATTTCATTGCCTCAAAAAAAATTTTTTTTTTGAAATCCAATATGTATGACTAAACACCTCTAAAATAAAATCTTTTTTTCAGAAAGTAGAAAAAGATGCATCTTGTCAGAGGTGAAAAAAGAGAAAACAATGATTGATTAAAAGAGGAAAAAAAAAATCACCTCTTTCCCACAGTATCTGTTATATTGATCAAAGGTTCATTTATCCTTCAATGGTTTATGCCTGCTTTTAAGTCAAAGGTAACTTTGCTGCTGCTTCTGTGTCAAAACAGGTCCTTTAATGGCAAATCTGACTTGAAAGCTCACCAACCTGTAAGGTTTGACTAGGAGATAAGATGAAATAAAGCAGTGTATTAGAAGCCTTGGTAAATATATGCTGTTTTCATGATTTTCATTACTCTTCATCTTGTTCTTCCAGTTACTTCTAAACTGAGCATTCAAGATAATTTTTAGCTTTCAGTTCTTTCCTGTAGGTAATATACTACAAATATTTAACAAATGCTGTGGCACTGGTTGGGTCTTATAGTCTCAGCAATAGTTGGTTTTGCTCTTTTCCTCTTAGTGGCAAGGATTTGGAAGCAGCATTAATTAACCAGTGACTGCTCTGGCTTTCAGGAACCCAGCAGGAGCATCTGAGAGATGTTATCCTAGCTTTGAGGGACAGTCAGGGGACTTATTTGAAGGAGAGTTTCTTTGAACAGTGGGTCTCCTCTGATTCCACCTCAGCAGATGCCTATCTGGAAATTACTGCATTGACTGCAATGGCCACAAGGGTCCAGGCAGTCGGAATGAAGTCCAGAGGGAGTACACAGTTCTGTATTTTGTCTGGGTAAAAGATGAGTAAAAAGGGCCGAATCTCTGAATTCGTACTTGGTTGCTATCTGCAGGGCATGCACAAATTTATAAAATGCAGGAATAAAGCCTTTAAGAGTTTTGCAACTGTATGAATAAGCCAAATATGCTTTCAGAAAGTGCTGGATAGAGCCATAGGGGAAAGGAGCAGAAAAAGAACAGAGTGCATTTTCAAAGATCCTGTAGCAAATTGCAACACTTTGGATGCCTGGATATGAATTGACTTGAATTCAGACTGAAAGTGGAGAGACAGTATTTGACCTTTTCGGTTGTTTCAAATGGAGTTGTGCTTGACAGGGGTGTCCAAAAAAGATTAGCTGTGGCAAAGAGACATGCTTTGCCCATGGGCAGGGTCAACAGGGCAGCAAAGTCAGCCCAAAGCTTGTCAAGACTGATTATGTGTCAAAAACAGCTCTTGGGTGCTATTTATTGCATATTTTGAGTATTTTATAGTGTGTGTTTCTCGTGTTGCTAATGCAAAGAGTAACAAGACTGATTGTCAAGTGTTTTGTTCCAAGATATTGCTGTACTGTCAAGGGTAATAGAAGTTTTAGGTTGAGGGTGTTGTTTTGTGGGGGAAAAAATCAGTTAAAATCTCATGTGTTTTAATGTTCTTTGTTTCTGGATGAGCATTAAATTAAGATAAAACTCATTAGCTCTTTGTTTTATTTCTATTTTTTGTGACTCTTCTTTTTCTGTTCTGACATCCCCCCCTTGTCAGTGCTGTCTAGGTACTGTAGTGTCATCTCCTCTTGTCCAGGAGGACTGGTAACTTTTTAACTCAGGAATGGATTGAGCTGCCAGGTTCAATTCAACAGATGAAAATAGCTTTATCTTCCTTTCGATATTCTGCATAAGCTTCAATCTTACTAAAAGTAATGAAGTAGCACATTATAGACTAATGCAATAAAACTAAACTAGCAGCAATTAAAGTTTGGTCCTGAAACTTTGAATCAATGCATAAATCAAACATAGTATATTTTTTTTAGTATCCTACATTAGGCATCTTTCATAAAATTGTCACCCTGTTGCAAAATCTTCACAGATTCAGAAAACATTTTAGTGCTGAGCTGTAGGTGAACAAAAACCTCACTGCCAACAAAGAGCCAAAACCAGCCATACTAAGTTGGAGAGCTGTAGCAGTTCTAGAGTAGGTTCTGCTGCCTTTCACTCTTTCCTTGTAAAGGCTCCATCATATTAAGGTGAAATAAATACTGTACACTTCCCCTATGCTTCTCTTCCACAAGATAAAGGGCTGCGTTTGTTGTGCCACTGTTTATGAAACAGACACTGTTCTTGAAAATTGAAAAGGAGTTAGTCTATAGAATATTCAAATATACAGAGTTTGAGTCTGAGCTGCCAGTAGCTCTGTGTTGTATTGTGGCACATGTAACTTTAGAAATTCAGATTCTACTGGTTAATTTGTTTGCAGTAGGCATATTTACTTCATCAGAATTGCTCTGACAAAAAGATTGCTAACATCCATGTTGAATAATTAGTTAAGAACAGATGTAAACAGTCTAACCAACAGTTTCTGCATAAAAGGATTTAGGGCTTTAGTCAATCAGAAATTGAATGTGAGTCAGCAACTTCCTGCTGTTGTGAATACTGAACAGGGATTTATAAACAGATTTAGAGTCTGCACGACACATGAAATAGCCTTGCCCTGGTCGACATCGGTGAGGCATCAACAGAGATCTATCTTTGTAGGGCCCAGAGTTTCCAGAAAAGATGGCCTGACTGGAAATCCAGAAAAGAGTGGTGGTGTAAATAAAAAAATTATTGAGAAATGTGCAATTCCAAGTCCTAATGCTATGAAGGAACATGATAGCAGCCTTCAGAGATGTAGAAAGGCTATGAGAAATAATTTTTCTCCATATTTGGAGTGACACGAAGTAAGAAAAGTTGGTGATAGCCAAGCTCTGGCCTATGAAGCCTCTGCCATTGTGGATGCTCTCCAGACAGATTAGAGAACCAACAGGGGGGACAGAGGGATGACATGAGAGACTTCAGAGTGTAAGGTTAATTCGTCAAATGTAGCTGATAATTATTTTAATATTATTTGCTCAAGAACTTTGAAATTACTTGCCCAGATTTTGTGCATCTTTGAAGGGAATGATTGTGAGCTACATGTCATTTAACTTGCGATGGAAGGGACACTTACAGTTACAGCTGTGGCTTGTTCGCTGGGATTGATTTACCCCTCAGTTCTACAGATCCAGAACCCTTTTTCCTTTGATTCTACCTATTTCTGTTGTCTATTTTATGGAGGAGTTGAAGGTAATGAAGGCTTAATGTAATATGAAACAAACCTTACTGTAATACTTCAAGCTGCTCATCAGCTTCTTCTGGTGCTGAAGTCTGCCATCATCTGTGTATTTAAGACTAATGTGCGTTTTATGTGAGTGAACATTGCAGACCTATCATTTTTTCCATGTCTCCATATGCTAAGATGATTATACTCTTAAATTTGTGCATGTTGCCCGTGACAATATGGGAAACTGGAAAAATAGAATTAACAGAAAAGGCTTGAAGTGTTTACTTAGATATTGTAGAACTGCTGAAATGAGTGTTAAAGCCAATTGTGAGAACGTTTCCAGTGCTACTGGGAAGGCCTGTGAGAAGGTATTTTCATTTGCTTAGGGTGCAAGAGCAAAGGAGCAAGAATGTAGTGCTAGGAGGGAGTAGACTAGATCTGATACTGTGTTGTGTAAAACAAACAACAGTTTTTGATCGGAAGGAATTTTTTTGTTTGTTCATTGTGGGGGTGGAAAGGAAGTTGTCACAACCCAATTAATTCTTCTTCTAAAGGCTTGCAGGGGAGTTCAAGTGTTTTATTGCTGTGTTCTGGGTGTGTCTCTGCAACTGTTGGCTTTCCCTCCTCCTGACTGTAAATTGTTTCCAGTGCATAATATTTATTTGGATGCTCATCATCTAAGCTATGTCAATGAGTTGTCATCATGTGGTATTTTCTATTACTTAACAAAAAAATGTTTCAAACTTTTGTCTGATATATTTTTAGAAAAAGGGTGTGTGGTGTGTGTGGGGGGAAGGTCTATGTGAACTTCTACTGGCTGACTCTGAAATTCACTTTGGGTGAGTTTCCTACTGTCAACATGATGATGACCTCCTGCTTCATGCTGTCTCCTGCACCATTTCTGTGATCCTCCTCTACTGAGATGACTTCAGCAGGCAGAAATAGGCCGGGCATTCCAAGGGAGTGTATTGACCTTGGCAGAAACAGGGGAGGGGGCAGTCACACAAGATCAGATGTTGGGCAGCACTGATAGACTCTTGTCAGGGGGTTCCTTGAAGTGAAGAAAATGCTTCTGAGGATTTTTATTCCTTTTGCCCTGATGTGCTTGTAACCTAGGCTGTAAGGGAAGGTAATTCTATGGAGTTCAAGGATAGGTTTAGAAAGCCCCAGAAGCATCCTGAACCAGATATTTAAGATTTGCCCTCCAACTTTCTGCCCAGCTGTGTTCCTTGTTGTTTTGGCTTAGTAGGAATGCAGGACCGTCTTGACAGCTTCAGCTCAGGAACTCCTGCTCTTGAGCTTTGTGCTTGGAGCTGTCAATGTTCACTTTGTCAGCAGCTACACCTGATTTTGAAAGAACATCAAACATGCTGTATTTTTTTAGTATCCCAAACCAGCATTAGTTGTATATTAGCAATTAGGTTTTTATATCTAAACTAACAAGTCAGGTGACAGGGAGATGATGAAGACCAATAGGCTCATGCAAGCAGGTTGCACTCATTTCTCCAGGAATTGTAATGAACATCTACACTGAGTTATGCCTGGTTGAGGAGTTTACAGGAGATCCCAGATGCAAGATATAGCAGTGGGTCTCTACGTGTTTCTTTGTTCCCTGTGGCTGCTTTCCCTGGCTGCTGTGAAGCTTCCAGGAAGCAGATGTGACACTGCTGAAGCGATTGCTTCTGTGTTCCTTGCAGCACTTAGTGGCCGTGGGCTCCTTAAGGAGACTTGTAAAGCTCCTGCAGTCACTGGCTCTGCTTCATTGCTGGGCTGCGGGAGAGCAGCTCAGAGGCTCTGTAGGGAGAAAGCTGATACCTGCCCCTGCAGAGAGGAGGGGAAGGAAGGCTTTAAAGAATCAGAGTTCAGGGGAAAAGGCAATGGACCCAGTAACTTCATAGTCATATGTTTTATTCTGTTAAGTGTTTATCGCTCTCTTGAGCTGCTGTGAACTAGAATTTGAATGTTTTGAATGAACAGGACAGCTTGTAGTGCACAATCATAGCATGTAGAGAGAATTCAGGATCAAACATCAGGATTTGTATCTCATCCTTTCTATCCATAATCTTTTGCAAATTGGCTTTTATTCAATTAAAGAATGGAACGCCTGTTTCTGGAGAAATCACGCAATGAAATGCTGCCTGGTTCCTGCATTGCTTTTATACTGTGCAATTCTTAAAGGTCTTCATCGTCATGTAATTGAGTGAGGGAGGATAACAATCTGTTCAGGTCTCTAGAATATAGAACCACTATTACTTTCTTGTCTGTTTAATAGCTTTAATAACAAACCTCAGTGTTTATTTTATAAGCCAGAACAAAAGACTATATGATGGTTTACTGCAAAGTAAGATAAAATGTATAGTATGCTCCTCTCAGGCAGAGGCTCATTCTCAAGCATTTCGTTCACATTCCCTTTAGAGTGTACTCAGAATATTGCTAATGGAATTGAATTCTAGTTGTTTTAATTATCAATTATTTGAAAAATATTTGTTCCTGAAGCCATTTAGACCAGGATTGAAGATGATGAGTTGGGGAAAACAGATCATGATAGCTCTTATTTCAATTGTAGAGTTGCAACCTAAAGCAAATGCAAAATTGGTAGGCATGAAATATCCTTATATGCAAATAAAGATTGTTTCTCTGTTGCATATGCTTTTATGACACCTTTATATCCATCTGAATTAAACTAATAGCACTGGCTCTTTGGAGAACACCAGAAACTGTCATGGAACTTTAAAGCTTTTTTGTTGTGTGAGAAATATGGATACAAAGAACTCTTTTAACATCTTGAACACTTAAAAAAATATTGATATAGCCCACTTAATGTAAACCAATTAAAAGAACAAAAATAATATAATCACTTCTATGATTTATCCTACATAAGAATGATACAGTACTTTTAAATTTAGCTCTGATTCAGAAAATTCTTGCAGTGAATAAAATCTATCTTATGATCCCTTCATTATTGGCTTATACAACCTACCTAACTACTATTTTCTTTGTGCTCCTTGAAAATTAAATTTCTGAGAAGTCATGCAGCATCCTTGATGGAAGGTGAGATGTCTTTATGCAAATACTGGGGTGCTTTATAAATACCACCTCTTCTCCCCTACCCTTCCAAATCTGGTAAAGTTTTGGCATTGTTTTGATAGAATATTAATTTTTTTAGAGTGTGTGAATTTCTGTGTGAATGATGCATGTGAATCTAAATAACAGAAACTGGGATATGTACCTAATTACCCAATGTAATATTTTAGTGTCTCATCCAAAGTATCAGCATTACTTTTTGCTCCTTAAAAATAAGAGGCAAATACAAAGGATTGAGTGTGAAGTTAGATGCAAGTTCAGGGCAGGGAGGATCAATGTGAACGGTTTGAAAGATGCTGTCAGATGCTTCTTAATGGGGGACACAATTGTTGGAAACATCAATCTGCAGCTGAATTTATTTGGCTTTCAATAGGGGATAGTATTTCAGATAGAAACACCTAATTGCTAGTATACAGTAAAAGTGACACAGTAAAAATGTCTGGCCTGTGTGTTAATTGCTCTGTCTGAATTAATACAGCTGTATTATTTATTGGAATACAGTAATCAAACCAGCTGCTGACTGTTACAAAGGGGGGCCATTTCAATTAACAGGCATTGCTCCCAGAGGGGCAGTAAGGAGAGGTAGGCAGCAGAAGTATGCAGGTATTCAGGGAAGACACTGTAAATGAGACAAGGGCTCATTCTTGCACCTGATTGAGGCATGAAGGGATGTACCCTTTGTGGAGAGTCTGCGTGATCTTCAGGATGGTTTCTCGAATCCTTTTTTTGTGTGGTTTACTTTTTTGTGTTTAAGGTTTCTTGTTGGCAGGTGGTCCATTGGTTTTAGCAGCAGATGTCTTTATTTTTCTGTGGGTAGGAATCAAATGCGATAAAGCCCAATCCATCTTGGTTTGTCCTTAGTTACTGAAATAGCTCAGATTCATTCTTTGACTCTGAGAGTAGCAAAGTGCATTTTCATCTTTTGTTTCTTGGCCAGGTAATGTTTGGATGTGTTACGTGCTGCATGTCCCAGGTTTGGTGTTACTCTCATTTCCAGCCACATTTATGTACTGAGTCAGTGGGAGTGAGGGAAGTGAAGCAGTGTACAGGGTTTTTCTTGAAAGTGAGAGGCTAATTTGCTTTGTATTTCTTCCCTTGCCTTGATGCAGCTCAGGATGCAGTTGGCTTTCTGATCTGCAAGTGAACATTGTGTGTTCATGTTAAGCCTCTCATCCACCAACACCCCCATGTCCTTTTCCTCAGGGTTGCTCTTAGTATTTTTGGTCTAAAGTTATGTGAAGGCAGGAATGGAAAAATACAAACGAGTTTTGTATCTCGAGCCAGCATCTTGGCTCTGATTGCAGTATTATTTTTAAACACACGTACTCTTATGTTGTTGATATCAATTATGCTGCAGTGCTACACTAGGTTCTTTCTGTCCCTTCTCCAATGGAAAGCTGGCTTGAGACTGCAGTGTTACAATCAAATTTGTGATGTAATGAAGCCACACTGGAGTGCGGATATGTCTATACATGTGTATGTTATCAGTATGCAACCCCCCTGTACATCACTACATACCTAGTGATGAGGAAGGTGGAATGAGGTTAATTCACAGGGTGCCACATGTTGTCCTAAAGAGTACCAGTGGTGGGAGTGTGGGTGGATGTTGATTGCAGGTTAGTTTTTGTCATATTTCCCCCATTAATGGCTTTGCCTTGTTTCAAGAGATTAAGTTTCAATCTATTTGACTCCTTTAATCGCTTAAATCATTAGTAAAAGGAGCTTTTCCAAGAAACTGGGATTCTTTTTTGGCTACTAAAATATAAGTAAAATTTAGGCATACATGAAGGGATTGGTTTGAAAGAATATAAAATTTGTCAGTATTTTTTTTTATCCTTGTGCTTTTCTAGAGTGCTAAATGTGATAGAATTCACAAGTGTTTACATTTCCTTCTCAAAAGAAGCTAGACTTTAATTATGACACAGTTAAAGTAGAATTCTTTGCTGATAGATGTTTGTTCTGAGTGAGTTCAAATATCAAATGCAGTCTGGAACAGCATGCAGTAGGCTTAAGAGCATCTTTATTGTGATGAAATTCAATTTGAACTGTTCCTTATCAGGCTTTACATAATTGTCATCCTGTAATTTCTTCAAACCTTGCAATCAATCAAATCAGTCACTTTAAAGACTCAACAAAGTAGTATTTGAATCATGAAAATATTATCATGAATTTGGAACAGAAGAAAGAACCGTTTAAAAATTTTGGATTGTGGATATGTTAAATGTCCTATTTTTCTAAAGCACTGATTGGTTGGAAAAAAATTGTACTGTTTTATGTAGGGCCTTGGTTTAGCAAAATAACGAAGAACTTGAATTCAAGTAGGTGTGGTACCAGGAAACTTTGATTTGCCAGTTTGTTCTTGCAGAGCTGGGGAGAAGCCAAAGCTTAATGAAGAAAATTTTTTAGAATTAAAATGGAATGAAAAGAAATCATAAACCAAAAAGAATAAAAAATCACTATAAAACAGTATAAACACATCAACATCTCACTGTCCTATCTTTGTTAGTATTAAAAGCAAGTGAGTGTCAAATAGTTTTATCATATCAGTATTTGATGCAAGTCAAAATTTCTCCTTAAACTAATAGTATTGCTAATGAATTCAGCATATAAAAGAATATGATCATCCCGTGATTTTGATATATTAGCCTTCTCAAATTCTAGTATCAGTTTATCAATCTGGAAATAACAAGAATTAAAACTAAAACCCAAAGTGGAGGGTGTTCTTTTATGTTAGACTTTTGAGTTGATGAGTTAGTTACATTTACAGGTTTCTGGACAGACAGATTAAAAATAGCCTTTTTGGAAAAACAAAAGGTCTTATTCTTGTAAGAGTTCTTTCAATGTGACTTCAGAATCCAAGGTTTTATGAAGCACTTGCAGTACTAGGTGGAAGCTTGCAAGGGGTTTGTATTATGCAGGTTTTTTTGGAAGTAGGAAAAAAGAATTTGATTTATCACATCAAATGCTATATTCTTTAAAGATAACGTCTTGTTTTCATGTTGTTATCATTGGGTTCTGCTCAGCTTGTAATGTGTGACAAGACTCTACATAGCTACCATCTATTTCCTGAAAACGTGTGACAAACTTCCTGGGGTTTCAAAATAACCACACAAATTGATCTGGCTGTGTAAGGAACTAAGTAGGTGATTAGCAGAGTAAGGAAAGCGAGTATTAAAATGTTCCATGGCTTGAGGTACCTTGGAAACTTAGCTTTTATGAAGATACTTTTGTTCCTTCTGCCTCTTTTTTCTTAAGAAATTACCAGTGTACTGTTTGCATGAAAGTGCTGCAGCAGTTACTAAGATAAGTTAGAAGGTCATCTGTAGAAATAACTGTAGATTTGCCATGTATATTTGTATATTTTAGCGAGTAGGTGTCTTTTTATGATGCCTCTTGGGTTAATTGTTCTGTTTAGCTTTTGCAATTAGCTGAAGAATAACGGCTTTTCCTTAATGGATATTTTGTTCTTACTCCAATTTAACCCTCTTCTTTTGGAGATACTCCTTCATCATAATGGGTTGTATAATAAAATAGCAGCATAAGGTATATGCTAGTACATTTTGGAAATCTGTCAGCACATGAATGAGTTACTATTTTTATATATTCAGAATTTTAGTCACTCGGAAAGCAAAAAAAAAAAAAAATCAACCTGCTTTAGCAATAGGATTTTATAGCTGTGGGGTAATGATAAAAATACGGACCCCTCAGATTTTTGGTTGGAAAGAATAATTGGTTTACATAGGAGCTAGGAGATGGGGTTTTGTTGCAAGAAAAATGCTCTTTTCTCTATTATAGTAGTATTTAAGTACACTTCGAGTGTCTCTGAAGTTTTAGCTTCAGAAAGTATAGATTACTAGAGAGAAGAATGTTCCCACCCGTTGTTTTTTCTGTTCTGTGTTAGAGACCATTTTTCACTCAGCTAAACAGGAAAATAGCTAGTGCTGTGTAAACCAAAGCTTTCATCTTCTAACATTCTTGTGTGCCTAGAAGTAAGCCTTAAAAACAGGGTTAAGAGGTATTGTTCAACTATGCCAAAGAGAGATTTTAAATCTCTTTCGTGAAAACTTGCTTAACAGAGTTTCTGCTCTTGCTTAGCTTTTTTTTTTTTTTTTTTTTTTGGCAAGTAAATCCAGCTGTATTACCATGAAGAAATTCAAGCTTTAATAACAATCTAAAAGGAATCCTTCCTACTTGTCCTCAGAAGTCCTGACTTTTCTTACTTACTAATGACTTGACTAATCAGACTGTAGTTGTTCTACATGTATGAATGCTGGTTATGTATCTATTTGGAGAGCTAAAAAAAAAGAAAAACAGGAAAACAGGCCCAGAAAAGGTTTTGTGAACGCTGTATGGTTAGTAACGGAAAAACTATGCTTTGCTTCTCTAGATCAAATGGGGAGGGATTTGTGCAAGTTCTGAAAAGGGAAGTCTTATTTTCCAAAAGCCAAAAATAGAATTTACTGCCATGACAATGGTTTTATTAATTAGATACATAAGTCAGAGCAAGCTGAGCAAAGTTCTGTTTAGAGCTGAAGAGGAGAAATTCCTGCATCTGGGCAATTTGCTACCCTTGGATGGAGTGCACTTAGGTATCCTTTCTTTAGACACATGATGCTGGGTCTGAAGAGTCCCACTCTACCTGCTACTTTACGTATTTCAAAGAATTTTTGCCCTGCACCCTAAATCCTTTGAAAACAGTAATAATATTTCACTATCAGTGTGGTAGAATGTTATCCCATGGACAAAAAATGCAGGCAGTTTGGGTTTAAATAGAGCTTTCATTTAATAAGCACAGGAATTTTGTCTGTGGATGAATTTTAGTCCTGCAGGTAGGTAATAATATCTGAGAGAATGACAAAAGGGAGTGGGAAGGAGTGGGTAGTGATGCCTTCAGTACTGGGTATCAGGTGTTGTAATGCTGTGAGTACCCACAGCATGCTGGACCCACTTCTTTACTGCTTTTGACCTGTGCCAAGAGTTGCTCCCAGGGTCTCACCACCTCTTTCCCTGCTTCTTGACTTATGCTGTATGAACTGTGATTTCTTCAAAATCCATTCCCTGGGCAAGATCCTCTCTTGTCTTCTGTGCTGCAAGGCATTCCTGTAGTGCCCAGGACCACGAGCCTGGGTATGCTTGTTCCGTGCTCCATCACGTTCCTTGGAAAGGACAAAAATTATTTTTCACTGTTGCAAGGGCAAAATTGGGCAAGCATCTTCTGCTGCTTCAAGTACTTCATGGAAAGGAGTGGAAAAGGGAGAAGAGGAACATGATGGAAAAAGGCGTTCTTGTTGGCAGTATCAGGGATGTTGCCATAGCACAGTGGTGCGTGCCTAGGAATTCTATCACTTCTCTTTGGTGTTGCACATTTTGAGAATTATGGTAAGGTATTTTTCATATGTTGAGCCACACCTGAATGATCTCTGTTCTTTGCTCTCTCTCTCTCAATCACTCCTGCCCAACAGTAATTAAGCTACAGCGGGCCTTTCCAAAGGCAGGGGAGTTTAAATATCAGTAATTTGATCTGCCCTGTTTACTGATCTCTGCTGTTAGCTGAGTTGAAAGCGAAATGTTTTAATTAAAACGATTGGCAATAAGTTGGTATAATGCCATAATTTGCACTGGGCCTCTTCTAGAAAATGACTTAACCTCTGCCTCGGTTGCTAAGGCAACTAATGGACATAATTGCAACTGGGCGCATATAGACAGCGAGTGGAGGGCCTAAAGCTTTTTTAAATTGCTGGGGTATCATGATGCTGAAAGATTAAAATGTGATGTAAGTAAAATATATCCAAAAGTGTCTCTTCCATGCTTTAAGTTCAATTTTCACATTTTATCTTTTGATACTGCTTCATGTTTCAAAGCCTTCCAGTTTGGACTTTAAAACCTAATGATGTCATACTTAAGTTCATTAATGCAGCAGTGTAGGTATAATAATTTGTGATATAATCTGGAAATGGCAATGGCTATTCTACTGGGATTTGGAATAATGTGTTTGATGGAATCTTCTCACCAATCTATATTGAATCAGCAAAGAGTTAAGAATTAGATCATACATTATAAAGTCTTCTGAATTACATTTTTAGGCAAAACCCACAAAAACCACTTTTTTTCTCCTTCGCTTGCTGGACCTTAAGGTTCTTAATGAACCTGGGCCCTACCATAAAGTGGGAGGTTTTTTTGAACTAGCCATAGGAGTTCTGAAGAGAGCTTAATGAATGCCCTTGATGTGATGTCTGTCACTGCTGCCCATGTGGAATTTGATTAGATCTTTTAAATAATGTTTAGGCTCTATACTTTCTCATTTGCATTGTTTTGCCCCACTGAAAAGAACATAAAATTGAACATTTAATGTGTTATTTCTTTATTGGAAAATATTCAGAATTGGAGGATAAGGAAATTACTATTTTTACTGAGAAGAAAGAAAGGGTGCACTGCGTATTTTCTTACTGACCTGATCCATCACTAAAGTTTAGGCTCTTAAAGATGAAAATAAATAGACTCATCATCTAGTATGACAGTGCAAAACATGCATCTCAGAATCATGTGTTTAAGCTTGTTCCATCACCTATTGAAACAAAGGATGGTCATTTGAGACTTTCCTCCTGTAGCATCTTGTTTACCTTTCTTGTCCCTTCTGTAGGTGTGCCCTGTATCCTGAAGGCCAAGACTGGGGGGAATAGAGAGGTGGCAGAATGAGCAGTGCCTGGTTATAGGAGAAGGCAGGTGCGTGAAATATCACACAACTTAATTGCATAGCTTGTTTGCTTTTTCTTTTTTCCCTTATTAGTACATGCAATTCGTGCAATTTTTATGACTTTATAGCATCACATGGAGTGAAAAAAATTACAAATATTTTTTGGCTTTGTTTTTAAAAACATTGCTGGAAAGAAATTCCAGCATTACAGAATTCCTAAACCAAATATAACTTGAAAATTAAGAGCCTGAGCCATTAAAAATTGAATTACTCTGTCTTACACTGTGCCTCTGTTTTCAATTAGGCAAGGTAATACTTTGCAAAAAAATGATTCAGTAGTTCTACTGAAAACCTTCTAGTGCTTTAAGACCACTAATTACTAAAGTATTAACAAGTTGCATTTGAAGTTATTGACAATAGTTTTTACAGCTTGGCAAACATTGTAAAAATAAGAAACTAAAGAAAAGATTGTATAAATGGCTTTACTAAAAGATTTGAGTTCAGGCCCTAAATCTAGAACTTTTAAGTGCTTGAAATTACTGAACTCCATGGTAGATGACTGTCTGACCAAAGCAGTTGAACTTACTTTACTTGTGAAAGGCCATTCTATCAGAAGTGGCCCACAAAACTTTGTGGGTTTTCCCCTTCTTTTTATTTCATACCTTACATATATCTGAAAAACATTTCTGAGAACAACCAAGTCATATATGCTAATATTTAGGAAACTAGACCAATGAGACCACATTAGGAACATTGAGAATAAAATAAAGCACTCTCAAAACGTAAGTTTTGTAGCGCAGTTTTCCCTTCTCTATGTTCTACCACAACCCAGCACCTGTTTAAAGTGTGGAGAGGGAAGTTGAACATAGGTAAGGGAAAAGATGATCTCCCCAAATGTAGGACAAGGAAATGCAAGGAGGAACCCCGCGTCATGAGCAGCAGTCTCTCAAGGTGAGCAGGGTCCAATATACCTTGTGATGTACGTAAGCATGGAGCAGAAAGAGGTGGGAAGGGACTTAAAGGCAAATGTCACGAGCATGGGCAATTACAGAAGCAGATGAAAGGCAGCCATGTGCAAGATGTGGGAGGAATGAAGGCTGAACTTATTCTTACCTCTCAAGTGTTTTTGTCGTAAAACACGCTGGCCAGATAGCTGTGCTGGTCAGCAGAGGATATGACCAGCACCAGGCAGAGGGCAGGCACGTTTTCTCCTGCACTGATCCCCCGAGCAGCTGCACTGCAGCTGTACAGTGACATGGTGGTGTGAGATGTCTCTGGTTGTGCCTGCTCTTAGCTGCAGCTATTTCATAGTGAGGTCAGAGTGTGGCCCTACAGGCAGTTTGGCTGGCCTGAGGGGTGTAGGAGGAACTCATCCTGGCTTCCTCAGGTCTGCAGCCCAGACTTGGCACAAACCTCTAGAGAAAGATAGTTAAGTTCGACTGCTTTGCCAGCATACCTGGGCTCCTGGCACTGGTTGGGGTGCTCAGTCCCTTGTCCTATGTGTGCTGCTGCCTAATGTTTTGTCTCATCATGGAAGAATGTGCCATCCTTACGTGCCTGTACTTCGGAATGTGCTTTTGCAAACACTTCTCTGCTAAGCTCCTCTGATATTTATCCTTTTATAAAGGAAAAATATTTTATTTCTCTTCAAATTGACTTTTGTTAGTAAAAGCCCCCAAAAGCTTCCTAATTACAATAGAACAGTTAATAAACCACACTTCTATACATAAGTATTAAGGTAGAGGGGTTAACAGCTGGTGCAAATATTTATTCGTATGTTTCTCATGCATGTAACATCATGTCCGTTGTGAATTAAGAGAGAAGGACAACATGAGATAAAATTCTGGCAAACACCTTCTAAATGAAAATGATAAATGGTTTTCAGAAAGAGACACAGTATTCATTTGTTGGAGATCACAATTGACTTTATTTTGAAAGCTGGAAAAATCTGAAAAATTAGAATAGGGAAAGAAAAGTGCAAAAAAAAAAAAAAAAATTAGAATGCAGCTAGTAGAACTACCAGAACAATTTCAGGTTAAATCAACAGAACTGTGCATAATCTGTGTACTAAAAGGAGGGCTTTATCTTTAGCTGCAGAAAATTGCAACGTATTACTGAAATGAAATTGTGTGCTTATACTTTACCTTTCTTGTTACAACAAATGTTATTTACTATATATAGTGGAAACGATACCAATAGATCTGCAACATATCGGTTTTGAACAATAAGGAACACAATTTTCATTACTTACAAGCCAGGTTGTGATAGCCATTGTCAACAATCCTACTGAGTGTGTGAAGATCATTCTGAAACTGTATGCAGTGAGAATGCCTGAGAGGAAATTCATTCAGGTGTCAAGGGCATTTAGTTGCAATTACATCCCCTAATCTTACATTTTAAATAGTACATCTGGGTGTGCCAGTGCCTGTAAAACCAGGATTAGGTGATAGCCATTTCAAAATCTGTGTATGCGAATTACTGATCAGCCTGTAGAAGTCTTGTCATTTCCTGTTAAACTATGCTGAGTTAAAGAAAATGCAGGCATCTATTCCTGTATAAATTTTGTTGTGCACTTACTGAACAGTGGCTCTGCAACATTGGCAAAGATGAGAATACTACTATTTGGTGGTTCTGATTCACCCACAATTATCTTTTCTTCATCTTGGAAAAAAGAGTGGACTAAGATGTGTGTAGTACTTTCCCCCCTCGGAGTATAGAATTCTGCATTTAGAAAAATCCAGTTCATTGGTACAGAAGTTGTAACGGCATGATTTGATTTCCATGACTTTCCAAAATAAAGGAGCCGAGTTTGAAGGTGTTGAGGAACACCAGTGAATGCAACAATTTGGAGGCCTTTGGAAGGTCAGACTGGAAAGTTTTAGTGCTACTGGAGTATGTTGTCAATACTACATTCTTTCCTTTGTCAGGGAGAAAGGTACAGAACGTCTTGAGGAGGAGGATGTAGTATTCCCCAGAACAACCTGTTTAAGATCACCTCTGTGTGCATCGGCAGTCCAAGTGAGGGGAAGAGAGAGACTTCTCTTCTTTCTAATCTTTGCTCCTGCAAGAATTAGCCTACTTTTGCACAAGCAACTCATCAGGCTTTGAATATTCAAATCTGGGCTTCTTATTAACTCCCACCAAAAAATGCCCACACTTGTCTTTGTCCACAGCTGTTTTTTCTCCTGAAACTTAAAACAATATTCAAGTAGGTTATAGATCATAATGCTCCATACCATTTATAGTTTTAAAAATTTCAGTAATATTCAAAATAGATTAAATTCTTGTTCTTAATGGCAGGATCGTGGCCCTGAAGATCTTACACATGCTTCATTGGTCTGTGGTCTGTCTGGGCACAACTGAGTTATAAGCATAGGTGTTAATATCACATTAAACTGTTTAGCAGAATGCTACAGTGCAATGTACGATGTGTTTTGGAGGGGGAAGAAATATTTGAAGAAATTACTAACTGAAACCGTTGTATGCTTCATTAGTTCATTACCGTAATTGAAGGGAACTATGGAGGAACATATAGTTTCTAAATGCCAGAAGTGCCATGTTTCATTGAGCCTGCTATTCTGGGGATTTTTCAGGTTAAAAGCAAAAGCCTCAGAAACTGACTTTTTTTCTCTCTGAGACAATGCAAAGCTTACTTTTTTGTATCTTTAAATATGATGCCTGACTAACCTACCTGTAGGATGACAAAACCATGCCACTCTTGTATGACTGAAGTTCATGAATTCAAGGTCTTAGGGAGTGTTTGTAAGGAGTCCACTTTTCAGAGTAGATTGAAGAAATACAGTTTTGGGACTAGTATTTAAAGTTTCAGCTGTGTAAAACTACATAAGGGTATAAAATAGTTAAAAGTCCTATGGGAAATCTTTAGAGGGCAGAGAGCAGGCAAAGCAGACAAAAAAAGATGGAAAATACATTAATTAGATAGCTTCTCAGCATGCCACGTTTATCACTGTAACACATATAGCATTATAGAAACAGAAGCTGTGAGAACTGTTTAACTTGTGTACTTGCTTTATGGATTTGCTTTAAGGGATTCAATCAGTCAGTCATAGTTTTTTACTTAATCACAGAAAATACCTAATAACATGGTCACAAACTGAGCATAAGCAGACAGATTCAAGGGCTCATGAAAAAGCCAACCAAAATTATTACATAGCTCTACAATGAGGAAGGGAGCTTGGATGAATTGTATACTTTTGTCACTTTCCCAGAGGCTACTGTATTAAAATGGCTTATTTTAAGCTATGTGACTTTGTAGATTTAAGAGTGCTGTGCTGAAGACTCTAATACTACACAGGAAGGTGCATCCTCCAAACCAGGTGTATTCCTGATTTGCTAGTTCCTGGGAAGAGTTGCACGTTCTCATGGTCAGTCAGGAGAGCTTGTAGTGCTGGGGAACTTCATTTCTGACCTCCTGGAGGGTTAACCATGCAGTGGGTGAATACGAAATGATCAGAGAATGGTGAAGTTGGAAGGGACCACTGGAGGTCATCTAGGACAAACTGCCTGCTCAAGCAGGGTCCCCAAGAGCACAGTGGTCAGGATTGTGTGCAGACAACTTCTGAATATCTCCAGTGATGGAGACTCCACAGCCTCTCTGGACAACCTGTTCCAGTGCTCAGACACCCACACAGTAAAGTTCTTCCTCATGTTCAGGTGGACCTTCCTGTGCATCAGTTTCTGCCGGTTGCCTCTTGTCCTATTCCTTGGCACCATTAAGAAGAGCCTGGATTCATCCTCCAGGTACCCCCCCTTCAGATACTTATAGACATTGATGAGGTCCCCTCTCAGTCATCCCTTCTCAAGGCTGAACAGGCGCTGCTCCCTCAGCCTTTCCTTGTAAGAGGGACTCCCCAAACCCTTAAATCATTCTCTTTGCCCTCTGCTGGGCCTGCTCCAGGAGCTCCACATCTTGTACTGGACACAGTGCCTCAGGTGAGGCCCCACATGGCTGAGCGAGGGCAGGATCACCACTCTTGACCTGTGGGTAATGAACCCCGGGCAGGGTGATAACTTGCAGGCTGCTGAGGACGGGGCAGAAATGTTTAGTGCCATTGATGATTATTTTGGATGAATGCATTTTTTTCAGGCAGCCCCTTTGAATTTGTAGCTACTGCTGTTGTACCAGAAGTATCTAGTTTGAAGAACAAATCTATACGAGCTGTTATGTGGCTGGAAGAGAATATCTTCATGAAGATGGGTTTAGAAAGGACTTTAGAAAATGAGCTATGGACCTAAATTAGTGGAATTTGTACCTGGTACTAATTTCAGCAATTGTTAAAATTATGTGGAGGCGCTTGAATTCCATGGCCACTTCTCTACAAGAAGTCTCTTGCTAGAGTGACTGTGAGTCATCTGGGGATACAGACAGTAATAATAACATTAAAATCCCCTTATCTAGCTAAATATGCAGCTTGAAAAAACAATTATCAGATGACTCCTGATAAAATGAAAGGCAAGTCTGGAAAACCTGGCAAAAATTACAGGAAACTTATGGCCATGAAAGGACTGTTGAATGACTTCTTCCAGATGCAGTATCTGCTGCTTAACAGTTGCAGGACATTAATGTGCCAGGCTATCGGGAATGCTAGCCGTGAATTTTAATTGGCTGGTCATCCTCCTGCAGATTTCCAAGAGGATGTGCTGGAACAATTTCCTATTAGGATGCTCATATAGAGAAGATGGATTGTCTGTATAACAGAATCACTTTTTGAGTTCAAAATAATGGTCAGCCAGGACTCACATCTAGACTGTCACTTTTTTTTTTTATGGTTTTTTTTTTCCTACACTTGGATTATTTTTTAAGTACATACGAGTGCTCTGATGCTCAGAGTGGTCAGAGATCCCAGGTTGGTGGTGTTCAGCCACAAATGATTTTGCTCCTCCAGGAGGGTTTAAAGGGCATGTTCCTGTTCCTTGTTCTTGAGTCAGTCCTTGTCCACCTTTATTGTGAATGTGATGTTTCCTCCACATGTGCACAAAAAATATAACCATAACACCATGTTACAATCCTCCGGTTGGAAATTGTAACCAGGTTCTTTTAAACTGATTGCTCTGAAGGCGAGATCCAGGCACACAACTCCTGATGTTGGGTCTCAAACAGATACTCTCATTATTGAGGTAACAGGAAAAGGGGCCGGCTAGAGCTAGGTCAAGAATTACCACCACCAGTGGGAAGGACCTTGAGGGAAGGGAACCAGGTACTGGCAGGACGGGGAGCCGAGGGTGAGGAGAGGCAAGCAAGGATGAAGGACAACAGAGAGAGAGGCAGGCAGGACAAGGAGCGGGTGAGGAGAGGCAGGCAAGGATGAAGGAAACAGAGAGAGGCAGGCAGGATGAGGAGTGGGTGAGGAGAGGCAGGCAGGACAAAGGATGACAGAGAGAGAGGCAGGCAGGACGAGGAGTGGGACCAGCAGTCAGGCTTACACGCCGGGTGAAGCCCAGGTGGGAATGGCTGCCTGGCAGTCGCCCCAGGCACGGCCTTATGTACCCTCTCCTGGGTGCCCACCGGGCAGCGAGGCTCCGGGCTGGCTCCCCCAGGGCGCCGTCTGGCCCGGCGGGCTGTATCCAGGCAGGGAGAAATGAAACCATTTTCCCGTGTTTCTGCTGTCAGTCACACCTTGAGGCTCCTCAGCATGTCCACCAGCAGCCCAGAAAATGCCTCCGAGGTCTACAAAGACAACCTGCCCTGCAGAGGAGAGCCCAGGTCTGCGTCCACCATTTAGTTTGTTCACTTGGCACGGGGGACCATTTTGTTTGGTCCCGGGCACAGGGGCTGTGTCCGCCATTTTGTTTGGTCCCGGGCACAGGGGCTGTGTCCGCCATTTTGTTTGGCCCCGGGCACAGGGGCTGTGTCCGCCATTTTGTTTGGTCCCCGGGCACAGGGACTGTCCGCCATTTTGTTTAGTCATGTGACACAGTGTGTGTGGGGCAATGTTTGCTCCTGGAGGCCTGAAGCTGCTGGAGAAAACAGTCTTTGCTGATTGCTTCTTGTCTGGCTTCAAAGTAACTCTGCCTCAGGTGTTTAAATTGCCTCAGTAAAGCTTGTAGTACTTTTGGGAGAGCAATTAATTACTGCCCTGGTCAATGTAAAAACATACTAGCCAGTTAGAGACAGAACAGTCTCTCACACACCACTGCAATATGAGTGGTGGGAGGAGAATGCTGGAGAAAAGAAACTTGGAAGAGAAGGAGTCAAGCCACCAAGTGGATCGTAAAGACAGTTAGATTTGTAGGGGAGAAGCTTCAAAGAATACATGAACTGAAGACAGCAATAGGAAAAGAGCTCTCTAATAAGCTCAAATGGTGGGTTTGGTGGGAAGATGTTGTAAAACAAGAAGCGCCAGGCTTTGCTGAGAAATTGTAAATAGCTGTGAGTGGTTGTTGTCCTGGAAGAGAAGACAATGAAATTGTTCCTTTCCCATCCTGCCCTAATTGTGTCTGGAGATGGAAAGTGGAAGCTCTGCTCTGGGAAGCTTTTTGCTCCAGCCTGTCGGGGAGAAGGCAGTCAATCAACCCTAGGGGCTCATGCTGGAGGAGTAAGGTGCAGAAAAAAAGCCCATGGGGATTTTTCACATGTATTCATGGAGCGCTTTTTGACTACGTGGTCTGCAGTTTATGACAGTGGCTTTCAGTCACTGCTGCAAGAAAGTGAAAATCTAAGAGCCAGTAAGGTGAGTGTAAGTGGTGTCAATTAAATGGGGAGTGATTTCATGTCCCTTCTCTTAGTACAAGGTGTATATGCAGGATTTATGCAGGTACTCTCAGAAAATGCCACTGTACCAGTGAACTGTAAGGCATTAATGGTATTGTTCATGTTTAGATCTCTTTGATAATGTGTACAGAGAATTCCCCAAGCAATTTGCAAACATCAGGTCAGGATATTTCCATTGCTTGATTTGTCTTTTACGTCCATTAAGGCAGAGTGCCCCAGCTTGGGACTATCTCGTTCCCAGGTGGAGAGGCCACCTGTTCACAGGAGTAAGTGTTATTTCTGTTCCCTTGAAAGGTCAGTTCAGTAGTAAAATCAGGGACAAGTCTAATCAAGAACTAGCTTGATAAAGCAAAGCCTTTAGTTTTCTAGTTCTCCCTAGCTCATGCTTTTTAGTGGTATGATTTTGATAGTCAGGTATGAGATGCTCTGCAGAGATGCAGAACAGTCTTTCTGAGTCAATTCTGTTAGGAGATGCTTCCTAGTAGCTAAAATTTGGTTACGTAGAAGATGCTGCCGTACTCTGGAATGGTCTGGGGGCAAGGATTGAATGGTGCGCCAAGAAAAACTGCTAGAAACATTCAATAAAAATAGAATCTTAGACTTTATTAAGGTACAGATTAGGGAGTGGAGATAGACAGAGTTTTTGTCAAGCTAGGTGATAGTCCTGTGAGATGACATTTTATCTTAGATTGTATAGTCTAAACAGTTCAGCTTTTCCCTTTTGTTTTCCTAAATAAAACCACTGATTAAATCACTCAATCTCAAATCTGGCTATAGGATGGTATTTTTCCCTTTCGGTTTTTGTGTTATTTTTCACAAAGACTTGCAGCTGTACAGACTGATATTGTTCTTATGCCAGATTCTCACACTGCTGTGCAAGTCACCCCTTTATAATCCCTTTCCTATCTTTTGATAGTAGTTTTGTAGTAGGGGACCCAATATTTTGGCTGTACAGAGATTACTGTCAATCAGCATATGGCAGCTGCCACTCATGAAAAATACTCCGAACTTTGCTTCCCTCCCTCTTTTCCCCCAGAAGTAACTTTTAGACTTAATACATGCCATTAGTGATGGATCCTTCTAATAAACTGCTGTGACTGTGAGCCTGTTTTCAGCATCCTTTCTGCAGCACTCTAGAGTTAGTGTGTTAACTCCTGTTACAGAAATAACCTTTTGCGTTCCTATATCCTATGAATGCATCAGAGGCTAATGCTGTCTGAGCGATATTTTAGTGTCACACTTACATTATACAGTTTTTCTTATCTGATAAGCTTAAAACTCCTCCAGTTATAAATGAAGTTTGTAGTGTCTCCCATGTTGTTGACATTCAAGGTTAGAGTTGGTGTTAGGGGGCTGTAAATATATGAGAATAATTGCAAATGTTATCAAATATAGATTTTAAACTTGTGTTGTTATAGTGTCATTGTTATTAAACTGTAAAGTATATTCAGTACTAGGTCCTGTCATGTCACCTAAATGTTTGAGCATGAAAAGAAATAGTCAAGATTTCCTCAAGTGCCAGCCTAGTTAGAATTTTCAAGCTCTATGGTGGCAGGATACTTATAACTGAGGCAGCTTTTCCCATTAATCAATATTATATTTCACAGTATAGCATTTCTAGTCTGCCTCAGTTAGAAAAAGGAGTATTTTTTTTCAACAACTCCATGAATTAATTAATGCCATTTATTCTTCTGATTCTAACCAAAGGTTGTCAGGTTCCCTTAGCATGTGTATTGATCTGTAATATAACCTTCCATTTCCTGCATCTGCTATTAAATGGAATAAAACTCAAATGGTTGCACTCCTGAGAAGCTGTTCACCTATCCAGTATTGTCAGGGCACCAGGGAAAGTTGCTGGTACTTGAGGAGAACTTCGCTGGTATATTGATGACTTTTGTTGTTCAATTAACATTTTTAATGTGGAAGAAGAGAAGATAGTATTTAATATGTCAGCCAGCTTTAAGACAACTCTGTTTCCATTTTCTAATGCCACAACCTAATACAATGTTTATGCCCATTAGAGTTAAAATACTTTCCTTATTAGCTGCCTAAGTGCATTATTCCAACAATAATAATGAAGGGCATTCAGTAAACTAAAACTAATTAATCTCCTCAGTCTCCTTTTTGTATTTATCTGATGCCAAAAGCAATATAGTTTTTTCTCTAAAGCAGATTAAAATTAAACTGTGGATGGTGCCTCCTTCCTAAACAAAACCTGCAAAATTATCAATTTCCGTGACTACTGTTATCTCTCTTTTCAGAATGCTGCTTATTACTAACTGGGTTTTTGTTTATGCAGTTCTCTGCTTTATTGCTTCTAGAATGCAAGAAAGCTGCAGGGATCCACAACCTAGGACCTGCTATTCATACAGGAGGGGAGCGTTGGTGATTCTTACCTAACATAAGAGACACTCTAGTATCAGACTTTGCTCAAGCCCAATATTTAGGACAATTTGGGGGTATGTGTATGCTTCCAGAAGGCTAAGTCTTCATGAGTAAAAGGTGAAAGAGGTAACTATTGCTTATTGCATTAAAACTTATTTGGAAATAGTGGAATGGAAGAGAGAAGCCAAAGCACAGAGTGGTGTATCATAAAAGACATTTCCCTGACCATCTATGGTTGACTTGTGCTTTTTTGATCTGATTCAGACTTTTAAGAATATTATGAAAATACCGCAAGGTAGAAAATTACAACTGAATGTGACGATTCATAATTTTTGTCTTTAAGAATTGTTGTAAGGCAAACTATCTAATTTTCTTTAGGGATTTCCCAAGGAGCCAGCCTACTCCAGGAAGCTTAATGCTAGCAAATATCCTGAAGTATTCCTCCAAATGTTCTGGGGGAACTTAATCTTCTCTACACAACTTGCATCTATTCTTAGGAGCCTGAGTCTGTTCTGATTATCCATCCACAAGTACAGACAATTTCCATTATTTATGATCTTTCTCCAATTCACAGTCTTTCTCTGTAAGGGAATTCACTCCTGGTGATCCTGGAGCATATTTCATTTTGGAGTCTCCCATGGTGAATAGGGCTGAGTGGTACTGAGCACTTTCATGCACAAACACAACTTTTGATCTGTACAGTGGCCAAGTCGCTTCTTTCCTCCCCTCATTTCTTCTCTACCTCTAGCTAACAGAAATTGTACTGGTATGACTTTAACTCTCCAGAGGCTGTTAGCATCAAAATATATTCATAATACCTTTTGGCTTCAGTCTCTAGGCTTGCATCTCCACCCTTATGGTGCACAAGTTATATTGGGAAGAATGGGAAGATGGACTTGGCCCAAGAATTCTGTTTGTGTCTGGGTGCTGTCTGCCATAGTGAACATGTATTTATCTATTTATTGAAACTTGTGAGGAAAAAGTTTTCATATTTGGTTTTGATTCCTTTCCATGTTGTCTTCAAGTGTCATAATGTTCATTAAGTGTGATGGTATGAATTACTGAGCCTTTCAACACATGATGTAGAATGGTAAAATATAACTTCCATCTTCCTTCCTTTTTTTCCAAAGCACTTTAAGCAAATTGGCAATCTAATTATTGATTTATAAAAGGAAAGGAATTAATACAGCCTACCATACCCCTTGGCGGTAAGAGTATTTAAAAGTGAACTATGCTTAAATTTCATAAAAGCCTCCTCAGCAAATCAGTAGAAAAATATTGATCTTGAAATAAGTATGTGAATTCTAATTGTGTTTTGTCTATTCACTGGAGGACCATTACTTTATTTAGCTGGAGTTCATTCTTTACTTTTATAGTCTTGGTGTGTTGTCTATGAAAACTACCTTTATGTTTGAGCAAGGCTTGTAACCCCCCAGTTTTGCTGATCTTTTCTTTTCAAAAGAATGTATTGACATGTGAGAGCTAAAGAGAAGCTTTAAAGATCAAGTTACCATCACCAAAAGTCTCGGCAACACATAACTAGGGTTCCTGCTATAGAGCTGTCTGTTAAATGGGGAAGTCAGATGCCAAGTACAGTAATTGCTTCTTGCTGTACTCCAGACTCACAAATCAATTCATTCTGATTATAAACCACTATCTTCATAACATACAGTGTAATTACATATATATTTTAATCTTGGTAAACCACATATATCTGTAGGTTAATCCTGCTACTTTGACAAGTGGATTTAGACTGGTAAAATGGAACAGTCTCAGCTACTTTTTAACTTTTGAAATATCTGATCTGTCCATTCCTGCATTAGAAGATTTTGGAAAAGGGAAAAACAAAAGAGGCTCAAATGATCACACAACTCTACAGCATTCAGATGCAAGGGAAAAGAAGGGAAAACCAGGGAATTTGAATGTTTGACTATGTTTTTATAATAAGTAATTGTGAAAATAAAATTTTTAAATTCACTTTTTTGTTTAGATCAGAAATTCAAATCAAAAGTTAGCTAAAATATTTGCTTTGTAAAGTCAAACATCTTTTGACAGAAATGTCTGTTTCAGTCTGAAAAAATCAAAGCAGCCTTACAGAATGTAATACAGGAAGATTTCAACATTGAGGTGATACTGGAATGTACAGATTTACATTTTTTTAGCTTCCCATCATCATGTTTCATTCAATTAGAAGTTTCTTACTGATTATTATGTTTATAGTTAATATATAATTGGGCTTTGTTTTTACCACTCTATAGAGCCTTTTGAAACTAGCTCTGCAGTACAGACATTAGTAATTTTTTAGCTGCCTCTAGTCTAGCACTGGGTGGGCATGAAATGTCCTCAGGGAGAACTGGTGGGGAGAAATAGTTTTTGTTCCTTTTGGTTTCTTTTACTCTACCACTATAATGCATCAGGGACATATAAGGGGACAGTGAATTGTTATGTGGACTCTGGGCACCCCATAAAAGACCCCTCCTGAGCCCGCACCACAAACAGTACTGTCATCCTTGAGCAACGGGTCACCTGAGCGCAGCGTGGCGACAGCATGGATTGCTCCTAGAAAGTTACACAGACTGCATGTTGGTCTCTCCTTCCAAGGAGCAAGTGACAGGGCAAGAGGAAACGGCCTCAAGTTGCTCCATGGGATATTTAGATTAGATAAAAGGAAAATTTTTTTCACCAAAAGGGTTGCCAAGCATTGGAACAGGCTGCCCAGGGAAAGTGCTTGTCACCATCCCTGGAGGTACTTAAAAGACAGGCAGACACAGTGCTTAGGGATGTGGTTTAGTGGTGGACTTAGCAGTGTTAGGTTTGTGGTTGGACTTGATGATCACAGAATAATTTGGGTTGGAAGAGACCTTCAGAGGTCACCTTGCCCAAACTCTCTGCAGTAAGGAAGGACACCCTCAACTAGATCAGAGTCCTGTCCAACCTGATTCCAAATGTTTCCAGGAATGAGGTATCTATGATATCTCTGGGCAACCTGTGTCAGTGTTTCAACACCCTAAGTGTAGGAAAAAGGGTCTTTTACAGCCTAAATGTTTCCATGATTCCGTGGGCATGATTGACAACTCACTCAGCTATGTCTGCTGTGGTGTGCAAGAAATTCACTTTTTTGGAACTTCTTATCAGTATTTTATACTATGTTTGCCTTTCCTAAAATGTGTGATGCAGCCTAATCTAAACAAACTGCAAACAATGAGCAGCTGAATTCCCGTTCTTTAGTTTAACACTTAATTGATGTTTTCCTGACTGAAGACTGAATAATCTGTCTACATAGTGAAGAAATACTTTCCACAAATCCAAATTATATTGGGTAATTTAGGTGCATAAAAATTTAGCCTGATGAATAAGTTACTGCAGGATGAAGATTACTCAAATTACTCTGCATTAAAATTAAGTAGGGATTTAGTAATGGATTTAGCAACAGTTAGAATCTCTTTTTGTGTTGACAGTTCTGGAAAAGTTACTTTAGCTGCAGTAGGAGACATCTTTATATCATATGGAGAGAAGACTTTCGTAATAAAAAGCTAACAATTCAGCATCAAGTCAGTGCTGTTTCATAGTGAACCTACTCAGAAAACCTCTCTGCGTTACGGAGGGAGAGAATATCTAGGTACTTATATTCACTGAACTGGAGAAAAACAGCTTAGTTCATTACTAGAAATAACAACTAGTAAAGAATAATGTGTAGCTGACACCACTACTGTTCCTTCTGGCATTTGTCTTTACTTTTCAGTGCTTATAATTTCAGTTGCAACTCTGAAACACAATTTGGAGATTCAGTCAAGTGCAATAAAATGAAAATGGAAGATAGTATTTTTTTTTTTCCCTTGCTCGCCTGTCATAAGTACTTCAGCAGTTTTAGTTGGGATCCTCATGTCACGAAGCTGAAATCTTTATGGGAATATATTTTCACTTTAAACATCCAAAATTATTATTGGGATCCAATTATGTCCCATGAATATAAATCTTGCCTTGGAAAACCTTAAAATTTGATGAGCAAGTTAACAAGTGAGAGCATTGAGGGAAAATATTATCCTTGTTTTAAAGAGGAACAATTGGCACATTAGGCAAAAAGGGTTTTTGCTAAAGCCATGCTATAGGGCTGGATGACAAAAAAATTGATGCTCTATTTCCTCTAAGCAGCAAAAGCAGCTCCCAGTGTGGCTTTTTTGTTAGCTTTTCTCCACTGCTGTTTTTCAAATTTGTGTTTTGTACTGATATTAGGTGTCTGATCACAGTCTGTCCTCAAAGTCGAGTTGCAGCAGCACCCACAGAAGACACAGCAAATTGTGATAAAAGACAGTAAAACTACTGTCTGAGAAATTTGAGGTTTGAAACATTCTTTGAATGATTTTGGCCCTGAGGGCTTGGGGACTTAGTGTGTCAGTCTCAGTGCCTGGCCATGAGCTATCATTTCTGTTTAGGGAGGTATAAGGAGCCCAGAAATCTCTGCTAAATGCAACTATTGAATGCTCAAGTGGGTACTGAAAAGAGCAGGCAAATTATCATTTTCCTACAAACAGTTGTTTGAAAAATTCCTGTTGTATCACTATGAAAAAACATCTAGAGTTTACTCTTAAAATGAAACGTTGCAGTGACCAAAAGAACCATTCAAAAAAGAGAAAATGGAGGAATGGTGGGTGGACTTGGGTGCTTTTTCAAAGTTACAATGTTTGCATGTTTTTTTGTTTTATTGCTTTTATAGTACAGCATCTTACAAAACAAAACCAAGCCCCCCAGACAGTAGGAACCGAGAAACTTACAAATGGATAGCTTTAGGATGCTGATGGGAATATAGCCAGCAAGGTAAAAAGAAATATTAAAAAAGTGCCAAACATGCAGACCTGTCATCCTTTGCCTTAATGGGCACTTACAAATGTGCTACTTGCAAGAGTGGTTCTTCCACAATATGATTGTGGTTATAAAACAAACAGCATGGTCAATAATATGATCTAATCTGATTGAAGAGGTCAGTTAGAAAATTATTACCTACTTTACAACCCATTAACATCAAACCTACATTACAGGAATGTATGTGATAGATTAAAAACTTGCTTACTTAAGGCAAGAAGGTCTAAATAAACTCCATTATAAATGTTTTTTTATATTTGAAGCAAAAAGAATTACCCCCTTGGTGACTGGAATGCAAGGGGGAGAGTCAGAACAAGTTGCTGAGTTTAGCTTTTTAATCTCGTTGTCTGAATCCTATGTAGTAGATGTTTGGGGAAGTGGAAAAGGCATTTTTGGATGATTAGCTTCTGCTTTGTGATTGACACACTGAGGAGGCTGCAAGAAACCAATTCAAGGAAAATTGAAGTTGTTGAATGGAGTAACTGGAATTAAGGGGAAAAAAAAAGAAAAGCTTTGTTTGGTCTAGAGCAAATTATTTGCTGTATCAGGAAAGACCCAGTGATCCTTCTAATCTTGTATCCTGCCCATGATGTTGATTTATACCAGATGCTTCAAATGAAGATATGCTCCTATATTACATTTACCTGTAATTGTATAATAGTGTGCAAGGAGGATATGTTCTTTCTTGACCCCAGCCCATGATCAGAGTATGTACTGAAAACTTCTGCCTTTATTCCTAGCTGATGAAGTTGCAGATGTTTATGGCTGTCCTATAAATTAATGCAGGTGCACGGCTAAGCCTGTTGTGTGGCAAACTGCTCATCCTCTCTGAGTAGCCTGAGTGGTACCTAGGAAAATCTATGGCAATTTCTACTGGATGTTGTGTCACAACTATAGGAGGAAATTATCTTTGGCTCTCTAGTGCCCTTTAACCAGTAATAACAGGAAGATGGTAACAGACTTTTGGCATTAGTTTCCTGAGGAATTATGCAGGATCTACACGCATGTATATCATCTGCTGGATCAGGTTTTATCAAATGCAACATATGATGTGATCAGCTCCTTTCTTGTTTCAACTGGCTTAGCTAGATGCCAACATACCTTTTTAGGTGTATTGTCTGATATCCTGGGTTGCCTTAGTTTTATTTCCCTGTGTAATTCTGTATAAATGTCAGTGAAAGCTTCTAAGGGAAATCTCTGTGGTCATGTTTGCCTCCAAAGTCCCTGGGAGTAAGGTGAGTTGGAAAGCAACACCTGTGTCTGATCCCCTTTGTTTCTAATATCCCAAGTGCCCACATCCTCACCTGTAGTAAATGCTGCACCTGGTGACAGATGTGTTTCATGTACCAGTGCTGGGATTGTCCTGTGTAATTTGCGCTCCATCATTGAATTAGTTTTGTTAAATTGGTGGTCATAACCTTAGTACCTCCCCTGTTGTTTGCACAGCTTCTGTAGGAGGTCCTGGAACTTGAGTGTGATTTCTGACAAGGGGCCTTGCTGTGAATGTGAGAATACTGCATTTGTGTGCTGTATTCAGGATAGCAAAGAGAGAATAATGAAGGCTGGGTTGGAACAGCCTCACAGAAATGCCTGAAGCCTCCCTTCATCAGACCTGTGAACAGACATTAGGTCATGGGGGCAACGTGCACAGAGGCTTCCCTTGCTGCGCTGGTGTTGGAGTGTTTGTGTCACTATGGTTTTCTCTGTCCCTGTCTCCAGGCTGGAAGCAGCTTTTCAGAAAGATAAATTGCTTCTACGTTGCAGTGCTTCTGGGCACAGATCAGGCTGCCTTTAATGTAGGGTGGTCTGTGGAGATTTGTACTGCTTGGTTTTGAACATTTCCAGGCTGGACAAGGCAATGCTACCAGTCTGTTTACATCTGGCACAAAGCCTTTTGAAGCTTGGGTGGAATCTTCATGCCATTATTTCTGCCTCCCATTGCTATCTGCCTCTGTTGCTCTGACTCAAAGGCATTTACAGGTGACCTGACTGCTTGCCAGGAAACACTTATCTCCTCAGTTGCTGCATCATGACAGTGGAATGGGCTTTTTGGCTGCCTGGGGAGGAACTGGATGTCTGTCAAGACCAGACTTAAGGGTGACACAAGGTTTGTGAGCTGGATCATATTTGCCTGCCATATCCATCATAACATCTGTGAGACAAAAACTAAAGGGAGGCAGGATGACCCACACTGTACAGCTGCAGGAATTGTAAAGTCAATTCCATGCGGGAAGCCCCAACTGGAGTCCTTTATACATGGTATAACAGTGTGTTCACTGCTTCATTGATGTGGTTTCTCAGCTGGTTGTTGGTTTTTTTGTTTGTTTGGTTGGGGTTTTTTTGTTTGGTTTTTTTTTTTGAGTGATACGAAGGAGTAGAAAACCTTTTACTGTATTTCTGTTAGTGTTTCTTCTGAAGTGCCGTATATCCTTTGTCACCTCTATGCTCTGTCTGAATGCCTGGCTGGCTGTGCCAGACCAAACCACAAACCCTGGGCAATATGTCAGGCTCTCTTTCCATAGGTTTACCTTTCATACTCCTTGTTCCTTCATCTTTCTCAGGGATGGAGTGATTTATGCCAACTGACATAGCTACAAATAAGAAATTTTTCTACAAGCTGAGGTAAGAACAGTGGTGCAAAGCTATACTACTAGTAGTAAAAGTAAACACAAAGAAGCAGTGAAAGTAATTGCCAGCCATTACACAGGTATGGTTTTAATTGCTGTAAAATTAAACATTTAAAATAAGAATGAATGGTTAACCACTGACAGTTTTTGACAAAGGCATAGTAATGCAGCTGTGCTAATAAGTCTGTACCAGCAGTATTACAGAAACAAAAATCAAAGTTAGGGGTGCTGGTGGCTTCCATCTGCTGAAAAGTAAGGGAGATGATCAAGAGAACGAAAAGAAAATGCATCTTCAGAGCAACACAGGTGACCTGTCTTGTGAAAACCAGTTTGGTGTGGTAAAGGGCTTGAATTAAGAGCTTTGAAGCACAAAATAGATGAGGGGAATTGGTGCTGATAAAAACCATGTTCCTTTATATTATACTGTATTTGTTTAAGAAAGAAAAGGTAGAGTGAAAACATTCATAAACAAGTTGTTTAGTCACTGATCCTCCATTCACATATCTGGGGCTCTTTCATAGGAGTACCAAAGTTTAATAAAGCACACTAGTACTTTTGTTTCTTTGTGAATGCAAACTATACAGTGGAAAAAAATTACTTTTCTACTATGGGACTCGCTTTGGTCATGAATCTGAAATCTCTCAAGGGAAAAGTGGCAAATGGCATCCTAGCTGATCTAATATGCTTCTTTTATCACTGGTTAGTTTTATTCATGAAGACTTCACTGGCTCTAGCTTTTTCTCAGTGTCAAAAAGGGAAGCGATGGAAGTTATAACCAGGGTGTGTATAGATAAGGGGGACAGTAATGTGACTGATAACAGGGCAGAGGCAGCTGCTGTGGGCATTATGCCTTGTCTGTGGCTGTGTCCATCTGTGCTGGAGGAAGGCAAGAACGATCACAAAGCTGTGATCTTCCTTAAAGCAGTATGCAGGATTTTGATTTTTTTTAAAAAAAATATTGTTTTATCTTAATTGGTTTGAATTACTGTGGGTTCATGTATGTTCTACTTTAATAGATAATTTGAAGTTTTGGAAAAAAGGCTGTGGTTCAATATGACTGAATTCCTTCATCTATTCTTATGAATCATTTTGCTTATCAGTAAGTGGAATATGAGATAGAAAGAAGTTGAAATGGTAAGGAGGAATGCTGGTGCAGAAGCAAATAAATGTTTTTGTATTACTTGTCTCATTTAAACCTTATGATATCCAAAGGAGATGTGAATTGAGTGTTTAACAGACTATTTTTGTTGGATTAATATTGATTTTGTAAAGTTCATTTTATGTAATTGCCTTGACCTTGTACTTGGAGGTCTGGAGTCACTCTGATATTCTTTTCTGAATATTGGAATTATCTTGGTTTCAATGTGATGTAACAAGTTAAAACTAACATCATGAAGATGCCTGGCAGTACAGAAATACATTCCTATCCATTTCTAGTCAGTTCTTCAGTCATTTTATTCTGTGGAGATGGTTCAGCGCTATCAAGTTTAGCTCTGTATATAGATCTGCCATAATAACGGAAGTCAAAAAGAAGCAAAATGTGGTTTTGCATTCAAAGGTATTTAGAAAATATTTAAGATGCTGATGTCTTAGGAACCTGGAAAAATGACACTTTTAATAAAGTTTTCATTTCACTTTTTCTGTGCACTTTAGTGAGGGCCGCTATGAGGGGAAAGGAAGTTTTACTGAGAAATCCAGTATTTCTCTGTTGGTACACTGAAACATGCAGGTCTAGGCAATATTGTTCCTTTTATATCAGGACTGTAATTTTGTGTCTGTTCCTTTAAGTCAAATCAATTTTGCTATGAGCTTTCTTTGGGCACAGGAATCCTACTGTTTTAGAGTCCAAAACTGTGTGATTCTGACCTAGTAGGCATACTTGCCAAAGAATGTGTCCCTTTGCATTTTAGTAAACTGTGGATTTGGGTTTTGTTTTCTCAGTAACTTAAAACTATTTTTCTTTACCTTGTGGCTGAAGTATTGCTGCTTAGTAGGGGTCCACCAATGCTTATGTTTTAAAGGAATAGAAATGTTTAACCACATTCATAGGTTATGCTAACATTTGCTAAGTATTCTTTCAGGCAAATTCATAATCATCACTTCTCCATGGTGAATTGCCGTCTGCTACAGTGGACAGTGGGCAGGATTTACCAGCAGCATAGCAGGCCTGTGAAACCCCAGGCATTTAGCACAGTGAATGTGTAACAACAAGCTATTAGCACTTTTCTGCTTCCAGCAAGGATAGCTTACTAATTCAGTTTAGTAAAATATGGTGATACTTTTAGTGCCAATAATCAGATCTGGAGACTTTCAGAAACTACAATTACAGTGTATAATTTCTGTTGCCCCAGGGTGAAGGCTTCAGGCATTGAAACTGTTCAGGGAATCCAATATATATAGTATTGCTAATGTTAGTGATTCATGTATTTACTGACTCATTTCTTTGTTTGCTGTTTTGCTCGGTTTCTGTTGTTCAAACAAGACAACGTAGCTCTTGTTATGAAAAGGAAACGAAAGTACATCACTAGGGGTAAGATGTAAACTACGGAGCTTCTGACACAAAAGGGGGGCAAATGGCCTTGTAGCAGTTATGCATAAATGAGTGAGTTGTAGTAAGTTGTATCTGAGAGCATAGCTTTGGCCAGGATTGCCATGAAACACCTCTGGTACCTACCAAGGACAACAGTGATGGCTAAAGTATTCAAGCAATGTGCTAGATTGTATGTGCAGAAACATGGCAGCAAGTCTCAAAAATTCAGCTTTCCTAGGTGTGTCTCAAAAAGCAACTTGAACTTGTTCTGAGGGAGAGTGAGTTGATCCTGAGGCATCTCCCATTCCAGTTCCCTTAGAGCAATGTACTTTATGCCTATGTGGCAATTAACATGAAGACACCTATGAATATACATGTAAGAAGATAGCATGTGTTTTGTTTTGTGGGGAATGAACATTAAGGCACACAGCCAGAGGAAGAAAGGATGGTGCCTCGAGTTAGTGATAAGATAACAAATGTCCAGGCAGGTTCAAAAATGCCTGATTGATTCAAATTAAAGTTAGAAAGGGTCTAATTAGCAGTTAGATGAATTTTTGTCCGAGAAACATAGTGTTGTGGCAAGTGAGCTCTGCAAGAGATGGGAAAGAGAAGCTGTCAGGCTCAACTGTTCTCCTTACCTTTCCTTTTGCCCTGTCTGGTGTGATTCTCTGAAACATCTATATGGAATGGTACCATGTATGAAATGGAGTTTCAAAGAAACGCCCAGATATCTCATGCCTCAGTTAATTTGTATTGAGAGTCCTTGTTTGAACACCAGTCAGGGTTGCCTTGAGGATTTAAGCATGTTCTACCTTTTTGGTGGAATTCAGTGGAGCAATTGCCAGTTGGGGTATATAGCCTTGGTAGACTTGGCATATTAAGTTCCTCTGTTGTGCAGTTTGCTGTATGACACTTCGGTAATGCCCTACGGATTCAGACGTGCTCCACTCCTCAGTAATTGTCTATTTCTATCATCATCTGTACTATTAGAGTGTCCTGGAAAGGACTTTTTCCTGTAAGCTGCCAGCTGGCCAGTAGATAATACACAGGCATTAGCTGCCCCTGGGGAAAATCAGGATGAAATTAGTCATTGAGAATACTTTGGCACAACAAAGTTCTGAACCCCTGGTGAATGTAGTATGTTCAGATACAGTAGTGTTATTCTACCAGTTAAGTGCCAAAAAGCCAAGTGTTCCAATGTAGACTTAAAGGAAAGTTAGACCTCTGAAAATAAATTGTATTAAGAAGAGCTGGTGAAACCCTGCTAGTGAAAGGGAAAGTCCATAAATGAGATAAGCATGCCAAATGTTGTGTTAAATATTATTGCATCTGTATGGCACAAGACCTTTTACACATATTCTTCTCAGGTTTCTGAATTTGGTTAAAAAAGGAACTTGATGAACCAGGAAAAGCATGTTTCACTTTCAGTCCTTTCTCCTGAGGATGTTCCCAACAGTGACACCATTGAGTATCACGTTCCCAAAATAAATAGTCATGTAATGACATCCCAACATGTTGTTACAGAAATTTCATAATGCAATGGGAGTTAGTCATCTTATGCTGTGATTTATCTGTATCACTCATTTCCTAATTTTGAAGAATATGTATATTACATGCTTATGCTACTACTCAGAAAGATGTACTTTTTTCTTTGGGGATAGAAATAAATATGTAGAACGATTCTATTTGCACAGCGTGTGTAACTGACAGATGTAGGGGAAGGTATTTTATAACTTCTCAGAGTACTTTGTGTGCTAAATCCATATACATCTATAATGTATGCACTTTATACTCTCTATATATCCATAACTGGTCTTTCTGTGTAGTTACAATTAAAAGAAGTCCACAGAAGAATCCAAGTTCAGCTTGGACAAGAAAGTGGTCTGCTGTAATACAGAATCTTACCTAGTTTCAGACATACGGCTACATTATATAATTCTTATTTATCACTAGACTAATAGGGAGTCCATATAAACTTAGGAAATGGTGGAAATAGTATTGTGAACTTTTCATCTGAATTTAGTTAGTAAGGGAGAAACCTGTGGAGCTGTAGTAAAGACCTATGTTGAACAGGAGGTATTTTCTGAAGAATTTTCTCCCCTCTTCTTTGTCTGATGGGAGTATGAAAGTTGTCATCTGAATGAACTGCAGGACAGAGAACCCTGAGAGCATTCAGATCTTAGGAGGGTTTTTTCCCCTCCACCTCTGTTTTGTTTTGTTCTGTTTCATCTAAAATCAGACTATGCTGAGGTTATATGAATAAAGGAATATTTCTCCATTTTTTTTTTATTGACTGGGCAAGGTAAGATAAAACCTACATATACGTTAAGACTGGAGCTGACTACATATAATTGATCTACCTTGGATCCCATGTTGCAGAGATTTATGCAAAATCCATATGCAGTAGGAATCCAGCTGGTGCAGACAGCAGGTCACCTGCTGCCCTGGCCTGCAGGCCACTGTTTGAGAAGTCCTGGTGAAAGGATGACGGAGATCAGATGTTAACTTCTCACACATCGCATTCCAAGAAACTGGAGCTTCCTGCCCATATTGCAGCTTATCAGTTGCATCTGAGATATCTGGTATGTTATACACACAGGAACAACAAAATTAGGTCCAAATAATGTTGGTGTTTTGTTTTCTTTTTTTACCAAAATACTGGCATTTCTTTTCACACAGAAACCTCATTTAATGCTTGATGTTCTGGGTAAAATCCGAAGGGGATTTTCTAATGGATGCATAAGTACTTGAAAAAGCTGAAAAGATAAGAATAGGGAAAGTCTGGGTTATTTGTTGTAAATAATATTTCTTGACTAGTCAGGTGCTTTTAACATTATTACTGTGCTTTATGTGCAGAAATTCTTCTGTATGAGGAAAACTTAGAAAGCAGAATGCTCTGAAAGATTGTCCTCATCCATCTTTGTCCCCTTTATGCTTGCACAACAAAAGCTTAAGAGTGCTTTAAGTATAAATGGTGGTAATGTACTGATGGGAATACTTTCAAAGTGGACAACACACCCTGGATGAAGCCCAACACTTAAGAGTACAAAGCCTGTGATAAATTCTTAGATCCCCTTTCTCATATGTAACACTATGTGCACTTTAAAGTCTAGGAAGGTAGTTTGAAACGATGGGAGCTCTGATGCAATAAAGATTTATCAAAGTGTGTATTTGCAGGTAGGGAAGTGACAAGCACCAGGATGTATTGAGGTATGAAATAACTTCCAGGCATTTGATGAGAGCTGCTAAGAAACTGCATCAGGGAGAAAGGCTTTCTGTGAAGTCTGGGAAACATGGGAATAACATTGGTCCAAAAAAAAATTAGTTTTATCCTTTTTGCTTTGCTGGGAATCTTCTTCCAGAGTCTGGGAGCTGCTTCTATTTTTCCCTCTCCCTGAGCTATCTGGTTTTCAGTGTTTGTTTCTTTTTTCCAAGGGGACAATATTTTGGTATAGGAAGTGTCCTTTTGCCTTGGATTTCTGTGCAATGTTGGTTTACTGTTCAGATGTTCAATTTGTCAAACTTTTTAGCAACTTGTGTTCACTTGTAGAAATGCTGTTTGCCACCAGCATCATCTTTTTTCCATTGCCATTTCCAATGCTGACAACCTGTTGTCTGCAAAAGATGATTTTTTTTTTAAGAAAATGAAATGATTGATCCTACCAGTATTTGATAATTGATGGTTGCATTTTTCCATACACTATGTAGTTATTCCTATACTAGCTATGGTATTCATTACCCTTTTGGATCCCAAGCTACTATTCATGGCAAAGACAAGAATCTGCAGAAGAAAACGTGGACTTGATTAATGTCCTTAATTACACTGCGCTGGACCAAAGGGTAATATTTCTTACTGCCTCCTGTTAATAATCAGTTATGTCTCAAAGCACTTGGATCAATAAGCTATATATTTTTTCCTTGGGCACTGTGCTGCTTATTCTATTAGTATGAAAGTATTCAGATGAAGAACGCGGCAAATGTTAACTAAAATTCTTCAGAAATGTGTTACTAATTTGTTAAAAGTTCGTTAAATTTGAGACATTCAAACAGCTCAGCAGTTGGAATTCTTTAACAGCATATTTCTTAGAGGATATCAGCCAGCTCTGCAGAGTGCAGGGACATTAAGCAAGGAAGTATTTTAAACAGGCATGTGTTCGTCTCTTGACCATTTGCTTGGTAAGGCACAAGCTTTGTGCTTGAGCAGCTCTTGCCTTAAGGAACGGTGGACTCTCATGAGTCCTCACATATATTACTTTAGGTGCAGCACTGTCAACAGTACTGCAGGCTGGGGCAGTGGGATCTTAGCCTGTGTGTTGTGCCCACATACAGACATGATTTAAGCTGGTTGTCCTTTGGCTTCAACTGTAAATTCCAGGTTAACTGTGCAGTAGTCAGCAGTCTTTGTGTGCTTTGTGATGGTTTTCACTGCTGCTGGCTCCCTGCACTGAGGCTCTTCCTGTGGTTCATCCTCTGAGGTTTGTCGGTAGAGCCTCTATATACCCATTGCTAAGTGAATTATCACTATGATGTGTCTTTAATTTCTTTGACAGCCTTGCAGAGCCAAGGTGATGGTGAGAGAGAATTGAGCTTCTATGAGCTTCTATTCACCCCCACAACTTTTATTGTGCTGTGTGTACCTGTTTGTATGCAAGCTTGAAACTGTCCCACCATGGAATTACTTAACTCCATCCTCAATCCATACCTGCAGCCCTGACCTAACTGCAGCCATAGTATTGTATTGTCTCAAGGGTTATTGTCAAGTGGAGCCCAGCGACAGGACAAGGGACAATCAGCACAAATGGAAACATGGGAAATTCTGTCTGAACACAAGGAAAAAATTCTTTACTTTGAGAATGACAGAATAGTGGAATGGGCTGCCCAGAGAGGTTGTGAAGTGTCCTTCTCTTGGAGATATTAAAAATCTGCCTTGATGTGATCCTGTGCTCTAAGTGATCCCGCTTTAGCATGGGGCTTGGACTAGGTGATCTCCAGGTGTCCCTTCGAACCCCAGCCAATCTCTGATTCTCTGATAATACTGACAACCAACAGTCTGCTCTTTGCTCCCTGCAATGTTAAATTATAAAGGCTAAACCTTGTATTGCTCTTAGTTTTGTGGAGAGTGGAAATCCCTGAAGTGAAAGTGATAGGATGTGGATAGCAGATTTTAATTGCTGCTTTCTCAGACTGTCTGCAGTCTGGCTAAAGCAGATTTTCCTGCTGATTCACATGAAAGAATACAGTGTTTTAAATATTGATGCGTATGTGAAGGCATTCTAAAGGGCCCAGATGGACCTGTTCAAGTGTATTTTTCTGATAATGTTAGTTGTGTTTTTTTCAAATTAGGAGCCACTGGTTTCCAATCCAGGACACCTTCTCTCCTGACCATTGCTATTCCCCAGGCAGTGTCGATGTCTGATATTCTTCCTGCTGGCAGCTGAATATTTTAGGTATGTCACTAACACAAAACCAGAATGAATAGACTTTTTTTTTCTCTTTTTGTTTAGTTCACTCTTTCATTGATTAACTATTTCATTTGAGCCAGGACATACATATTTTATTTTTAAACTACAGAGATACCCAGAAACTGGGTTTTTCAAGTTAACTGAAGCAAAAGGAATCATCCAAATGTTTGAAGTTTATTACATAAATTTTAATTTTTTTTTAAAACTTGGATTCACAATCACATTTGTCAACCTGGAACTGTTCTGTGTAAACACATTATCCACCTTTCTTCCAAATTACCCAGCTCTCTAACCATGTGTTTTCAACAAGGCAGCCATCTCAAGGCTTCTTGATGTAAAGACATTTTAAACAAGTTCAAAGGGTTAACACACAGGACAAGAGAATGGTTATTTCTGTATCTGAGACTTCAGTGGGAATGATTTACCATGAACAGAAGAGCATATCTCATAAGTAATCTTTTTATCTGTCTCTGCCTGCAGAAAAATTTATGGTGACATAAGGATATCTATAATGGCACAATTTACATGGCACCTTTTGGCTGATGAGAAATAGCAGTCTCAAAATGACTAAAGAGATTAGGAGTTTCTTGTTTTCAAAAATAATGTACTCGTAGAATTGCTGACAATTTTTTCTGGTTCAATCATTTCACCAAGGCATTCATTATGTGTATGCCATAACCCAAAATAACAATGCAAGTGGAACTTTTATCAATCATTGGTTTAAGTTTTAATGCTCTTTTGGTTTAGCTTTTTTAGGTCTTTAAAGTGGAGTTGGCAGCTTCATGTGTTGTTGCTTAACACAGCTTGAAGATGTACTATGTGATTCTATGCTGTCTGGTATAAATGGCAAAACTAAGTGCAAAAAAGGCAGAAGTGTAGGCTCTTAAGTATCAGTGGGTCATTGAGACTTAAATCCTCTTGATATTTCACTCAGACTTTAGGTTTTAAACACCCAGATTTTCTGAGTCAGTGACACTTGATCTTGTAGAATACTTAAATGCTCAGTTTTATTTCCCAGTTCAGCTCAGGTATTTCGGATGTAAGAACCTAAATCCTAGTCTCGTGCAGAGTTAGTATAGTTACGATTGCTTGAAACATAAACGTTTTGGAAAAACTGATACATTTCTTCAGACACTGCTGGTGAGGTTTGAGTTTTCAACAGAGAAACTTTCGATGAAGATAAAGGAGGGCACTTTAGAGTTGTGTTGATGGCCTGGTATTATCACACTCACATGACAAAGTGAGCCCTTGGTTCAATCAGATGCTCTTCCTCAAGACGAGCAGTCCAGCATTTCTTTGATACTGCTGTGGGGGAAAATTTTTATCACAAAGCATTTGATGTGGGAACTATGTCTGTAACAGATTGTTTTGGGGTGTTTTTTTTGGTTTTTTTCTTGTTTGGGGCTGGAAGGACAAAAATAAGTCATTTCCAAGTCTCTGCTTTTATGGTAGTGAGGGTGTTTATTTTTTTTTTATTTTATTTTTTAAATCCATAAATACCTGATTTTTTGCCTTCTATTCTCCTCCTGGTATGAAGGAATATGTTGGGGCTCCTAGTGAAAGGCCCCTTGTACTTTAAGTGTAAAGAGACAAAATGTTAAGCTACGTCCCTCTATCCCTCACAGAGCAAAGCCACATCCTTTCATTTCAAGGTTTCATACAAACAGCCATAATGTCTTTATGCTTCTGTATTCCATCATCGCTTTTTCATTGAGTTTTCATTGCTGTGACTCCACTACCACCGTTGAACAATTTTGTGTGTCCTCAGGTGATACATCCTTCAGAAAGGCAATGGTAAAGATCAGTTATATCCTCTGTGACCTTTCAGTTTATCATTTTAAATGACCTGCAGCAGACTTTGCCTGAGGCATGCAGTTGCTTTGTGGCCCAGCAGTTACAAATGTCAGTATCTGTTTTCATTCTGCACGTATTTTGCATGTAGTTATTTGTTAGTTTAGATGGAGATGGGGAGGTCTGGCATAATTACCTCAAGAGGATTTGATGTTAGGCGAGACTAGCTAAGGAAACAAATTGTATGGTGTTAATTGCTAAGTAACACTGTATATGGTCACAGGCTAAACTAACTCAATGAACTTCCACAGGAATGGTGGTTAGACTCAGGAAATGGTACCTGTGTATATATGTGTATTTATCAAAGGACCAGGAGGAATGATGGTAGTTAACTCCGTTGGAAAGTGTGAGACCTAGGCACGATGTAACTGCTATGGAATAAGGAGCAGAAACTGCCCTGGTTTTGGCTGGGATAGGTTTAATTTCCTTTCTAGTCGCTGGTACACTGCTGTGCTTTGGAATAACTATGAAAATAATGTTGATCACACTTGAGTTTTTTTAGTTGTTGTTGTGCAGTACTTACCCTAAGTTAAGGACTTTTCAGCTTCTTATGCTCAGCTGATGAGGAGGTGCACAGGAAACTTCGGAGGCAGCACAGCCAGGACGGCTGACCTGAATTGTCCAAAGGGATATTCCACACCACAGAGTGTAGTTTTAGATAGATAAACTGGGGGAAGTTGGCCAGGAGGTGCTGATCAACACCCAGGAAAGGACTGGGCATCGGTCAGTGGGTGGTGACCAATTGTGTTGTGCATCACTTGTCTTTCTTGCATTTTATTCCTCTCTGTCTTTCCTTTTCATTACAAATACTATTGTTACATTTTACTATATTTCATTTATTTAGCTGTTCTAATCTCAGCTCACGGGTTTTGCCTTTTTCCAGTTCTACTCCCATTGCACTGGGTGTGAAAGAGGAAGCGAGGGAGAAGCTGTGTGGTACTTAGCTGCTGAATGGGGTTAAACCACAATATCTTAAATTGTGGAATCATTTAGACAGAGTATTTGGGGTCTGCTTAATTGGTGATTAGCTAAAATCCTTTGATAATCACCAATGAGGCTTGCATGCATTTTTGTAGGGAAAATGCTACAAACACTAAAAGGCTTTGGGCTTTTAATTTCTTTGCAAAAAACCCCTTTGAGCAGGTGAAAAGGCTGTGTAGTGCTCAGGGAAGATCATTAAAGTTTTCAATTTAAATTGATTACAAGGAAATGATATGCCAGAGGAAAAAACAATAGATGAAAAGAAGTGTCCTGGATGGCAAGAGAAGATGAATGCAGTATGTTTTCCCCACCTCAGGTTGTCCGTGACAAAGTATGATTGTCTAATATCTCGAGATGAGGAGGCTAATACAAGGCCATAAATCACAGTGAGCAGCTTTTCAAATAATAAAGCAGTCTGCCTTCTCGCTAATGGGCCCCAAGTTGGGACCTTGAAATCTTGAACATAAGGCGAGCACTCACCTCTATGTGGGTGACAATGACTTTTGCATAACCTGCATTCGCACATTGTCTGGAGAGACAGCCAAGAGCTCAGCGTATTGCAAACACAGTGAATTGGTAGCCTGCTTGTTCATTCCTTATATGTAAAGATTAATAGGAAAACTATGGAAGATATGATGGGTTTGTATGGTTTAGCTAACGTCCATTACTTAAACTCGTATAAACCATATAATTATAGAACTTGGTTTCTGGGAATATTGTCTGTTTTATGATTAGATTTCCACGCTTCCATGGAAAATTTTAAACTCAGAGCTGATGCTCATGTATGAGACATCATTATTATATCTCTCTTTCTCTTCTGGCTCTTCTTTTGGCCAGCCTTACTGACTCAGAATCTGAGACACAAAATGTGTTTTTTCACATGAGAGGCTTGTACCTAATATAAGACCACATATAAGCTCTAACAAAATGCTTGTCTTTTCTTCCCATAGTTAAGATTTGAAAGAATCCAGACAGAGAAGAGCAGAACAAAAAGTGTGAGAGAAATATATTCATGGTCTGTGGGCATTTTGAACTGCATAACTATAAAGATTAAGCTGTCTCATTCTGACTGAAATAATTGCCTCAATAGTGTAAGGAAATTATAAGCCATGTTTTAAGTAAAATCAAATATCTCAAATTATGACAATGTGCAAGGATTTATGCAGCCAAAGCACTAATAGTTTTCACTGGTGGAAAGATACACAGGTCCAAATATCAGATACATGTTTTGTAACGAAATTTTCCCTTTTTAAAAAAGTTCTATATAAATATCTAGTTAAAAGGAAGCGTCTTTGCTTTTTTTCAATTGCAACAGAAAACTGAGAAACAAAGCATTTCCTTCTGATACAGATATGTTTGTA
>VWZG01008217.1:783187-814608 GCA_013396735.1 Grallaria varia
TTTTTTTTTTTAATTGTTGGAATTTAGAGTTTGTGAAAAACTCCCAAAATCTGGAAATTTTTTTCCAAACAGTTTAAAAAATACTGAAATATAGCAAACCTTGTTTTTTTGGGTTTTTTTTTTAGCCCTTATGTTTCTGAAGTTAAGAATTTGGTCTTGAGTTCCTCACAGCAAGATTGAAAAGATGAAATGTATTACTACAAACAGAACTTTTAAAACGGATCTGAAACAAAGTGCCTTGGTGACTGTTGAACTTTTTGCAGCAATGTTGCCAGTTAAGATACAAAACCCCTGAAACTTGAGGAACTGAACAATGTCTGCCTTATAGTACTCATTATCTTAGCAGCTAACTATATTCGATTAATATTAATTGGAATAATTTGATGGATAACTCAGTGGGACAAGGGGATCACTTGATTCTCTTTTGAACCCTGCTGTTATTTAACTGCTCTGCTTTGAGTACTTTTATTGAATCTAAACCAGATAGAATCTTTCCCTCAAGTCTGAGATCTGAGGTGGAAAAGCACACTGCTGAGAATTATAATTTCTGAGAGATGCTCAGGTATTGCAAAACCAGATGAGCCTTTGTGTACCACACCAAGTCTCCTCACACCATCTTACTTCTTCTTGAAGCCTTATTGATTTTTTTATATGTATATTTCTTAATTAAAACAAAACAAGAATAACTTATTATAATAGTGATGGTTTAAGTACAAAAGAACACTGGGTTTTGGCAGACAAGGGAAGTGAGAAGTTAAGGGACCAGAGCTGTGAAGTTCTATTTTCTTTGCACAGATTCTAAAACATGAGAAAAAGGAAATGTGTACATAACTTTTTATATTTCTCATGATTATCTTTATATATAGAAGAATAAAACATAAATTTTGGCATTATGTAGCTTTTCCAGTGCTTCAGAAACCATTTTTCACCCATATTCCAACTTAGAAACAGTGCTAGTCTTTGGTCCCTTTTTCATGGCAAGAACATGAAAACAGACTATACAAAACCAAAACCTTTTTCAATGTAAATCTGAAACAATCTCACATAAAGTGGAAGCATAATCAAAGTAATCAAACTACCTCAAACAAATGAATCAATTGAGCTGAAATGTCTATTTCCCAGAGAAATCAGCCCTAAGCTTTATAACGGTCTTATAAACCCAAAAGTGCCTATTGAGTGTCATGATTGCCAGTGATCCCGAATTGTTTAAGATGAAGGAAAGACTTGTTTAATGTACAGTTCACACAAGCAGCAAAGGGAAAACTCTTTGTAGGACATTTAAATATTTGTCTTATCCTCGTCCTAGAAGACCGAATCCTTTTCTCGTAAGAAGTACACAAGGAGATTAAGACAAAAAGTCATTGATTCACTGCAGGTTAATTCTCCTACAAGGGAAGATTTATTTATGTACTATTAATTTAAAATATTCTCTTTAATGTCATTCTTTTGGTTGTTTTGCCTTAAGTTTTAAAATGATTCTCTGGTAGAGAAGTCCTTGTTTATCATAGAAGCAGGTTTTCCTGTAAACTTAGTTCTCTTACAACTAGTATATTTTGCAGAATGCGGACTACCCTTTCTGGAAGAAGTTCTGTGCTCTGCATGGGCTAAAATACTCTCAAGGCTTGATCAATATTGACGGGCTAATATAAGCTAAAATAGCATGGACCTCAAACTCACACCTTTGAACCACATTTGATTTGGTATGTGGAATGAATCCTGTTTCAAACTATGGAATTCGCTTCCAAATTTACATGTATTACTGAATCAGAGCACTTGAATTTAAAAAAAAAAAGTGAGAAGTTTCAAATTACAGAGGAGTAATTTAGAATGAAGCTCTCTGTAAGAGGTAATCTGTGTGAAAATTATTTGTGAAAAAAAATTGCCTTTAGATAGATAATTCCCAGTCTAAAATGCATTTAAATTCATTTTTTCCAGTGACTCGCAGATGAAATCATTATTTTAGATTCTCTGAGAATGTAATAGCTATAAAACTTAATGGGGTAGGAGAATAGGGGGACCAGCTAGCTTTTAACAGAAGGAGCTCCACTGACTGCTTGAGTGAAACAAATACTGCTAGAACAAAAAAATACTTTGTATTCTGATCATGATCATATTTCCTGTTGTCAGTTGTACAAAAGCAGTGCATCAAACATCCAAATGAGTTGAGATGTGTTTTGCTGATTACTGCAGCAGATGGTACATCTCAATTAGGGAAAAATATTTTCTGTTGGCTTATTATACTTTTAAATTAAATTCAGTTTGAGTGGAAGATCAAACATAACAAAACAAAGGATTATTTTCTGGTTCTTATATTGTCAGGCTGTGTATTTGACAAAACAGTAATGTATTGCATTAAGTAGTAACCATGAATGGCAAACAAACTGCTTATTCTATTAAATTTTTTCCCACTGAAATATCAGTATGACGATGTAACAAAATAGTTTAAGAGCTGGAACTTGGTATAAGAGAAACTAATTTGGTTTGATTTGCACAGAAGTTACCTTGGATGTGTGGAGAAAGTGGAAAATATATCAAATGTGCAGGAGAAAAGCAGCAGGTTGTCCAAGAGGTGACGGTATCTACCACTGCCTTGCATAAAGGGCAGCTGGTTGTACAAGGGATTATCTGACTTTGAGTTTTACAGGATGAGATTTATTTTGCATCTTATTTTAAAAAAGTACCTGTTTGTATAGTAAAACTTCTTAGGTCACTTACCAGATGTATCAGGCACACTATCATGAAGAGAGCAGTAATGAAATACAAAAATATTAATTTCTTGTGTTTGCTTCTTTTGCAAAACAAGTAGCACCAGGACCACAAAAATGAATTGAGGAATTACACTTAGATTTGTTTAATTTGATCCAAGACTGCTTTCATCTGGAATACAGTTTTCTATAAATTGTATTAAAATCTTTAGATATAATAATGTAAAGTTGAAGTAGTATTTTTTTGCAAACTACCATCTGGCTGAGAAAATAGAATACTAAGAATTCACTAAGTCCTCTCAGGCAAGTATCTTGAGCATTAACTTCTACAATTAACACTGATTATACATCAACTCCTTGGGTAGCCTTAGAATTATAAGAAAAGGGATTAAATAATCTGAGTTCACAGCTCCTATTGAAGAAGTAGAAACAGAAAAATATTTGTGTTGCTCCTGCTGTGATGTTTACCCCGAGAAAACATGTACTTTCATGACAATCTTTTCATTTGGAATAGATTTTTAACCAGTCAAATTGTAACAGTAGTGCTTGCATCCTTCTGCTTGAAAGTCTGTTCTGTAGTATTCTGGATACAAAAACAAAAGAGTTTGGGACCTTCTGAAGGAAATGGGTCACATTTATTCCTGCTGCAACCAACCTCTTTGTCGATGGATAATGAGTTATATGGAACATTAGTTTTGTCTTACATTGAAGCTGAAGTTGACCTTCTTTCAAAAAACCACAAATGGGCAAAAGAGGTTTTCTTAGTAATTTTCTACATGAACGCTAAGTGTTTATTATGGTATTTAATTTATCATTCTAAATATTTAATTGCAAGACAGCTCTTGATATTTTATACTTCTTGTTGCTATCAGGTCAAAGCATTTCTGCCAGGTACATTTGGAACAGGCAGTTCTACTTTTGCCTAAAATACTTTCATTGTCTGTTTTACAAGTTGTTTTTTTTTCCTGCATCAAAGTATTTTCAACTGTCAGGAATATTGCATGGAATAATTACAAGCAATTATTGATCTCAACTATGTTTGAGAATGTAGTATGGCTTCCTACAATGGCTCCAGGGCAACCATGGAAATGACAAATTATTCTGTCTGTTGTCTCTGGCTGTGAAAACAGTAGTCTAAAGACTTCAGATATTTGCAGCTTTAATTATTTTTTCTATCTGTTCAAAATGATTAAATACTGGAATATAGTTAAAACTGAAATAGTGGAATATTTTGTTTTATTTAATTCAGCTGAAATTCCTTTGAACTGTGTTTCAGAATAGCAAACTATCCTACTGTACTTTCCTTAGTGAAAATTCTTGAAATGTATCTGCAAGTGTTTTGCAGTTGGCTTTGGGGACACACTGGCTTTAATTGTGGAAGATGGACTGTATTATTCCCTGGTTTACTGAAAAATGTGGCCATTTGGATGATGGCTAAAGGCTTTAGCTCAGTATGGGATTTTTCTGCTAACCTCTGTGCATTAGTTGATGGGCAAGAAGCACAAGGTTCACACTGTGTAACTGGCCATCCCAGCACTCATTACTGGAAAACGCTTTTGGTATTGCAGGTAGAGAATGACATCAGTGCTTGGATGAGCTAGTGAAACTAAATCATGTTTGTGCTCGAGCTAAATTTTCTCTTGTACCAGTCAGCAACTTCTGTGCATTAGTTAGTGTATCTAAATAACTTAGTTGTTTCTTGGAAGAAGAGAACACTACTTTTTATAGTTGCCTTACTTTTACTACTTACTGTCAGAGGGTTCTAGTCACTTGGACAGCTTTTTCCCTAGTTTAGCATGAAAGACAACGACTGCCGACTGCAATGAGAGCAAATGAACTGTTCTCCGATGGTGTAAAATGATTAGAAATTAAAATATAGAGTGATTTTGCTTCTGCAGAAATGGTTCAATTGACAAGCACACAGGAAAAAGAGATTATGAAAGTTGATATTGGTCAGGACAGAAGACAGAACTTTTTCTCTCAACAGTTTTCTTTGACAATTGAGGACAGTGTCAGTGGATTCCTTTCATCATCTTCCACTTCTTTTGGGGAGCAGGGAAGGTGCTATTTTGTCATGTTATACTTAGAGAAAACATTAAGAAACCCAGAATCTAAAATGTACAATTTGAATGGCAGTGTGAATTTGCCCAAACTACACATATTTCCATGCATGAATAACAGTTATCTATTATGTAAGAAGAAGGATCAGAAAATCTCAGTACAGCATGATAGCTGGAATTGCTTCATGTGTAGTTTTATTTTTACTTTTATCAGGTGAAACTTTGCTCTGGCATATTTTACTTAAAACTTTCCTTTTATTTAAAGGACTTAGCTTCATATTGCTCAGCTGGTTCCAGTGGTAAGTGATGTCAGCCAAGCCAGAGAACCTGGATGTCTGTCCTTTGTGATGTCCTGTATTTTGGCCTTGATTAGCAGTGTTGCTTACACTGTCAATTATTAGCAGATACTGCTGCTGCTCTGCTCTTTGATCCTTTCAGCCTTTCATTCTGCCATGTCTGGTGAATAATGATGATGGGGGGAGCAAGGTCTGCTTTGTTCAAGGACTGCAGGCCACTTGACATGCATTACTTCTTCAGCAATGTTTTCCAATATTTATGAATGTAAAGCCTGATTCAAAAGCAGTGTAATGTCAAATGAATACAAATCCAGACAGTACAATGGGGTTTGGAGCAGGCCTTTATATTGTGTTCTCCAAAGAGAAAAACAGCGGCAAATAACTTTTAACTCCGTACAATGACACTCTTAATGCTGCAGGACTGGAAGCAAGAAATGATCTTCCAGCTTTGCTCATCAGCCTACTGAGCTGTTTCAGTGAGCCATGAAGATGAATATTGGTCAATAAACTGTGTCAAAAAGAAGGAAAAGCTGCCCAGAGTTACATCTTAATTACCACTGGATTTAGGGTTAGCCACGGTTAGAATTATCTTTCTGGTCCCTGCTTTGATCTTTAGACATTTGTCTGATGTAATTCTTGTTACTGTGTTCTAATTGAAAAGTGGGGGGAGTTGCTGCTATACTGATAGCCAATGACATGAGGTTACTTGTCCTGAGAGGGAGATATTTGGCCTCTGTGTGTCCTGCAAGTCTTAGGATTCTTGCTGGCATTAAGGATAAAAATAATGCCACTTTACTCACAGGTTCAGTTAAAGATGAAACTTAAAATTTTAAGTATCCTTACATCATTGTATTCATTTTTCCATCACACATTTGGACATAGTTATATATTCAGACTCTTTAAGGCATTTTCACCTGTTGTTAAAACTAGTTTATTCTAAAATCACCCAAGCCTAATTATCCAAATTGGCTCTAGCTGCTGCTGTAACAATGTGGCTCTGTAATTACGCCAGGTCTTTAAACCAGAGATTATTAATTGCAAAATGTTGATATTTAAGTATGTGCAGAGTGCAGGAAGTAAGCTGATATTTAAATAAGCATGTTTGTATAGAGAGAGAGTGCAGTACAGAAGGTAAAAGAACTGGAAACTGTTCAGATGCTTGCATATGCTGTTTCCTCTCTACTGATAAATGCTTCCAACTACCAAGGAAGTTAATGGTAACTAAATGTAAGTTAGAATATGTGTCCCAGAAAAGTAGTAGAATTAGTATGAGAGACAGAGTGAAGAATCAAGAAAGCATATGTTGAGGCAATGGTGTTAGAAGAAAGAGATCTTAAACCAGCTTCCGCTTAATCATCTTCACTGTAAGTTTGCATACAGATTTCTCTTGTAAAGGTGGCTGAGATAAATATTTCCCAATGTCATCTTTTGTTGTTGTTTTGGTTTCCACTGCAAACTCGTAATTGTTCTGACTTAATGCAAGCAATGTGCTTTTTTTCTTCTTCACTGTGGGAACTGCCTAAACTGCAGCACCTTTTGACCCAGAAGGTGTTTTAGGTAGAGTCAAGTCAGTTTTTGTGGCAGGTGAGCAAAACCATTAGCTTTCTTACTGTCACTCCTACTCATAATCTTTTTTTTAGGTAAATGCAGTGTTGCTTGTTCTTTCATTACTTTGTTAGTCTTATATACAGTATGAAGTTGCTATTTAATACTGTAAGTCTACTGGGAAATAAGGTAAAGATTTGGAAAACAGTCACAGTCATATTGCGATATACTGATGGCTGAGTATCCTGTTTACAGCATTAAAAAAAAAAAAAAGGAAAGACAGCCCATGGTCAGCCTGCAATGCACCTGGTCTGTGAGCAAATATCCTCTCCCTTTCCAGCTGGTTCAGACTTATTCCAAATTTTTGTCTTCTGTGCAGCAGTTACTGAGCAAAAATAAATGCATACAGTTTTTGCTGGTGTTCTTTCCCCACGTCTTGACTCTCACCAGAGAGACAAGGAGAAAAACAGTATAAAAGCAGAGTTGTCTCTATTATCATGCACTCCCAAAGACGTTACTGAAGTTGGTAAAGAAAAATTGCCTTGCAAATTAAACACGTTTATTTGTTGCTTCAAAATGGTGAATCTCAACCTGTGCCTGAATATGTCAGGAATTAGGCAATTAAATATTGTGATAGAATCTGATTTGAATTGAAATGAATATTGGGAAAGAACACACAAAATTACAGAAATCTAGTCCCATGAAACTGCTTTTGCAGTGGTGGGTCAGTTCTGAAAGACTTTCCATTGTGTGTGTGTGTGTGCTGGATTTTTACCCCCTGCCAAGATTTGTCTATATACTTAGTACTAATAGATGTTTTGACGAAGTATGCAATGTGCACACATGTAACATGCTATAGCTATTTGTGTTAGAGCTATGCAGGCAAAACTAGGGAAGTTCAGGAGGTCTAAAGACTGAAATAGCAGCAGCGAGTTGCTTTTGCTCCATGGTCATTCAATGGAAAGGCTATTGTAATTTGAATTATTGCTATAAACTAGAAGGAAGTGGAGTATCTCTTAAGTTTAAAGCAGAAACTGAGAAACCAGAATCTTCATAGAGCAGCTGTGGATTTTTTTTTTTTTCTTTCAGCAAAAGAACAATTTTTGCTGAAGAAACAAATAATATTATTTGGGGGAAAAAACTAATCAGTAAACCTCTTGCCTACCTTCCCCTTTGTATTGGAATCTCAGCATTAAAAAAATGTAATGCAATTTCAAGGACTGCAGAGGGAAAAAAACCCCTATCACCACAGCTGATTTATGGGATCTATATGTTTAAAACTTGGCGAATTGACAGAGAGTTGAGAATATAATCGCTAATAACTCTTTGTGAAGAATAAACATTAAAAATTAAGAAAAATTTATCTTCTTGCAAAAGAACTTGTAACCGGAATAATGTATTACCAATGAGAAAGGAGAAATTTCGGCTGGACATCAAGAAAAGCTTCCTGACAGGAAGTTTTATTAGACAGTGGAACTGAATCTCAGGGGAAGACATAGGAACCCACTAGGTTCAAGCATTTAGAAGAGGCTGAGAAAAATGTCAGCAAAATGGTAACCACATACAGCTATTGCACAATTGTTTATTAACCTGATATTCCTTTTCCATTTCCACCTTTTGTCATTCCATGGCTCATTAACCCACAACCTCTTTCCTCTGCCCTCTGGTACCTTCAGGACAACTTCCATGCAATTTATAAAACCACATTTCTTATAAAATGTGTAGCTTTTGTTCTATGGCAGAGTATTATCCAGCAACCCCTCTTATGAGGCTACTTGTCTACCCAGACTTCTGCTGTTTCTGTTGTTTTTATTTTATAAGGTTCTGATAACAATGCACATACTTTCGGCCCATGAACACTGGTAAGAATATTTTTTTCTTTATCAAGATATGAAAATTCCACCTTAATTATAATAATCCTAAAATGTACTGATGTGGGGCTTTCAGAAGAAAAATGTGTGTGTTCGTTCTGCTTTCAGACATTTTAAGACCTAAGCTGTTTAGCAGGTGACTTGTTTCATGAGAATGTGAAACAAAAGAAAAAGACCTGTAGCCTCTGTCAAAAAAATTCCAAAAACGGGACACAAATTCTTAGAAAAGCCAAGTTTTACAAAAAAATCTTTGAGTCCCTTACTCAAAGACTAGTTTCCAGCAGAATTCGTAAGCTCAAAGCCTGCTCAACTTTATGAGACTCTTGTTCATTCGTTTTATAACGACAGTTAATTTTCAGCCTTGCTGGAGGTGTCAGGGCTGTCAGCTGTGAGGAGGAGGATTAGCAAGCAAGTCAGAAAAAACTTTCTCCCCAGTGTGGCTCTGTGTTTGTCAGTGGCCTTGCAGCAGAGCTCCCTTCCGTGCAGCTGCTGTGTTGTGACTTCACGGCGAGCGCTAGAAATCCCCGCAGACTTTTGCTGGGTAATTTGCTGGGAAATTGTTTAGTCCAGCCTGGTGTCAGTGCTGGACTTTTAACTATTTTGTTGCTTTAAAGATTAGAAAACATTTGTTTAGGAATATGAAATATTTGTTTAGTAAATGGAAAAAATCTGTGATGAATGAAATGTTTTCCTAAACTACTCTGTCATTGTGATACTCTCAAAGATAATCCAGTAATGTTATGGGAAACCAAGTTACCAGTCAGTAGTAAACTATTGCTGCAATGTGAAATTAAGGGAAATGTGGAATTGGAAGAACACAGCTCTTTCACGGTTGTTTTGGGTTTTTTTCTTCTCTTCTGGAATGGGTATATTTGATAATACAAAGCTTTATACTTACAAAAAGGTCAGAATAAGGGTTATTCACCTCTTCTTTCAGTCATCTATTTGATAATGCTCACAGGTTACCCTGAGGATTGTCTGAGGACTGGGGCTAACTTTCTGGCTTTTTCCATGTGCCTGGGGAGGTTGGTTGGTTCATTATGACTAAGTACTTGTTTGCTGATCTGTATCCATGAGTCAGAATGTCAATGTTGTAGAAAATCAATTAAAAACAACAAGTTCAACAAATTCCTTCATCTCCCCTAATCAATATTGAGATTAAAGTGCCAGATAAAATCCTTTTGGGTAGTTTGTTGTAGCTGAAATTAAAGACAAAAATATAAGAATATCTTTTACTTTCAGTTTTTTTCTCACAGCCAAGTTGAAAAAAACAGGGCACTTAGCAGAAATGAAAAGTTATTGCTGTCAAAAAAAATTACCTTCTATATAAAATGGACATGGTAGCACTCTGACTAACAGAGCGTCTCCTAGAAATCTGAATGTTCTGTGAGTTGAATTATCTATGCAGATTCCTGCTTTTCTTAGTTAAAAAATTAATAAGAAGTAATTTTTTTGTTGTTTTAAAAGCAAATTGATTACTCTAATCATGTGCTAATCCTAATCATTAGCTAGAGTAAATGGTAAATAACAAGTATGTAACATATCTACTTTGTAACAGGATTATTGAGATGGGAAAACTGCTATGTTACCCAAATAAAAGGGTAAAATTCTTTCTTTTTTTTTCCCCTCCTACTTACTATTGATTGACACCATTGAAATACTTGCATATGTTGAATCAATATATCTGAAGTTTTAGAAACTGGAGGACAGTTTTAAAGGTCTGATTTAGATTGTAATGTTGAAGTTGCAAGCTGCTGTAACAGCCAACACTCCACCACAGTGCTTTGACTACAAGGGAGAGATGAGAAAGTTTCCCTGCATGCAGTGAGAGTGTAGAGGGAAAGGACAGAAAAAAAGGAGCAGCTTACAAAGCATGGTGACAAACTCGGCTGTTGAGAAAAAGATGCAGATAGTTCTCCAGAAAGTTCTGCTGTTGGTGTCTTCCTGCTCCTTACTGTCCCAAGCAACTCAGCATAGCTTCTTAAAAGGCTATCAGCTCCTAGTTCCCATTGATGGCTCTCCAAATGGTTTAGGTTGCACTCTGGTTTGTTGGTAAATTTGAATAGGAACAGAAAGCTTTCAAATCCCTGCGCGAGGCTGCAAAAGTCATAAATTAATTTCATGACTCTGGTGAAATGTAAACCTTTAAATTTAAGCCTAAATCAAGATACAGTCACCTTTCATATCCAAGAAATTAATTAGGCTTTGACCAAAAATATAGCTCTCATATGGGCTTTGAGCCATATTTTAACCATGACATCCACCTGGAAAAACAGGAGTATGATTCTTCCCTGATGCCCTCCTCCGCCATTTTTCATGATTCCTGTTTTATGAGAAAGATAAGGCAATCTAGACCTTCAGCCCCATGCTTTACAATACACCTGAGACATTCATTAATGGTCCAGAAATTATTTGTGTGTCATGTCTTATTGGTTAAATATCACTTATTTATGGTTTCATGCTTCTTTCTAGTGCTTTAGACATTTATATTAACCGGCAAGGGAATGCTTACTATAAGATTATTTGGACAAATCAGCTTTAAAGCAAAGTTATACAGAGCTTGTTCCAGTGGCACTCTCTCTACTCCCTACAACTCTTTTTTTCTTTTTTGGTGTTATATCTTCAGCCAACTTGATTAATATTTTGGGACTTAATTTAAACGATTGTTTTCTCCCATTCATATGTGTTGAAAGACTCTCCAGTGTTGTCAGTTTTTTTTCTGTTTTCCTCCTCCTTGTATGGAAGAATACCATCATTTTGTAAACTGAGATGGGAGCAGGATGGTTTAACGATAACCAATTTTGCAGTGGCTCTGATGCTGCTGATCCTGAGTTCTCACTGGGAGATGAGGCATTAACCACCAATTGCCCTCTGCATCTCACTGATAAGGGACCAGATGCACACACTTAAAACTAACTTTATACCCTAATGCAGGTGCTTGTAAGCATGGCTCGTACCCATTTGCATGTACAGTATTAATTTTAGTGGAGGACACTAGGGAGAATGCTTCTATTTTGGACAGGGCATGACTGATTCATGTAGATCTGCTCCATCTGGAAAAACAGTCTGATCAGAGTTTCTGAGCTGCTCGCTGTGGCATTGCTAGGATAGGGGGTTGCCACTTTTTTCAGAACTTTTAAAGAATTTATTAAGAAACTGTTTTCTTCTACTGCTTTCACCAGCCATTGTACTTTCTTCACAGTATAAAAGTAGCAAGCATGGAGTGTTGCAATAAGAAAAGATTGAAATGTAAATAAAAATACACTTAAACTATTCTGCCAAATTGGACATTTAATACTTCATACAGATTTAGCTGTTTCCATCTTTAAAGAAAGGTTTATTTCAACATTTTGTTCCCAATCTTGTTCGTTTACTTAAGTAGTTTCCTCTTTGATTGTGTTACTATTCATGGTAAATATTATATATGAGCATTATTAAGTTGAGTGTGATTTTAAATTAGTCCAGTCACTGTCACTGGTTTTAGTGCTCCAGTAGGAAGAACAGTTGATTGTGTATTGTTTTCACAGCTTTTTTGTAACCCAACAGAGGATTTGTTTTGAAATTTATTATTGACATTAACATATGTGCAAAGCATTAGCCATAGGGATGGTTAGGATTTTCACTTCAATTGAAGCAGCAGTTTATGCCTCTGTCTCATTTCCCTGGGACAAGGCTTAGCCTCATGTTGAGTGAATAAATAATAAATCTATTAAGCTTTCTCCTAAAGTAACTTCACTGTGTACTTATTTTACTTCTGACTTTTTTTTTTATTTGCTTGCAAGTATATGAGTCTGGCTCTGTTTTCCATTTCATCTGTACCACATGTATTGGTAAGGTCTCTTCTTAGGCTTTTAGGAAGGTTGGCTTTTTTTTTGCGGATGTTTCCCCTGGCTTGTAAGTGGAAGAGTGGAAAGAAACACTGTATGCCATGGGAAATGGTTATCACCTGCTTGTATTAGCAAATACCAACAATTTTTATCACTGGTTTCTAAATATCTTTTATTGCTTCTCAATATTCTGTTCTGTCTAGTCCTGGGAACATGTGGCTTGATATGTACTGTCTAATACCAGCTATTGCATTACTAATAACACTGTGACATAATTTTTTTTGTTACACAGAAAATCCAAATAACCTGCTGAATGATTTTATGTTGCAAAATGATGGGTGGCAATGTAACTGCTGCAGAAAAATTTTAAATTCTGTAACTTGCATAGATAAGAGCCTTTAGCACTCTTATTCTGACAAAATATACACAAAGAATGAATTTAACACTTCAGTGTGCTCGTATTTTCCTTTATTGCATTTAAAAGGTAGTAAAGGCTTTTCTTTTTAATTCTATGAATGAAGTTCTTTATAGATTGTACTGGAGGGGATGATTACCACGCACCAAGTGCCTGAAATCTCCTTGTTCATAGGTATAAATTTTTTCAGTCCTCACGTTAAGAGCCAAGGCTTGAGCTTTGCACCCCTCATGAAACTCAAGTAATGAAAAAGCCTGAAAAATCCAGTAACTGAAAGTTAGGGAGAGCTGGATCCTTATCTGAAGAAGTGATCACCAATTAGGGTGTAACTGTTCCTTTGAAACTCCAGCTCCCTCCAAAGTTTGAGGTGTAGAATAGAAGTTTGGGAGATTTGCTTTCCATCCCCACCTCTGCTGTGATCTTAAGATGTTGAAATATTTTCTTTTTTTTTCCATAGTGACTGTGTTCACTAACACTTTCTTCAGTCACAGTATCCAAGAGAACTAGTGGGTCAACAAGCCATATGTGGTCCTTCTTTTTATGTCAATCTATATGTGTTTAAGGTTCTTCTGAAGGACATGAGGCTTCTACTAAATCGACAGAATTTTTGAAAAAGAAAACAAAAGAAAACCAAAAAACCTGATAGTACCTAGATATAGAATTTTTATATTAACAGCATTTTTTTTGTTAAGAGCCCAGTACAGGCAGTGCAGTGCAAATGACACTCTGGACTCTCTGTGTATCTGTAGAAAATATGACTCTTGGTCCTCTTGTGTGCAGAGCACTTTCAGTTCAAAACTGTGTAACATCAAAAAACATACAATAGCAACTAGGACAAGGCTGCCAAAACTTATGTTTTTCCAAGGCCTGGGCCTCCAAAAAAAGGATACATGTTTTTAATTAGCCATGTGATGACAAGGCTAAGAAGACAGGCATTTCTGTTTACACCATAGTTCCACAGCTGTTATGGGCAAAAGTATAAAGCTAGGGGCTGGGGGTTTTTTNGGAGGCTAATAATTAGAGTTGAATTCCCCTAGTTATATAGCTGAATCGTACCTCAGAATACTTAAGGCACGTTATTTGTGCGAATAAATTGCTATAAATCCATTAAGTTAATTGAAGTTAAGGTAATTTAAACTTGCTGAGAAGATAACTCCTATGGTGAGAAACACAAGAGAAGGCCAACATGATTTTTTTGATAATTTATTTCACTGGGGAAGGAATGGATCTGTCTTTGGCATGCAGTGGGGCAAATCTGTGGCTATTTTCATGACTATAAAATGCTCTAAGTTCCATTTAGGGATGGACTAGCATCATGAAATAGTTTCTTCACTGACTATAGGGAAGTAGCCTTGCTTTGAAATAGTTGTACATGATGATATGTAAAGAACTTGAAGATCACGGAATGAAGGTTGGTATGGAGAAGCAGATGATTTTACTTTCATGTAAATATTGATACAGTATCAATTGCTTGTTCCTACACGTCACATTTTAGACCTCAAACATCCTCTGTCATTAATCTATATCATATGAAAAGTCTAGCTCTATTTCCCTTGGATAACTTTGGGTGGGTCTTTGAAACGCCCATTCAAATACCTAATTATTCTCTGACTACTCTGAAGTTCAGTTTCTGTATCCTAATGCTGTGCATTCACCATTTTTTCATTCTCTGTGCTGGGAAACTGTTGTAAATTATTTTCTTTGGCTGGGTCAGGAAGTATTTTTCCATTTAGCTACTCTTTATTCCTGCTTTTCATTTGCAGAGTAATTTCATAGTTAGGCACTAGGCAGCTGGTCTTCTAATGTGTGGACTGGCTTAGCAAATAATTTTATTATGTCTATAGTGCACCAGGTTGCATTATAAAGTTTCAGACAAGGCTATCTCCTTCCTTTCTCATTCATAGCTTTTAGCTATGCCTATGCAATTAAATGGGGTAGCCCACTCCCTGCTCATCTTGATAGATACAAGAGGACTGGCCTTTTAGGGTACTAAGGGTATTGTTTCAAGATTAGTTTAAGCTAACCTGACTGCCGACATCTCCTGTTGACCCTCATTGCCCCTGTTTCTCCTTCTGTGAAACAGTTCTGTGAACCCAGTTCTTGGCATGGTTATGCGTGTGTGCCAGTGACAGCAAGTCATGAATAGGAGGGAGGCAGCAGTGACTGTCATAGTCAGGACCTGGATCATGCCAAGCCATGACCAGAATGGTGCCCTCAGCACTGCATACTCACCAGGGTGAAAAGCTGAATTTCTTCTCATTTGTGCAGGTGACTTTCAAGAGCATTTTCATCTCCCAGTCCTGCTCTGGTAGCTATGCTGTAACTTTAACATACCATTAATGGCCCTGTCTGTTCTACTTGTCCAGATTTTGCATCTTGTAAGATTCTGTAAACTTTGAAAGGTACACTAAGGTAAAGGACACGAATACAGGTTTTTATGATTTCTATGTGTTCAAGACAGGTTAAAGTGTTCAGTCTGAGACAGAGTAAGTATATTTTTCAAGTAGTATAGCAAATGTATTTATGATACTACTTTTGTTTTTTCAAATAGTGTAGTTTTAGGACACACAGATACAAAGACAAGACAAAAAAGTCATTACTGTATTTCATGGCAAACTTTGCCTTGAGTTTAGAGAGGCCAGCTCCAGCAATTGCTTTTCTCAGTGGCAGAGCTACTTAATTTAGTAATTTAGATTAAACAAATAAGTTTTTATTCTGCTTAACAGATATCAAACTGAGACATGCAGATACACCTATCACACGTAAAGAAGCCAATTTCAATCTCCTTAGCATCAAAAGAAAACATTTTAGGCACATGTTCAGAGAAAATCCGGTTTCTATTCTTAAAGCCAATAGGAAACACATGTCAATGATATTGATTTATTTTCCACTTCGTGAATGCCTCTTGATGACCCACTTGAAAGGATCCTCAGTAAATATCTTTGGGCAATGCCAGTGACTAACCTGGAATCTGGCTGCTCTTTTTGTCTGTCTTCAGTAGGACTCCCATAACTGCATATATTTGAATTGTCTATTAGCATAGAATTTGGGGAATATATATACAGTCACTTTTAGAAGAATGACCAATTCTGGCATATGTAGCTCAGCAAATTAAAGTTTCCACTAATCAGAGCCAGAAAACAATTATAATAGCAGTCTATTTGCGAAGCTGAGACTGCATACCAAAGTGACAAATTGTGACTTTGTGAGGCTGACAATAGTGGAAAAAGGTTGGTTATAGTGTAAGTCAGGAATCTGAGAAGCTGTTGCCATTTAGAAAAAATATTCTCTTTCTGTTCGTTATATGAAAGAGCCATAATTGGTATGTACCAAAATGGGTCTTTCTGTAGTCTTTAGCCAAGGTGGCTCACTTGCATAACTGCTGTACCTGTTCACTGTAGGTCTGTGGAAACCCTTTCTGTACTGCCATGAGCAAAATATGCTTAACCTAATAAATTTAATCTATTTCCATCTGGAAAGTAAGTAGATAGTGTGTGGAGGGAATGAACTTTTATCAAAGCATAATTGAAAAATGTGCTAATTGTTCTTGCTTAGCCATTTCCTCTCCCTGTAATTCTATCGCAAATTTGAAAAGACTGGTTTTGCCTTTTCTGCTGATAGAGACAGAAGTAATTGTCCTTGTAGGTTTCAGAAGTGCTTTAGGATGTACAGTTGGTGCATGTATGTTGGAGCATGTTCTGTTTGTCAGGGCCTGTTTAACAGTGCTATTTGTCTTGTAGCCTTGGAGAGAATCAGAGCCCAGGCTGAGGTTATACAGCCAGCTCCATTTGGTGTAATTCTGCAGTGGTATTGTAAGGGCAGTCCCATACTCCCTCCCTAGCACTGCCAGCTGCTCACTCTGTTCCTCCTGGGCGCTTGAGCAAGTGTCTGTGTGATCATGCCCTGAACCTAGAACAGGGAACCTGATCCAGCCTGGAAAACAACCTTTTTTCACTTGGAAAGTTGTTGGTTGGATCAGGCTCCTGATCCAGCGCACGTCACTGTGGCATAGTCGTTAGTGTTATCCTAAGGTAGGAGCAAAGAACCAGGAACAGAGGGTACAGCCACACTTTACATGGCAGCTTGTAATGATGTTTGATTAAGATGATTTTATAATTAACTTCATAATTATTACTTTTCTGCTTTCCTTAGATAAAAACCAGTACTGTAAGATGTCATTTTGCCTGTATCTCACAAAAGCGTTTTATCATCATTGTGTTAATGTGCATTTAATTAAAAGTAACAATGATGCAGATGATTGCTGTGAAAATTCCCAATAAGAGTGTGTATATGATCTGTTTCACTGGAGTCATACATCTTCTTTGTGCTTTTTTCTTGCACTGGTGAGATTGATTGCTTCTGATGCCTAAATCCACATATTCAGAAGGGTCTATTGCTCCCCTGATGCCCTCCCTTTTTTTTTTTTCTTTTTTTTTCTTTTTTTTTTTTTTTTTAAATTGAGTTGAGGCTGTTTATATGTTTGTTCAGTGGTTATATGTCAAGTTACTGAATTTTTCCTTTAGGTGTTCCAGTGTTCTGTTGTGAATCCCTGAAAGGAAGCAGGGATGGGCTGCTTCTCTTTGGAACATACTGCATGTTTTTTAATACATTTTTCCCTGGGTACCTTCTCTGTGATTCCATACAGCAACTTGCCAACATTCAGCTGAAAAACAATTTAATATTTCCTTGCATTTCTCTGCCAGCACTACTTGGACTCTGACTAATGCTAACCAGTGTAATTATCTGTGACTTTCCTCCTAAGCTTTCCATTTCCACTCAGTTCACAGGATAGTGTTCTCCAATCCACAGCAATTACAAGTATGATATATGAGATGGCTGGAAGGAGGTACAGAGGATAAAAAAATCAGAGGGTGAAATAAACAACCACTGCTAAATCAAATGCGTAACAGGTCTCAACTTAGCCTCTCTTCAAAACTCCCATTAAAATCATTGGGAACTCTGCTTATGTGTCCAATACTTTGATTCTTAAGTTTGTATTTGAACTCATCTCACTCTGCTAAGGTATTTGGAACATATAGCACTGAGTTGCCTTTGCTCTTTTGCACATGAGAACCAAGGCCAGCCTGTTCTTTTTCCAAACAGATGGAAATTAAGTCCATGCTCATATAGAGATACGTGGAGAACCATGTGCAGACTCTTGTGTGTGAATATGTCCTAAAATATTAACATCCACATTTGATAACATTCATACTGATACTAGGGATATAAAATAGAAGGGAAAGTGGATTTCTGCCTGAGTCCCAGGAAAACATGGCTGTGCGCTTCTGAAGGAAAGGCAGTCAGGAGTCCAGGTTGGTTGGAAGTCTCGTGATGCTGTGTTTGCTAGATGTCAAAGGTCCTCGTAAGCCTCCCCGCAGCACCCCTTCAGCTCCAGCTGTTTCTAGTGATGCACAGATCCCAGAGGGTTAATTACCAGTCTCAGATAGGCAGCGCTCCTTGCTTCCATTTGTGCTGAATTTCAAGATTTTTCTTACCTATTTAATAGAAATATGTAAGAAAGACTTCTCAGTTTTTGTTGTTGGTCTCTGACCTTTGCGTTTGCTGTTACTTTTTTGTGACTTCTGATGTGGAGGAGGCCACAGACAACTCAACTCAGGCAGGCAGGCACGTTTTCTGGAGAGATTACGTCTATACTCTGTGCCAGAAAGATGTGATATAAAACTTCATAATTTTATAGAAATACTGGAATTATAAGGTATACCCACTGAAAAAATAGTAGCGAATCATGGAGAAAGCAAGTAATGCAAAAGGCATTGTTTATTGAACTATCACCTGCATTATTCAGATATTTCTGTTGCTGTAGGAAATACAAAAAAAAAGAAATATAGAGGAAAATGTATATTGAATAGTTGTGTGTAGTTTTCTCCTATTTTTCATGCCAATGTTTACATGTTTATCTTATTGTTTCTTTTACTTTTTTTATTGTTACACTGGATAGAGATGCATTATTACTTAGCCCTTGATTAAGCAAGCGCTCATACTGAATTTAGACGCATTGTCTTCCTGATCCAGGAGTACAAATAAATTCCTGAAAAATTAGTTCTGTATTTTTGGCTGTTGCAGAAAGCTCTCATGTCTTTTAGAATTGCTGGGTGTGCTGTGACATTATCTTAAAAAATAAAAATTAAAAATAGTAAATACACAAACTCCATGTTTTTTAAGAGATACATCTTAAAACATATCCTGAAACATATCTTGATTGGTGGAAAGACCTGCAGCTGGTTAAAGCATTCCAAATAAATGAGTGGTGTCAAAAAATTAGGAGGGGGGAAAAAAAAAAAGGCACCCCTCTGTTTTGCAGTAGATGGTTGGGTTTTCATTTTGCCATTTAAATTGAAAAATTAACTGGCATTTATTGTCAATGGTATTATTTTGTATAATGTTCTAAAACATGAAAATATACTGAGAGAAATTACTTTTTTTGTATTTCTATTCTCAGTGCCATTTAAAATAAATAAGTTTTTAAAAAATTAGGCTTCTTAGATTTGTCATGCAAAATACATGTTCTGTTTCTTTAATGTATTTATTTTTAATTTTATTCCCCACCCCAAGTCTGCAAGTACTAGCTGCTACTACAGCGCCTGCCAGTTTGGATTACCTTCTAAACTCTGCTGCAAGAGGATCAAGTTTTTGGGAAACATTTAGAAATATTAATGTGTAGCTTCCATGTGCTTAAATTGTGATTCACAGTGATAGTCATCTTAAATAGCTACTTTTTTAATGTCTTACTGACATCGGTCACCTTTGTGATTCAGAGGCTTGAGGATGTTGGCAATGAGGTTAAATGCTGAAATCAGAGCCACTCTTTACATTTGACAAAACATTGATACTGTAACTATTGCAAGCTCCTCACCCCAGCCCCGGTGTGGCCACGCACGTCCACATTTCACCTCTAATGCTGTAAATGTGCCTCCTGTCGCGGTGGAGAAGGACCTTATTTGAGAGCTGGTGGTGCAATGAACACAAATGAGCAGTTGAATGAGGCTCTAGAGTCAGAGGGTGCCTATTCCTAGTTTTCCAGGAGTGCCTGCGGAAGCAGGAAGATGGCACAACATTTAATCATCTTCTGGAAGTTGTTTTGCAAATGTTAACCCTAGGTCCTGAAATTCTGCTGTTTCATTTGTCGTGTAAGAAATTAAGTGTTAGTGAGCTGTAAAAAACATCTCCTCCTGGCTCAGAGACAGTGCCAGAGTGTAGCAGCAATAAAATAGAATTCTGTGGTTAACAGTTTTGGAGAGACAAAGGACCTACTGTGCTATAGTCCTGGTTTAGACCTGTGCTGCAGTTCCACTTCTTAGCACTCTCCAAGTTAGAATAGTGTTCTCAGTTCCACCGAAACTGAAGGTAGCTTTTGTAGTTTTTACACTGAATTAATAAGGTACTCAGAAACTCAGCATATTCAAAATACTGATCTTCATTTTATTCTATGAGGAAATAAGAGTTTCGGCAAAGAAATGAGAAAATAAAATTACTGATACAGCACCTTATTCAGTTAGCTCAGGTTTTCTTGTGGGAAGGAAAAAAAGAGAATAGTTTAAAGACAATTATCAACTAGTTAACCTTTACTTTTTATTGAACCATATCTACTAATGTCTGCTTTTGATTTTTTTTTTCTGATTTTTTTTTTTTTTTTTTTCCCCAGACTGGAAGGATTGTCCTGTTGCACTGTAAACAACCACTGAACCTTCTGAAGAGATTTCTCATCTGGGCTGTTTTGCTGGTGAGTTGCTTGAAGCCTGATGCTATAAAGATAATAGAATTAGGAGACCTAGCAGGCCTCATTATTTTTAATTACTATTGCTGCTGCTTCACACACTACATGTAATTCAGTAAAGCTGGAGTGGAGTGAGGGGGGGACCCAACTACTCTGCATTTCAAAATGGGCCATCATAGAAGCAGCAGTTGCCAAATCTTTCCGTGAATTGTGTGTTTTTCAGATGTATCATTCTAATAATATTTTGGACAAATCTCAGAAATTCAATAAAGCAAAGAAGAAAAGGGAATATGGGCCTTAAGTAGGTCAAAATCTAAGTACCTTCAGCTTGCTTTTTGGTTCATTTATCAAAGCAAAATCAATTGTTATTATTAGCCTATTATCATCATCCTTCCAGCGAGCTGGCTTCATTTTAATCAATATTTTTAATTACATTACATCAAATACAGTTTTAAATTGTAGCAACCTAGCTCCATGTAGGCTAAATTTATATGCATATCTTTATCCATTATTTTCATTCTCTATTAATAAGATGTTTCTTTACAAATAACCAATAAGCTGTGTTGAAGCTGTTATACATCAGAGTTCATAGGGGGCCACCTACTACATTGAGATGCTGTTTGTCTTTTATTTGTATGAACTATAAGCTTTAAATAGCTCTGAAAATGTCATTGAATTTTCCAGCCACAATGCAGAGACACTGAGGACCAGTGCTCTGGGCCATGGTTTCCATTGGCTCCCTTTGGCTTGAAAACTAAGTGTTCATGGACACAGATACAAATAGTCCATTTCCTGTTCCTTGGTAGTTCCTTTCCATCCTGTATCTGCTCTGCTCCTTCAGGGTTTGTCTGATAGCTGCCTATCTGTGTGTGTCTCAGGGTTCTGATTTCCCCCTGTGAATTTGGTGTTGCTGCTTTGTGAATCCAGTGTTAATAGAAAAAGTAGAATTAGTCTTGCTCTCACGTCTTGCAGTGTCCAAAGCAGGGATTTTACAGCTTCAAAGAGAGCAACAAAAATGCACTTACTTAATTTGTTGGGGTATTTTTTTATTGCATCTGCCTGTTAGAAGGTGCTGCAGATGGTCCTCCTCTTCCTTCCTGTTAATACAAACACGGTAACTGTGCAATGGCTAAGAATAATTGTTTTGCTTCCCTGCAGGGATTTAGACACTAGTTAATCATACAATAGCAGTTTCCATAAGATGTACTCGCTGGGGTGGTAGTGGTTCTAGTTCAAACATTCATGACTTGGAAGTCCTCAGTAACTCTGTGTCCGTCCTCATTTGTGACAGCAAGGGAAGGCTTACCTCCACTATGTTTTTCCTAAATGCATGTAAAAGTGAGTGGGAGTTTGCACACATGTTTGTGTGTATATTTTTATAAATAAATAGAAGCCTGCCTTTGGTGGTCAATGAAGAGATTACTGGGAGAAGTCTAATTCTGTTGCCTGTGTATAGAAGTCATTTTGACAGTGAGGTCAGCAAGGGCACACTCTGTACTACATCTTTCAAAATAATTCTGTTGTAGTTTAATTGATGTGACTCTAGGGCTGTATTTTGCATTTAAATATAATTCTAATCCTTAGCCCGTTTACTAATGTATTGTAGCTGGTCGTCCAAACATTCCTGATAGCAGTGAACATATAAACTCAGAACAACCGAACTTTCCTTGACTCTGGTCTCCTGGCTGCACTTGTGCATGCTGTCACTTAAATAGGCAGTTTCTGTGTTTTTCACTCTGACAGGCTATTTTGTCAGTTTTGAGTCCCATATTTCCTCCAGTGTATATTCTGAAGTCAGATAGTGTTTACAGTAATACTCTATCATAAGGGAGCTTAAAAACATAAAACCAAAGTGACCATTACCTTAATGGGAACTGAAGTGCAAGTACCTATATCACAATGTTATTATTCTTACTTTGATACAAGTTGTGGTCAATATACATGTGTGGAGTGAAAAGGAGAAAGTAGTTTTAGAACTGAAACATGCAGAATCTCTAAATGTTTCAAGGCACATTCAATTCTTTCCTCCCAAAGTTTCTCCATTCTCTTTCTTCTTAGGAGAACATACAATCTAACATACCCAAAGCCTAAATTAGGCAGGTCTCATGAAAGAAAATGTATGGAAAAATCACAGAATCAGACTAGATCATAATATATTTCCACAAAGGACCAAATGTGAGTTAAAGTCAAAACAGTTCTGGTGTTTCCTACATGGAACTCATCATACTGATATTTTTTTCCTGGGATTTTTGTATGTCTAATTGCGATTAGGTGTTATTTACATGAAATATATTAACTATGCATATGTAAAAGGGCACAACAATGTGAGTTTTCTCTTGCTGATACCAGACTCATACAGAGATAGAGAGAGTACCTGACTGCCAATGCACCTTCAACTGTGTTACACTCTTCTCAGATAAAATGTTGAAGTAATTTTTAAATATTATTTCTGTCACAGGAGTCTTATGAGTCAAAAAAATTGAATTATTCCACAGATAGTAAAACTAATGCACTGTAATATCATGGTTGAGACTTTGGAAATTTAAAGAAGTGAGATGGCCTTTTATCAGAGAATTTCAGTGGAATTTCTGTAAATAATTTCTTTAGGCTCCACTACAAAATCCCATTACAATGATAGGCCAATGAACACAGGAAAGTTAATGGAGCTGGAAGGAGAACCAGGTGTCTTTTCATCTAGATATCTTAATCTGGGATAGAATTATTTGAGTTCATCTGAGAATATAACATGATTCACAAACTTTGAAGTCAGGCAGATGGATAGTAAGCGTAGTTAAGCATGTGAATACTTTTCACAATATATTTGAAGGCATTTGTTTCTGTGCCTTTTGCCACCTCCTTTCTTGGAATATTTTAAAGGATTTATAAAGTTCTCAATTAGGAATGCTTCCCTAAGTGATATAAAACATTCATTGCAATAGTAACTTCTGTTCTCCAGTGCCTACGTTTACTCTGGTATCACAAGTGTTAAATGCGTTTGTTAAGGATTGAGTTCTGTGATGAGAATTTTAGTGTTGTATGTATGTCTTTTAGAGCATTTTCTTCATCCACAGACATATGAAATATGGTACTTTCTCATGTGATTGTACTCTGTAAGTTAGAAAGTTATAGTTACTTGGGTGTGAATTAACACTCGATACTCTAAAACCAGAATAATCCAGAGTGCGAAGTGAAACACTTTCCCTGTTAAAGCTGATAATGTTTTTTTCAAAGCTGTTTAAACACTTATTTTGTGTATCCCCAACCTTTTCCTTATTCTTTCCTGTGTATTTTAACTGAGCAGTTGATTTGTCATATACACACCTGAACTGATCAAACACTATCAAAATCCTCCCAAAATGCTGGGGGAACTCTGTGAGGACTGAGGGAGTATATTCCACACAATTAGAGATAGTGGGTACCAGAGTGCTCAAACCTTAGCCTTTCAATCCTGATTTCAATAGTTCTTTACATGTGGACTCCATTCCTCTCATTTCTCCCTTTACTCTGCTGATGGGATGTGAAGTGAGTTCTGTGATAGAGGAAACCTCTGAGGTTTCTGATAAGTGTAACAACATGTAGTGCTCCCTGTGGTGATATCCTAGTAGAGAAACATTTCACTTGTAGGTCAAAGAACATGTTTTGCCACAGGTAGTTGGTAGTGTTTTTTGCAACAGCTAATCCCTTTGACTCTTGGCCCTCCACTGGGGGGTATTTCTTAGCACATAAAACACAGGAGATAGAATCAAATGGAGTCAATACAAAAGTCAGTATTTGCACACTGATATTTTTATTTCTTTTCTATGAAAAGCTGTTTTTATTGTAGCTATCAAAGATAAATCCTTGATTTTTTAAATTTATTTATAATATATGGATTTTGAAGCACATTCAGAAGAAGAGTTAATATAATATAACTTTTTCTGACTGATGTAGCTACAGAGAGGTCATGGCACTGGGCAGATGTGGCGATGAAGACAGCAACATAAGCACCTTTGAAGCATAGGTTTAGCACAGGACAAAAGACGTGTGGTGAATCAATCTTTGTCCAGTTAACCATGTGTTAAAACCAGTGGCCTGTTGATGTACTTGACATATCTAGTCTTGAATCCTGTGACATTAGCTGTCTTGCACTTCACAGTGAACAGGCTCCTGTGGGCACAACTGAAATCCTGGATTTTTAAGAAAGGTTAGTGATATGGATTATGGACTGGAGTTCATTTACATTGTGAAGTGAGAACTAGGGCGAGCAATTAAAATTTTAGTACTTCATGTGATACATGCTCCTAGGAAAACAGCAACATAGTCACTTCTGTAGCATTCCCATTCATGTTACAGCTGAATAAAATCATAACAAGGTGGATGAAGTTTTATAAAATTTCATTCAGTATTTTAAATAGAAAAATACTAGAAATAGAGACAAAAATGTAATGTACATTAATCAGAAAAGAGAGATGCTCAGTGAATGACTATTCACCTATTCCTTCTGCTTCTGCATTTTTTTCTTCCGGGCTTTGGGATGCTGAAGTGTTTTAAAGTGCATCTTTAATTGAGAAGCAATTTAAATACAGATTTGTGTGTTCATTTGTATCTGGGGTTAATTAAAGGTCAATATTTTGGGAGGGATTAAGTGATACGTGCAGTTTCCATGGGATGAACCTCAAGAAGATTTCAGTGATTTATCTATTCATGTGCATGTGTGTGTGCATATAAGGAATGGTACTTAAACATCTATTACAGAAAACAGCACACTGGGGATTGGGGTAATAGATCATTTTAATGTATGAATAGGTTACATCCCTAACTACCAGTTGGGAGGGTTAGTTCATATGGGAAGGGGGCTAAAGTAAATGGCTAAGAAAATTTATAGTGTTGCAATTCAACAAAAATATTGATTAGAAGATGAGGAACTCCATTTTTATAAACTTAATCAACACTGATTTTTTGATTTCAGCTAGTAGTCTGTCAGGGAGAAATAAGAACTTTGAGTCTGGAGTGGTGCAGAGAGGGGGAATAATCAAGCTGGCCAATATTCTAGGGAAAAAAAAAGGTACAAACCACCCCCCCTCACAAATGCAAAAACACTAATATAATTCTCCAGACGATTCAAAGGCTAAATATTTAAAAGGGGTAGAAACTGTTTTGTTTGTATTGCTATAGAGTTACCTGACTGGAAATTATATTTCAACAAGCAGCTGCTGTATTTATTGGCTTATATTTTATTTTGCTAATATTCTGCTAGTGTCCCGTATTTCCATAGTAATCATCTAATAATCCGTTCCACAAAATAGTAGGTTGCCAAGATCCATTTAGAGCCGTGAGTGCTGTGGCCAAAGGTCAGTGCTGGGAGAGCTCTGCTCCTCAGTGTGCAGGTGCCACTTGCGTCACAGCCATTAAGCATGAAACTAAAATCAATTTCACTGCATCTTTGCAAGCTGGCAAACATAGTACTCACCTCAGCAGAAGAAAAAAAGACAACTTCCACACGTAGTGTGCCTTTATAAAGAGTTGCTGGACAGAGTCTGGAAGAAGCTTTGAAGAGAGTGTAACTCCTGGTTATATCTCCAAACCCAGGTGTCGTGTTGTCTCTGCTGTCACCACCCAGGACATCTCTGCTGTATTTGTATATCATGTGATAGCAGGTGACTTGCCAACAATAGTCTGACAAATTTGTTTAACGCATTAAGGTTTACAGTGGTATCAGAAAGAGTCTCGGAGTGTGAACTGATTCTGGATTAAAAATTGCCAAGTGTGGTTCCTCCTAAGTATGTGATCCCCTGTAACTCTATGTGTTCAGGTATTTCCATGCTAGAGATTCTGCTCCACCACCTTGTTTGAGAAATTCTCTCTCCTTCCCTCACTGGTGTCACAGAGAAGATGAACTCCTGAAAAGCTTTTCCTCCTGAACTAGAGATGATTCATCAGGAGGATGACAGTGTCTTTCAAGTAATTTAGTTAAAGAGCACCCAATCAATCAATATATTAATTTTAAAAAACCAGTTGAATACCAATCAGTTCCCATAACACTCTTGGTTACTTCAAAGTCAAGGTTAAACTCATGGTGAATTTAACAAAAGGGAAAAAAATCCTAAACTTGTTTGGCCCATGAGAGCAATTTAACTTACATGATTAAGTGGTACTTAGTTCTTTATATGAGTTGGTTGTTATTTACTTCTTCAGAATATTCACCAGATTTTCTCCTTACTGCTTCAATTCATCAGTGGTTTACAAGCACAGCGGCATAAGGCTCTGAAGTACCCGTGACATGCATTGACCTCCCTGGATTATGTCACGGGCTGTAAGTACTTGTCTTTTGCCTCAAAGCCTCAAGAGCTCTCAGGGCCTCAGTCAGAAGCCTTCCTGCTCTGACACAGGTATCTGGCACAAGGAAGAAGCTGCAATTGTGCCAGGAGGTCCTCTCCCTTTTAAATAGTCCTTGGACTGGGGAGTTGTCCATGGCTATGAAGAGTGGGGAGGAGCTGCTGCTGAGGTGCACTCTGTAGGAAATGGGCTCTCTAGGATGCCTGTCACCCACCCTGGCTGCTGGGAAAGCATTTCTCCCTTCTCTCATGTTCTTTCTTGGTTGTGGGTTGACCACTGGATTACTTGAGTTTCCATTTCCTACTCTTAAACTTTTCTTGGGCAAGGTGGCCGCTACCAAGTGCTTTTAATTTGACATTTTCTTTAGAAGTTAGCAACATCCCTGGAAATAACATCTGTCAGGGAGGTGGCAGGCTGGGAATTGGGTGCCTGCCCAGCCATAGCATAACAAGACCACAGGGCACAATTGACTGGAGTGAACAGGAAAATTTCTGAGCCATTGATCCACGAGCCCACATAATGCGTGAAACTGGAAATGAAGCCTGTTAGAGAAAGCTAGCCATATATTTTTAGATTATCTTCATAAAAACTACCCTCAGCCATTATTCGATGGAAATTATTTTTTGTTTCCTTTTTCTGGAGACTGCTTTGTAGGGTTTTTTCATTGGTTGGGTTTTGTTTTTTTCAATTATTTCCTACTGGTAAAGACTGTAGTTTTTCTTTTTAAAATCATTTTAGTAAGCGAGTTTCTCTTTCACATCACATAGCTTTATGTGTAAACATGTAAACATAGGTAGCTGTTTACATAAATGTTTTCAGTGGTCAGTGCTAAGAACCACTTCATGTTATAATTCTGGAGAGCAGGACTAAACACCAGGTAGGACAAGAAAGAGGGCTGAGACCTATTTATAAGTGAATGTGTAACTGCATCCTTAGGAGAAGTCTAATTTGTTCCCATTTACTTTCTTATTATGCTTATAGATATCAGTTGGCTTCACTGGAATGATTTCTGATTAGCATGTATTTGAAACAGACCTAGAGGCTATCATATATTCCTCTTGTGTAACTCTCTCCTCTTTTTGAATAGTTATTACTGCACCAGGTCTATATTTCCTAATAGAGTTTTCCTAATGGCTCTGAAAACTTTGTAGGAAGCTGCAGCATGCCTGCTTTTGAAGTATTTTCTCATCCTCTGAATGGATTTTTCTGTCTCATTTGCCAAAACAATATGCAAAATAAGGTGACTAGGCTGGGAGACCACAACCTTTCAGCACATCTACCTGCTTGTTTAGTCCATCCACTCCTACCGAGCAGTAGCAATCACCTCTTTTTGTCATGTTTGGTATGAAGAGAACATGAGCCATCCGGAGACTGTAATATTGCATCTCTATGTGTGGAGGAGGAAGTGATGGCTGTTTGGGCACTTGACTGCATATTCATGTTTGCAATCCTCTTTGAGTTTGGGAGATTATCTTTTATGCTATGCACCAGTCTTCTGCTGAAGCATTTTAGCGTACAAAATTCAACAATTTTATTCTTTTTCAGCATAAAATTGAAGTGATGAATCTTAACTATAAGTTTTCATTGTTAAGGTATGTGCAATTTGAGAAATCACAGAATATGCTGAGTTGGAAGAGGCCCACAAGGATCGTTGAGTCCAACTCCTGGCCCTGCACAGGACCATCCCCAAGAGTCAGAGGTGTTTCTATTTCTAGATGTGAAATAGATCTGTACATACACTTCACAAACTACTATTTTAGTAGTGTCTGTCTCTCAAGGAAAGAAACCCTCTACCTTTTCTCCAAGTTGAGTGTCAGTAATGGCAATTACGCAGGATATTTAAAAACAAAGACTTTCCATGATCCTCACTAAAGAGACAGCACATCTCTCCTGTAGGACCATTAACTTTTATGCTGATTTGACAACAAAGACCTTCCACTTGTCTCTGACATGATGAGACACAAACTAGAGTTCTAACTTACCTGATGGTTTAAAGAGCCCGCCAAGGTAAAAGGAAGTTAATGAACTGTGATGTTATTTTGGGAAGAATTAAAAAGTGAACTAGATCATAAGCATATATGGTTTTTCCTACCATCTCTTATGAATTTCATGACTTTTGGTTGCTAAAGGCAAGTGTTTTTTAAACTGATAGTCCTGCAGATATTCTGTATTCTTGGTAGCAATCTAATTATCTAGAAGAATCTAGAAAATTACAACCTAATGTTCCACTTTATTTCTTCTCAAGAGCACATTACACTCAGTTTCCCAAGAATTAGATCAATCCAATTTGTGTTTAGTTTGCTCTCAAGAGCAAATATTGCCATTTAATTAAAATTACAAATTTTATTTTTTAAAAGAAAAAGAGAAGGAAAAAAGTCAGTAAGATATCCTATAAATAAACTAATTTATTCAACTACTGAACTTTTAATATGTATTGAATTAAGCATAGGAGAAAGAACCTTTGGTGAGAAAAGTTGTGACATTTCCTTCATCATGTTGTATATAAACAGTATTCGTACTCTTTGACACATGGGGGGAGAAAAATTGTGCTTCCAACCATAAAGTTCTTTACTGCAATTATAATCTTGATAGAAAATTAACTCGACACCAGTAGAGTTCCTTGTAATTATTTAAACTTCTATCTTCTAAATTTTTTTATATATGCAGCTAAACTGAAACGTGTGTACAGCTCTAGCCTATAGCCTTCCATGATCCTAAACATTAATTGTAGTACTATCTTTGTGTTTCCAGTGTTTCTGGTTTACATAGCAATTTATGTTCTTTATAAATTACATATTTTCTCTTATCAGCATCATATAGATAAGTAGATTTGCCTGGATTTTAAAAGGTTCCGATTTTGCTTGAGAAGTAAGAAATAAGACTACTTTCTATTATTTATCCATTTCCCAATAACGTATCAGACATTTTGCAGATGCAGGGCAAAAGTGCTCCTTGCCTCAAATATCTCATAACTTAGGCTGCTTTATTTTCAGACGTAAGCTTCTCAGAAAATATTAAAATATTTTTTTCAAAATAAAGCATTTCTAACTTGTCCTGCAAATTCAGCTAAAAACTTTCTCAAGCCTGCTGATTTCTGATAGTAGGATTATTTCTAGCATGAGTTCAAACAAAACAGAGGCATAGGGCCATGTGCAGTTTTTGTTGGGTTTTGGGGGCTTTTTTAGTTATCATATTATCTATCTGGGTACCACTTTTATTCAGGTGGTCAACAGGGCCTGTTGAACCTTTGAGGATGCTTTAATATATGCATTTATTGTTTCATCCTTGTAATCCACGAATTTCCTTCTTGAAGGGCAGAGAGTCAAATTCTAGCAGTGTTACATGACGACCATCTAATATATGTCAGAGGAGGGAGGTATGTGGACCCTGGCTAAGTTATTCATTTATTGTTGTTGCAATGATTCATCATTCTGTCTGATCTTGCCCTCTTAGATTCCGTGTCATTAATGAACATTGTCATGACACAAAATCAAAACTAATTTCATTTTGTAAGGGACACCCCCAGCTGTGACTCTTGCTGTAAATATGATCATGTTGTTTTTCTGTCATAATGATGAGTAGACACAAGTAATGTTAATAAGATAGCATTTCTAGTAGTGGTAGGTGAGAAGGAGTTCAAGCTGCATTGTGTAAAGCATGGAGTATATATAAATGGGACTAGAGAGGTATTTCTAGCTATTCATCATTTTAAGGTAGTTCACAAATTAAGTGGTGCATTCTTTCCCTAATTTGAAACCGTTGGATTAGGTATTTAAAAAACTAAAGTCAATATTATGAATCATGAGGGAAGCCTGCTATAAAGCTTTTCCACACCAGAGTAGGAGAACAGCTCTGGAACACAGGATTTATCAGTTCCCTTCAGTTATTTTTTCAGTACTTTTGTGAAATAAGGACAGAGTGCACTAAGATTGCCATGTGCCACAACAGCAGCATAAGCAACTGAAAGGTTTAAAAAGAAAGATCTCATATCACCTACCATTCTTCGATAAAATCACCACTGAAATGTAATAAAGGGTATTTATCCCCAGTGCTCAGGGTAGTTTATTCACCTCTGAAATCTCCTGTCATCAATGGATGAATTGCTGTGCCATAGTGTAGAAAGGGACAAAGTTAAAAATGAGCAACCTCTTCCATGGTCCCACAATCACAGCTGGCCATCAATTTTTCTTCTTTTCTGTGATTAATCTACTTGGGAAAGACTTACTTTTTATGTGCAAAACATGCTCTCACATGCTGCATGACAGCTGTTAATCTTAAGTAATTTAGAGATTAATATAACGCAATCAAATCTGGATCTCCCTGTTCTTTCATTGGTCCTTTTTGAGGACTAGTCTTGAACTCAAATCTAGATTAGGCCGCTTGGATTCTTCTCTAAAGAAGCAGATCCATTTTGCCTGCTTTTTTGTCTTAAATATGGTAACTTTGTTAATTGTATGTGGTATTTTTACTGTTCATTTTGGTTTTTTGATTATTATTTCTACTTCTGACCCTACAAATCAATGTGAAATGGTTTGGCACATAAATAGGTCAGCTGAAAGCAAACAGACAACAAAAGGCAAGCAAAAACCCCAATGAACAAACAAGCAAACAAACAAAAACTCAAAGAAAACACCAACCAAAGAAAAATAACC